>JAMRXY010000070.1:600000-1026379 GCA_024447195.1 Panagrolaimus sp. LJ2414 | reverse complement strand
TTCCAAGCTCGTGCCAAACATTAATTATCTGTTTTAAAACATTAGTTTTCTCATCAAATTAAAACACATGTACCTCTTCCATCAAAATTTATCTATTTTATCCCACTTGAGAAAGTCTCTTTTTAATAATTAATTATTTTTGAGACTTGTTCATTTTTGCCTTTAAGGCATTTAACTCCTATCTGGGTATCTCTCCCTTATCGACGACCTCAATCATCCTTGAAATGTGTGTATTTTAAAAAAAATCATTACAATTTTATGTTTTTATGATTCTGATTTCCCCTCACATATATAATATCTTTTACTATCTATCTAAAGGTGCCATAAAAGATATATAAAAACAACTGTTTGACAAAAAAAAGTGTGGCATTTTATTATTATTTAACTTTTTTATTATTTTTTATCATAAATTTTATAATATCTCTCGAGTATCGAGAACTGAGAGAGGGAGATATCTTCAAATCCAAATAGGATAATGTCGATGAATGAGTGACCACAATTGTGCGATGAAGAGAAAAGGGTGATAAATTTATATATTTCGTGCCATAACTTATCTTCAACCTTTTTATTTTTCAAGGCAAATGTGACGATTTATTACCTCTTCTTCTTTCGTGTTTTTATGTTATGCCTGTTTCAAAAACTTTTATCGTGTTTTTATTTCTTTTAAAAAACAAACATCTGTTTTGCGGTTTTTTGATGTGTTAGCTTTCGCGATTTTGCAAATATCAGTTAGCAAAAATTTATAATTTGTTTTATAAAAACAAAAACGTTTTTTAGACGAGCATCAATCATTTCGTCTTTGTTCTTCTTTGGTGAAAAAAAAAGAACAGACCCAAGTGCAAAAGGTTATGTTTGCGGATTAAAAGGCTTTAAAATGTCAATGCAAACACACTTTCGGTTTAAGGTTAACACATCTTTTAAAGCCTTTTTGAAATCCTAAATTTGCATAAGCATTAGTTGTAAAAAATTTTCTCTTTAAATTAGTGGTTACTGAAACTGTAACCAAAAATTTGAATTTCTATATAAAAAATCGTTACTCTCAAAAGTACAGTAACACCAAAGATGCAAACTTGCAAAATTTTGTTTACTCTCATTTTTTATTTCAATGTTTTTCTTGAAAACCTAAAAAACCTACCTTAAAATCCTTATTTAACCTTGCCGATTTATTACCCAATATACAAACAAACATAAAATTATTATACATTTTTTCCAGTTCAATTGGATTATGGTCTTATCTTTTCTTTCTTTCTTTTGATACTCTATTATATTATATACTTTTTGGCCAATAAAGATTAGATTCAACACTTTTTCTTTCTTTCTTCTTTTTTCGGCAAAAATCAAAAGGTAAGAAAAAAAAGCCTCCCATAGTGTTTACTCGATTAAATATATTTGATAAAAAATGATGATGATGTTGATTGTATTGAGTTGGAGTGAGTGCGAGAAAGACAGAGAAAGCGGAAGGGAGAGCTTTGAAGAAAGAAGATACAAATGTTGTTGATGAGACATGACTAATTGGGGGGTCGATGATGATGACCAGGGATACGGCAGCTTGGGGAGAGGTCGGGTGCTAGCCTTTCTCTAAGAAAATATTGCCGTTTTTTGGTAATTAATCTTTGAGGGAGGAAAAAATTTAGCAACAGGTTTTTTGTTGATTAAAACCTATCTGCAGCAAAATAAATGAGGGAAAAGTTAAAAGTAAAATATGAGAAAAAAAATTTCAAGGACATGTTTTTGCTTTGATCAGGATGAGAGAAACACAGGGTTGTTGAAATTTGCGCTTTTGAGATTACTATCAGCTATCAATCAACTTGTTTGGGATGGGAGAAAAAAGTGAGAGTAACTCAAAAAAATGCAATTTTGACCGTCAAAAGTTACTTCAATGACGAAATTGTGTTGAACTTTTATATTAAATTTTTATATCAATTTGTGATACTTTCGATTATAAAACCCTGATATCAGGCAATCAGGGACAAGAGAATGGTCTCGCACGGATTCTTGCCTGATTTGCATTTTCGCATAAAAAGTATCAAAAAGATTACATCTCTTTTAAACCATTTTTCATTAAAATTTTTTAAATATTTTATTAATCAATAAATCCCAATCCGAAATGTATGCTTCTTATCATCCGTTAAAATCTCTATCCTTTTTTTCAGATTTTTCTAAATTAGTTCTTTTTCTTTTTTTTGCTGCTGCAGTTTCTTTCAAAAATAAAAGAGGTTTGAGTCTATTTTCGCCATAAATAATTTCTTTTTCCGCCATTTCCCACCTTTGTTTTTTTCTTTCTTTCAAGATTTTCAAGAAAGAAAAAGAATACACGCTTCAATGAGATTGAGGCCACGCCGAAAATCAATCGCTGGCATGTTCCTAATTATTATTACTTTCTTTGGCATTTTTCCTTATTTTTTTTAAAGAAACTGTCTTGAACAAACCCTTATTCTGCCCATTTTGGGGGGCCTGTTATGTTTACCTTTTTGACTCTATTCATCCTCTTTTTCTTCTTTCATGTCCACCTGGAAATCTCCCCTCTTTCTTTCTATTGTTCTTGTTTTTGGCCTTGTATTTCTCGCTTCAAATCCTTTCTATTAAAAAATGAGGAATCAAGAACAATAGAATATAAATTTTTTTGTGAACGTACGCCAGAATCATCATCGAAAAACAATGCCCTCCTCTCTCTCCCTTTTTTTGCCCTTGTTATTATTTGTTATTACTTTTTGTTGTTTGATTCGTTGATCCGACGACTAATCCAGTTCGAAACAATGTTCAAGAGGTTTTTAAGGTTACGAACATTGTTGCGAATAATAATAATTTTTATAAGCGTGTAAGCTTAAAGGTTAAAAAAGGATCACCTGTTGAAGCTTTATAAGTTATATTTGGTGTTGTAAAGTGTTATAAATTAACACATGGCACAATACCAAAATTAGGATATATCTCTTTTATCGTGGACGAAAAAGTTAATGAAAACTTTTTTTTGACATGAATGTTTGTTTCTGGAAGCTATAATTTGTTTTTCGAAAAAAGTTTTTTTGTATATAAAAATTTGTAAGAGAAAGAGAAAGGACATATTTAAAAACGCTAATAATAATAAATATAAAAAATCGGGGGCGGAGTCATTAGTTTTTTTGCGTCAAAAACCCATCATCCCAAGGAACGCCGGGGAAAAGAAAAAGGAAAGCCAAAGAACGAAATGAAACGAAGAAGAGGATGGACATTTTTCTTCTTTCCTTTTCTTTCCTTCTTCTGGTCGATGCTGCTGCTGCTCGGTCCGAGGAAGGAAAGGGGTAGTGGTCAGTCAGTCAGGGGTGTGCGTTAGGTTAGTCAAAAAGAGGGCAGTCAAAAACCAAGCGCATTTTTTTTAACTAGGCTTCGCTTTTGACAAGCCTTTTTCTTTTCAAAAAAAATGCGCTTGGGCAAAGGCCATCCTAAAAGGACTAGGCTTCACTTTAGCCTAGTCAAAGGCAAGCCTAGTCGCGGCTGAAATGAAAAACGTCGTCCGTCACAGTGAAAAGAAATGAAAAAGTGCGTACTCCCGCATGAAATTTCATGCGGGAGTACGCACAAAACATGCAAGAAAAAAAGACTAGGCTTGAGTGAATGACTGAAGCCAAGTCAAACGCAGCCTTGGGTAAACTCCATCCTAAAAGGACTAGGCTTCACTTTAGCCTAGTCCTTTTTTAAGCGTACACAACTAGGCTTGTGTTAGTCAAAGCTATCCAAACGCACACCCCTGCAGTCAGTCACTTTCTTTTGCCTTTTACTTTTTGCGTGCCGTGCCTTTTTTGGTTTTTCAACAACAGAAAAAAATAATACGCGTAAAAAATGCTTTTCCTTTCCGTGCTTTTGTTTTTCTCTTTTTCCGTTGATTAATTTGTAACAATTTATTTTTATACATGTATTTTTTTCGTGCTCGAGAATTTTAATTTGCTATTGCTATTCCTTTTTATCCATTTAATTTATTCATTGTTTAACTTTTCAGAGGTGCCTTCTTTTCAATTTTGCTTTTCAAAAAATATATAACGTCAAAGTTCCTCTCACTACTTTTTTTAAACATTTTCAATTTTTTATTATTCAAATGAAAGATATGAAACGATCGAAGAAGAATTAGAAGCTGCTTTATTTATCAAATACAATACACATATTGTCGCTGAGCTTATTGCTATTATTCTTATTATTCAATCATAGAACGAAATTACAGAAACTATGATTCTGCATTATTGTATACTTTTATTATTTATATTATTTAATTTTGTGATATCAGATCGAGGTTTGTTTTTGTTATCACAGTTTAGCTCTTTTAATAGTTAAAAACCAAAATTTTAATTTATTTTTTTAAAAATTTTATTTTTAAAACTTGTTATTATATTGTCCGACAGCAGCTGCTGTTTAAAAATTTTGATGATGGCACACTTTTTTGAAGAAAAACTTTTTTTTGAAGAATAGCAGAAACTGAGATGTGCCACTTTCATTCATTGAAATTGTTGACACCTGTCCCTCTCTCTCCCCTCACTTTTTGCTTTTGCTATTGTTTGAGTGTGTTAGTTTTCACACTTTTTTCAATCGTGTGAAATTTGACGCCATTTTTAATGTTATTTCCTGCTTTTTTGATATTCTCTTTTTTAACTATTTAAAATTTATTGCCTTTAAAAATAGAAGAAAAGCAAAAAAGAAACAATAAATCAAAGAAATTTTGCAACTTTTTCTTTCGCAAAAGTGGACACTTAAAATGGCACTTAAAAAGATAGTAAAAAATTATTAAGAAACTTTTTATGTTTTTTGAGAGTAATGAAATTTATGTTACCATCTTAGCGAAGTAAGTCTGTAATGTTATTATTAATAAGAACAAAAAACAAAATTAATTTTTAAAATACAGTAATTTGTAATTGCAACATTGGAATTTACATATAATTAAAAATTAAATTTTTTTAGTTTACTTGCTAGATACCTTGAATGCTACAGTTGAACTTGATTGGAGAACGGTTACAAATGTTGATGGTCAAGATGGTGTAAGTGTTTTTTTTTGTTGTTTTTTGCCCTTGAGCGATTACTTCAAGGCCGCTTTCTTCTATTTTTAAAACGGCACTTTGCTCATTTTCTCACTGTTCTTAAAAAATCCTGTGCTTAATGAGTATTCAATGATTGAAATTGAATGAGAAAAACCAAAACCGGTTAAAATTTTTACATTTCTTTTTAGTGGCTTGAAGAAACTTATCGATCGGAAGATGATGGCCTCAATCATCAAGCATATTCTGTTTGCAATGTTGAAGCAAAGGATCCGGATAATTGGATTTTGGTGCCAAAGATCGCAAAGAATGAAGCAAATCGATTATTTATTGAAGTCAAATTTTCAATGCGAGCATGTGCTGAAATGCCATCATATTCTCGAGCATGTAAAGAAACACTAAGATTATATGGTCGACCATCATCTTCAAGGGATTTGCTTGGAGATCGATGGCAAGAAGATCCATATTGGGAACTGATAGATACGATAACTGCAACATCCGAAAAATCTCGATCTTATATTCAAACAAGCAGTTTTGCATTTAATTCATCGCATGTTTATTTTGCATTCCGAGATAGTGGAGCTTGTTCATCGTTACTGTATGTTAAGGTAAGATAACGCTGTGGTTACAGTATATTTGTTACCGTAATACTTTTTTAGGTTTATTATCAAATTTGTCCATCAACAACTTCATCATTTGTTTATCTTCCACGTACCGTAACAGGATCAGATGTTCATTCAGTTGTTTCTGTTCCTGGACGATGTATTGCAAATTCTTCTCCTCCACCTGGAATTATTCAAGCTCCAACTTCAATCTGTCGAGCTGATGGTCGATGGGAACAAATTGGAACTTCATCAAACTGCGACTGTAATCCTGGTTTTATCCCAATTGTTGAACAAAGCATGTGCTCAGGTATGTGTCTTTCTTTTTTATGATTTCACATTTAAAAATATCTCAAGGAGCTCATTTTTCTTCTTCGAAATAACGCTTCATAAAGTTTTTATTTCTGTTAAATGATCTTTAACGAAGAAGAAGAACAACAGCAACAAATGTGCTAAAATCACACTTCTTTCACCTTTTTTCCTCTCTCTTTAATGATGCGCAAAAAAGAAGGAATGAAGTCTTTAATGACATCGAAATTTGAGTCAAACATTAATTGTTATATATTTTTTTCGGCATTTTTTGACAATGACAGGGTTCCTGATTTTTTGGTGGTGTTGCTTCTATATATTTTCAGGATGCGCGTTTATGTTAGGCGATGACCGATGATGACCTTTTTTGACCCCTTTCATTAAAGCAGAACAGAGGCGAAAAAGCTTTCATTAACTTGTTCAAAAAATTAAAAAGAAAAGAAAAAAAGTAATTTTTTTCTTTTGTTTTTTACCGGTAAAAATGAGAGTGTGAAAAGAAACAAGAAGAAAAATGTACAACCTTGAGATTTTTCTTTCTTATTTTTTCGATAATGGATAGATGAGTAATGATTTTTTTTGTTTTTGTTCTTAAAAGTTTTAAACATTCATATTTTATAAATACCATATAAAAAGTTTCATCAAAAGATAAGCAAAAACAAAAATTTATCGTTGCAGCAAATTGCAATAAATAACAAATTTTTTATTGCTTTCAAAAAAATGTTTATATAAAAATTTTGAAAAAGAAAAAGACTTTAAAAAATGCATCATTATTGTTCCTGAAAAATATATAAAAAAGCACACACTTGGGAAATGCCATTCCCAAAAAAGAACAAAAAAAGGGATGTGTTTATGGCTTTAATTTTTGGATTTTTAGAGCATTAGTAGCTGGCTTGAATTGAAGTTTTTTTATTCAAAAAACGAACTTTTTCTTTTTAATTCCAATTTTTGAATAGATTTAGGGCATCTGTTAAAAAAAGTGATGACAGAAACTTTTATTTTAAATGTAGGGCTTAGATCCGTTTTTTGTAGGCTAATCTGCATAGTTATAACCTTTTTTTCGTTTCGATTTTCTGTTCCGTCTGGCGCATGTTGTTAAATGTTTTTGCAACTTTTCACATTTTTTACGGTCATCTTTTTTTCTTCTAAAACAAAAAAGCTGCAATGAATTGTTTCATTTTTTTGAATTTTGAAGAAAGGGGTTTTTCTTCTTATCCCTTTTTCTTCTTTGGAGGTTTTTCGTTTCTTCCCGAAAAAAATATTATTGCAAAAATTGTTTCCGGCTGTCAAAAAGACAAAACCCCCAAGACTGACCACTACGAACTCGAAGGAAAAGAAGAAGGACGAGACAATTTTTAATTTGACCGTTGTTGCTTTTTTTATTATTATTGTTTTTGTTGTCCTTGAAGAAGATGGCAACCAAAGAGAATGAATAAGAAGCAGACGCCAGAAAAAAGAAAGAAGGCAAAAGTTGAAAGATAATATTGAAACGCTGCTAAATTTTTTCTTTATGTTTTACTTTTTACTACCAAAACAAAAAGAAGAAAGGCACAAAGAAGAATTTTAATGAAAAAACTTTTAAGTTTTTTACTTTACTATTTTATTGTTGCAACTTTTTACTTTTTGTTTCCAAAGGCATTTATTGTTTTTCGGGGTCACTGTTCTTCAAAAAAAACTAATTCTAAATGAGCAAGAAACACGCATCTTTGAATTTTTAATAATTAAAAAAATATTAAAACAAATATTTGCAAGAACAGATTTTGTCTTGATCGGTCATCTTCGAAAAAAAATTATGATGGCAAAGAAAGAAGAAATAAAACGATTTTATGATTTCTTTTTCTTTGAATAATTCTTTTTTTAAAGCGGCTTTCTTCTTCGAAGAAAGAAAAAATTGAAGAAATAAAAGGCATCAATGATATCTGATTCTTTTTGAAAATAAATTTTTTAGTTTTTTACAGTTTTGCCGGCTCGCAATTGAAGCCTTTTTTCTATTTTTGTTTGTTTTGAGGATCGAAGAGAGAGAAAAAAGCGATGACCGAATCTTGACCTCAACGCGAGAAATAAATATATCGAAAGAAAGCGATCGGCACCTTAGCATTTTTGTTTTTGCCATAATTAAAAGAATAAAAGACGGCTGTCTCAAAAACAACTTGAAAAAAATAGAATCGCGCAAAAAAATAATGCAGATGGAAAAATGAGATGCTTTTCCACACCTTTTTTAAGCTATCTTCTTGAAGGGCTTGAAACTTAATGACTTCATTTATAAGAGGGAAAAAAAGAGAAAGTGGCTTTTTTAGCACATCAGAAATAAATCTGATATTTATTTACACATAAAAAATACAAAACAAAGCAAAATTTATAAAAAAAAATTTTAGCATGCGCAATTGGAACATATAAATCTGAACGGGGATCTGGAGATTGTCAA
This sequence comes from Panagrolaimus sp. LJ2414, assembly GCA_024447195.1. Taxonomy (NCBI): domain Eukaryota; kingdom Metazoa; phylum Nematoda; class Chromadorea; order Rhabditida; family Panagrolaimidae; genus Panagrolaimus; species Panagrolaimus sp. LJ2414. The sequence goes on along the minus strand of JAMRXY010000070.1, from coordinate 1,018,049 downwards.
AGCTGTCCTGGACATTCCACAACCTTCAATGTTGGCTCAGTTGAATGTAAATGTGATAATGGATTTTATCGAGCTGATAATGAATCAGCAAGAGCTCCATGCACTCAACCACCTTCAAAGCCTTCAGCCCTTCGGGTCAGCTCTCTCAATCAAACGGCTGTCACTCTTACCTGGGAAGAACCATCATCCCTTGGAGGAAGAAAGGAAATTTGGTATACTTTCAAATGTCCAAAATGCCCAAAAGATGTCAATGTAGATCCTGAAACTTCGACCTTCACTCTAAAGGTCCTGACTTTAAGCAATCTGGAACCTGGTACCCATTATACTTTAATGATTTTTTCACATAATGAAGTTTCATCAAAAACTGAGCTGAAACAATATGAAATTGTTGAATTTACAACACAAAAATCAATTAATTTAGCTGTTGGTCCATTAAGAATTGATGCAGAATTGGAATCGGGAATAACTTTGGCATGGCAATCAGTTCCAAATATACAACAATATGAAGTATGTTTGATTACTGTAACTTTATTTATAAATTACGGTAATTGCTTATTTTTTAGATTGAAATGAGATATGAAAATATTTCAACTTCAACACATTCAAGGGTTCCATATTTCTCATTTCCAACTCTTTCAAAACGTTTTGCATATGCATTTCGAGTTCGGGCATGGACTCATGGACAAGGCATCTCAGATTGGTCTGAACCACTTTTCTATCGAGTTGGACATGGTGTTATTGCAAAATCTGCTGCTATCCGTGCTGGCCTCTCTGTTCCACGATCATATTCTTCTACAAATGCATTCTCCAATAATGGCATTCTCACTTCTGAAGAAGATTGGTGGACTTCAACTTCAACATCCCTTTGGCCATGGCTTGCTTTAATTTCTTTGCTTATTCTTGCTTTAATAATAATTTTAATGATTATTTCAAGAAAAGCTCAAAAGAATCGAAAACAAATGTCAGATTTGGATGTCTTGGATACCTACAAACAGGGTAAGTTTTTCTTTTTGATTACAGTAATCGCTTTTTATTTTTTATGATACAACTAATTTTGTGGTTGTTTTTTACATACAAAAAAGCACACTTTCCAAATATTCATTTTTTAAACGCTTTATTGTTTTTTGTTGTCATTTTTAGATACCATGACACCGGATCGTCCAAAATCTCAAAGCCCAATTTTCACTGCTGCAACTTTGCCCAACACGTTTATGCGAAAATGTATGTCTTCAAAAAATAATAGCTTTTTTAAATCTTTTACCTTTGTTGCTTTTTAAGTTTTTTTGTTCTTTGTAAGCTTTATTTTTTTATCACTATCTTTTATTTTTTGATATTTTGAAATATTTAATTGATGGTTACTTTTTTAGTGAATGTTCCATTGATTCCAGTATACGGTACTCAAAAGTCAATAAGAAAATCCAATCGTTGTTATGTTGATCCATCAACATATGAAAATCCCCGAGAAGCACTGGAAGAATTTGCAAATGATATCGATCCAAAATTGATACAAGTATTTCGACAAATTGGAGTTGGTGAATTTGGAGAAGTTTGTTGTAAGTTTTTATCTTTTTTGGATTACAGTAATTTTACAAATATTAATTTTTTAGGTGGTCGATTGTTGATAGAAGGTGCATATGGTGCAACTGCCCAAGTTGTTGCAGTTAAAACATTACTCCCTGGTTCATCAGAAAAAGCAAAAGCCGATTTCTTGACTGAAGCTTCAATCATGGGACAATTCGATCATGAGAATGTAATACATTTGATTGGAGTTGTAACAAAATCTGAACCAGTTATGATTATAAGTAAGTGAAAGTTTTGTACAATTACAGTAATCATGATTCTCTTTTAGCTGAATACATGTTAAATGGAGCATTGGATAAATTCCTTCGAGATAATGATAATGGCTGCTTAACTATGAATCAGCTTACCCGAATGATGAAAGGAATTGCCTCTGGAATGAAATATTTAACTGATATGGGATATATTCATCGAGATTTAGCAGCAAGAAATATCCTTGTTGATGATTGTTTAACATGTAAAATTGCTGATTTTGGATTATCAAGAGGATCTCGTGGAGTACTTGAACCAGAATATACAACAAATGGCGGGAAAATTCCTATTCGATGGACTGCACCTGAAGCAATTACCCATCATAAATATTCAACATCCTCAGATATTTGGTCATTTGGAATTGTTATGTGGGAAATTACAAGTTTTGGAGAAAGACCATATTGGGATTGTAAGTTTTTTTTTCAGGATACTGTAGTTGCATTTTTATTCAATGTCTTTTTTAGGGACAAATCATAAAGTCATTAATGAAATTCATGCAGGTTATCGACTTCCATGTCCAATGGATTGTCCACCAGAATTGCATAATCTTATGCTTGCTTGCTGGCAATCTGATCGTCATAAGCGTCCAACCTTTGCTCAACTTGTCACAAAACTTTCATCATTTGAAAATCGTCTAAATGGAATTTATGAAAAAGATATTGAGGGTTCATCAGCATTATATCAATCAACTTCGAATTTAACTGGTGATACAAATGCATTTTCATCATCTCCAGCTTTCATAATTCCATCTCCACCAACATCTTTGCCACCACAACTTTCATTTGAAGATTTCCTTAAAATTAATGGGCTACAATATTGCCAGCGGCAACTTGAAGCATGTGGAATTCATTCAATGTCTGGCCTAACACAATGCTCACATTCTGATTTACTTTCAATTGGTCTTCCATCTGATGATGCTGCGAATCTCTATGATGCAATTCGAAATTTCTCAAACACTCAAGGAATTACTGTACAACTTCGACGAAATCAAAATCCTAATCCTATGAGATATCAACGATCCCCACTTCTCTCCGGATCTTCAAATGGTACCGCTCAAACGTTCCTTTCCAATTCATCAACGGGTTCAACAACAACAACTCATCATCTTCCTGTGCAACAACAATATCATCAACCTATCCAGCAGCAACAACATCGAAAAAGTGCATTCTTACAGAATGATGGATTTCCTGTTTAATTTTGGATGGATTACTGTAGCTGTATTTTAAACTCAAAAACCGTATATCTATATGTTTCATTCCTGGTGCTTTATTGTTATATCCATTTTTTTGTTATCCTATCTTTTTTTCTTTCTTTCACTTTCAAAAACTATTATATATTTTTGTTTCTTTGTTCGGTGTTTCAAACGGGCCTTCTAGTCTTCTTTAAAATTAATTTTCAGTTTTTTTCGGGACATAAAAAATTGTTGTTTTAATAATTGATTAAAATCTTTTGAGAAAAAAAGAAGATTTTAACCTTTGATATTATTTAAAAATTCCTAAAATGTCGGTATCCTTTTTTTGATGACTCAAAAAATTCTTCTCTTTCACATGTCCCAAAATTTTAAGCCTTTTTTATACTGTTTGTACAGTTTTTGATTTATTCATTTTGTTTTTTTATAAAAAATAAAAAAATTTTATTGAAAAAGAATTGTTTCAAAAAATCGTACACAAAAGAGATTGTAAAAAGTATGCAACGGTTAAGCAGAAAAATATCGGGGTTGTTTTTGGTTGAAGTGAAGTTAAAAATTTGCATAAATCTTTTTTTCATGGACCCAGCAAGAGCAGTAAAAAGTCATAAAAGATAGATGAAAAAAGAGAGAGAGTTTATAATTAGCAGTTGTAGATAGATGCACAAAAGCAACAACAACAACTGTGAATGCTTATTTCTGAGTTTGCCGCGCAACGTTATGGCATTTTTTACAATTTCTTTTCGATATTGAATATTCAATGACTATTATTGTTGTTGTTGTTGTCGGCGGAGAGGGATGATGCTTGTAAACCTTCAGTATCGACGACGACAATGATGATGATTAGCATATGCAAGCAAGCAAGCGTATCCGTAAATTTTCATGTATTTTTTGCGCGCGGCGAAAAAAAGATGGCAAATAAAAACATCAATTTCTACAGTCTTGAAATCCGCCTTCTCCCGATGACGATTATTACTCATAAGTACTCACTGACTCTTTCTTCAAAAAATGTTTCTTAAGTCCAAAATGGAAAGAATTAAAAAGATGACATATGGTTTTTTTACAGCTTTCTTATTCTTCTTTCTATCCATCGTTGTTCAAGAAAAGCAATGATTATTCGAAAGAAAGAAAAAGAAATTTTTTATGGCATCATCATCCATTTTTTCTTTGCGGAAAAGCTCGCGCAATCTCTTTCTTTCCGTTTTTCTCTTCTCTCTTTCCCGATATTACCGAGTTCTGAACAAGACAGGAAAAAGAGAGGTTAATGACCCCCATCCATTCGTTTCAATGGAATCAGCAGAAGATATTTTGACAGTTGCTTCACAAAGATGTCAAAAAAAATTTTGGACAAGGGAAACAACATCCTAATAATAATAATAATAATCATGTAATATGCAACAAATATTATGTTTTTGTTTTTGACTTTTTTTTTGCTAAAACCTTTATATAAATTCATCATAAATTTGTATATGATTTTTTACAGTTGAGGGAAAACAACCCAAAAAATAGGAAAGAGACAAAGAAAGAAAAAAGGATTTGTGAGTTCTTTAATTAGCAGGTTTTAGTTTATTATTTTTAATGAAAACATTGTAACAAAAAAATTGAATTGCAAAAACATTGGAATTATTCATTTGGTGAAAAACAAAGGTAATAAAAATAAATTTTAGAGTAAATTTTTAGGGACGTTTCAATTATATTCAAGATACCGTAGTCGCAAAGGTATTTCGTTTTACAAAGGCATTGTAAACAACGTGTTAACAGCATCAAAATGTTCTGTTAAAGTGAAATCTGGAGTTTTCTGCAAAAATTAAAAAAGTTACCAACTTTTTACCACAAAATATTTTACTGTACTCGAAAATTCTACTTTATTTAATTTTTATTGCCCCTTAGTTTTTTTGTTTTGTCAGTATCTTAACAACAAGTTTTTAAAATCATCATTTTCATTTTCAATCCAAAATTTGCATCGTTGCATTGCCAAAGAACGTTCAATCTTGACACCTTCAATCCAAAATTCCACATTTATTTGCCTGTCAAATGTGCCAAAAGTCACAAATTCTCTTCTCTTTTTTTCTCTCTTTCAAATAAAACAATCCCACAAAAGTTAAGCATCAAAAACGGAACAGATAAAAAAAGTTTATGTATGTCAAATAAAAACTTTTGATTGACGACTTTCTTTCAATTAATTCAAAGATTACTGTTTTCCTTCAAACTCAATTCTTGGGCTTAAAGAAAGCTATGGCAGCTTGTTGTTCTCAATGGTATACTGTAGTTTTGAAATAAATTAAAGTCTTTTTGGAACAATTCAGCCGCCGATTTCGATTTTTTACATTATTTTTATGAAAGAATTACATGATGAAGAACATTTTTAAAGTTGTCAATGTTTTTTAGTTAAGTTAATATAAATTTTTATTATTAAAGTATGCGTTACGAATATTTTTATTTCAATTGATCATGTTTATTTTTGTTGTTATTAATGTTATCCGAATAAAGCAAAATAATAATAATGGTTTTATAATCAAAACAAGATTTATATCTTTTTATCTCTTTCTCTCTCCCTTTCAAGACATTTATCACACGATGGCACGCGTCTCAATTTAAAATTTTTAACGATAAATAATAATACAAAATTTATTTATTCCTTAAGGGGGTATCGGTTATCGCTTGTGTGTGTTATGACCTTGACAAAAATTTTTAATATATTTGTTTTTCAAAAAACTTTAAACATGCAAAGAACCGATTATTCCGAATATTTGGACGATAATCGTTCCGATTATATGCAAATTTATTGATTCTTTTCAGTTTTTGTCTAAAGAAAAGAGAAATGTTTACCAACGCCAAAAAAGAGAAAGAATGTAATAACATTGATGTTCACCTCTAACAAGTCAGAAAACACTAAAAAATATATCTTTTAAGATTTATGAAGACAAGGAGTTCGTTCCTTAAGGGGATAAATAATATCTTCAAATAATAAAATTTGTAAAAATAAACAAATTAATAATAACATTTTTACTTCATATTTTGCAAACAGAACAAAACATTACAATTATAAATATATATTATATTATCGCATATTACAAAGAAACAGTAATAAAAGCAATAAAAATATGTTTTCAAAGAGAGAATAATATATAATAAAACTCTATGGTCTATGGTATCACCACAACAAAAAAAGACCAGTACAAAAACTTAGGGGATTCGATAAATTAAAAAAAAAGAAAGCACAAATCGCACCAAAAAATGAAAACCATGATGAAGTCATGGGGGAAAAGATAGCAACAAACAAAAAAAACAATTAAGATTTATAAAAAAGTGTTATCAATAAACATCAAATTTTGAAGGCACCAATTAAGCAATTAAATCTTTCAAGTTCTTATGATTTTCGTCGAAGTCAATTGGAGTTTTAGCAAAAATTTGTTGCATTTCTTCACTTTTATAATGCGGATCGGCTTTGCCAAATTCTTCCAACACCCATCCAAGAGGATCACCAACGGGTTCATCCCGGCTATGAAGAATTCGGCCCTAAAAAAGAATGCATATTAGTCGAAAACAATAATAATAAAAAACTAACAAATTCTGCCAAAGTTCGAGCAAACATGTAATTCTCAGAATCATGAAATTCTTTAAAACCATTAACAAGTTCATTATTTGGAACAGCAGAACTCGAATCAGTCATCAAACGAGCAACAAATTCAGGGAATGTAATACGCAAATGTGGTACATCACCTTCAACATCACATTCAACAAGATATTTGCAATATTTTTGAAATCTAAAAATAACAAAAAAATATTAAAAAAATCAAATTACAAAAACGATTCAACATACGCAGGAGCAAATGAATTCTTCAACATAGGGTCTTGGAAACATTTAACAACCATTTTTGATACAGCATGACGTTCCTTTTCTTCATCTTTCTTTAAATGTTCACAAGAAAAAGCAAACATTTGTTCAAAGAACATCACAGGATTATTCAATTCATTATTGAATTCAATCAATGATTTAACAACCTGAAACAAAACTTATTAAAATATCAAAAAAGGCATTAAATAACTCACTTCATCAATTTCAACTCCAGCGAGATGTGATTGTAGACGTTCTTTAAACCCAACTTTGAATCCATTTTTGTTGAACTGATCTTCAGGAGTTACAGCTGGAGAATTATTTTGTGAACGACTAGATGAAGGTTCGGGTGGTGGTGGAGTTGCTGAAGCAGAGCGTGAATCAAGTTTTGGTGATGGTGTAGCTGTTGGCTTATTATCTTTCTGAGAGGTTGATTTTCTCGCATCATTATTTCTTGCATCAACACTTTGACGAGCAATAATTTTTTTCGCTGGAGGAGCAGTTGTATTTGACGCACTAGCATTTCCATTAGCAAGATTTCCCCATTTTTTTGTAGAACCAAGACGTGTTTGTTCATGCTATAAAATTTTGATTTAACACCAGATGTTATGACAATAAAGATAACATACCTTTATAAGTGATGTATCCTTTTTCATGGAAGAACCGGAAGTACTCGAAGCAATAACAGCAGCAGCTTGTCTATCTTTTTTATCGACCGATGGTCGGCCAACATAACCTTGTTGTCGTTGTTTATCATTAACATTACTTCTTTTTCTATCTTGACCAGCGGCAGCTTTTTCATAAACATCACGTTCAATTTGATTTATGGCTGCTTCCTTCGCAACATCATTTTTAACTTCATCCTTGGTCTTAGGTCCATCACCTTTTTTAACCCATTTTTTCTCTTTAAGCTCCATCAAATCAATAATCATAAATTTAACACGATTTGAAACCTTTGGTTTGAACTTTTCAAGGTATGTGACGTATCCATCAATTTTAGCAATATCTTCTTGTTTCTGACCAACATAAGGACCAACATATTTCATAAGATCCACAGCATATTCAGTCATAATTTCATCATTATTTTGTTCAGCATTTCGTATCAGAATAACTATGCAATTTTCAATAATTTTATAATTGAGCAAGCCAGTTCTGAACAAATGTGAAATAAACCTATAAAAGAACTATTGTAAGGTATGAAGACATAAATTCAAGGGACTAACTTGATGGTACCAAGCATCCGTCGCTTTTCTTTAGCTTCCATTTCCTCGAGTTGTTCAGTCAAATCAGCAATTTTCTTTTCATTCTTTTCTTCTTTACTTTGTTCTTCTTGGAGGTCTTTTTTAACTTTTTCAATTGTTTCTTGAATCTGAGACGTAGCTGTATTTTCAAAGCTGCTTTGGCATTTACGAATAATTGCACCATGAAAACAACGTTTAAAGTTATCTTTTTCCATAATTTGTTCAGACTTATGCAAAGAATGGCACAAATCAGAATAAAGTTTAACAAAGGTTGGTTCTTCAACAGCTTTAATAAATATAAGCTCAACAACAGTCGGAAGAGTTTCTTGGTCTTGCCAAACACACATGTTAATCATTTCTCTTGATAAATCATTATAAGTTGTCGGAGTAATCTTGTTCAGAAGACCACGAACATCCTTTCTGACTTTCTAAAACATCAAAATATTAAAAGCAATATTAACCAAAATTAAACATACAGCAATTCTAGCTTCAAGCGATGATGTATCAACAGGGTTACTGGTATTCAAAATATCAGGTTTCCATGCATTTTCACCACGTGTCATCTTAACAGGCTTTTCTCTTTGAATAGATACACGACCAGAGATTGGTGGTGGCTAAAATTAATTCTTAAAATCTCATGTCCAAAAAATTCATAAACTAACTCGATGTTGATTCTGATTATTTTCTTTTGGACCTTTGACATTTTTACTTCCACGACCACCATACGGTTGTTTTCTGATAGTAGCAGGTTGTGCATTACCCGCCCAAGATGGATTAAACATATTACCATGTCCACCTTGATATCTTGATTTATGTGAAACATTTGCAGGTTGAGGCATAGTTGCACGATCAATACCTATTTTCTTCAATTCTGATTCAGAAATTGGACAAGGAACCGTATGAAAATTCTAAAATTGGGAAGTTAATAGTGAAACAGCAAGGTAATTAAAAAACCTTAATAATTTCCCGTAAAAGCTGAACCAATTTACGACTATAAACTTTGTTAACGATATCTGCAGTATTTTCAGGTACAGAAACAAATTCATCAAGCTTTCTTTCATATTCATGAATCAAAGAAGCACGATCAAGATTTGGTGGAGGTTCTGATGTTTCAACACGCTCTTCTTCAATACCAGATGTTTCAGCTTGAGGTTCTTCTAAAACAATTGCAGGAGCAGCCTTTTTTTCATTTGGAGGAGGAACAACACGACTAGCAATTGCCAAAGCGAATGCTGCTCGACATTCTTGTGATGATGAATCTTCTTTAGGTTCAGCTACTTTTCCTTGATCGGCAAGAGGAAGAGGACGACGTAACGCTGCATGAGAATTTTCAGTTTCAGATGACAAATCTTTAGGTTCAGCTGCTGTATGTTTAGTTGGAGCTGCATGATTAATTGCTGCATTTGTATTACCAATTTCTGAAGTAGTATCTTTTGGTTGTTCATTCACAGGAGTATGCGGTTTAGTATCTTGTTTGCTAGGTTCAAATGGTGAAGAAGCAGTAGAAACATCAGTAGCCTTCTTTTCTTGCTTTGCTAAAAAAGAAAAAGTAAAAATACAGAAAAAGATAAAATAACATACGAAGATCAATTTTAGCATTAGTAGTCGGATCAAAAATAGAAAGAATCTTCTTTTCACGAACTACTACTTGCTTTGGTGCTGCTGGTGGTGGCATCTGCTGTTGTTGATATTGTTGTGGTGCATACATATACTGCTGCTGATATGGATTTATTTGTTGAACATTTTCATAACCATATGGAACAACATCAACCATAGTCATTCCATTATTTGCTGAAGAAGTAATCTGAGAATTTGGTGGAACTGTCAAAGTTGCACCATTAATTCCAATGCCACTGAAAAAGAATACATAGTAAACAAAGTTTATATCAACAATCAAACATACTGAGGAGCATAAATCATTCCTGGCTGTTGATATTGTGCATGTTGAGCATATCCAACATTACCACCATAATGTTGAGGTCCAGGAGGATGAAATGGAGCAGCAGGAAAACGAATCTGTTGCTGATGAGGAACGGATTGTTGTACAGAAGAATGCTGTCCTGGTTGTTGTTGTCCTTGATTGGATATCTGATTCATCGATCAATCAGACGAAAAAAATAATAATATTTTATATTTCTAAAGTTGAAAAGAAGGGTAAGTTTACAAAATGATTTGTATTAAAAGTTTAATAATAAAAAAAACCACGACAAAGGAAAGCGATTAAAGTATGTAAAAAATGAAAGGGAATAAAATCAATACATGGGAATATGTGGAAGAAAGGTGAAAGGGTTGAAGTGGTATAAAATTTAAATGTTAAATACTGGGATTAAATAAAACAATAATAGTATAAAATTAATTCATGTTACATTAAAAATACATAGATTTAAAAAAACACAAACTTTTTTGTTGAAAGAAGGATTGCAATTTTTTTTTACTTGCAGGCAAATTCGTTTCGAAACACTTTTGGATAGCAAAAAATTTGCTGCTTGAAAGCTCTCACAAAAATTTAAACATTTTTTAACAAGTAATTTTTTTAACGTGTTTATTTACTTTTTTATCATGTAACATTTATATAATGCTTTTATATAATTACAAAAAATATGGGAGGAAACAAAAAGCAGTAGTATTTCTTTCATTTTAACCAAGAAGCGTTGCTTCATTCGCCCATTTTCTTGCTTTAAGGAGGAGAGCCTGCGACTCCGAGTGTTTGTCTTGATCAAGAATGTGAAAAGCGGTCATCAACTGCTCCCTACAAACAGGTTGTTTAATAGATAGAAAATAGTGTTGTGTTTGTTTCGGAGGAGAAACTTTTCCTTCTCTTTTATGTTTTGTCGCGGTTGTTCTTTTTTCATATATTATATTTATATTTATAGAAAGCAGGAGAAAGAGAGAAAAGAATGTGCACGATAAATATTTCGAAATCAACTAACTTATCAGCACGTTGAGTGGTAAATAACTTTAAAACACCAAGGCATGAACCTTGCTTTGGAATAGAATAAATATCATTTCGGGGGTCTTTCTTTGAGAGAATATCAAATGCCATTGCAGAATAAAAATAATCTTCAAGTTTGTAACAATCATTGGCAATTATTTTTAGGACTGACATTGAATGAGGATTTGATTGATTTTGGGTATAAAATGTCCAGGCTCGTGCAGATTGTCGTGATCGGATATCTGTAATTTTACTATTATTACAGTATACTTTTGAGAAGGCAACAGGTTTAATACTCTTGTTTTGTTTTATGTGCCATTTGCACAACCTGGTTTACTTCAATTACGAAATAAAGCAATTAAAAAGTTCTTCTCATTGAACATTTTTCTATTGTTTTGTTACGTAATCCGGTCAACTCAGGGTGTGCAGATAGTTCAAAATTTAAATCCACAGTATCAAAAATTTTCTTTTCTTTTCACAATCTTCATTATCTTTTAAAACTTACAAGCTCGAACAAGTGATTGCTGATAAGTTGAATACGAAGTGTATCTGGGATCTTTGACTTTGCTTAACGCATCTGCAGCTTCTTCATAATTTTCTGCAAAAAGATTTGCTTGTCCGTAATTAAAGTTGAATCGATCATCATCTTTATTGAATTGTAGGATTGAATGATAATAGATTACTGCTTGATGATAATCTTTTGTGATAAAATAGTATGATGCCATTGCCAATCGTCCCGTAATTGTGTCTAGGATATCAGACTTTGAAGAAGTTTTTGCTGAGAATAAAGACCTACTTTCTTCGTCTTTTGATTCGGCAACAACTTTAAAATACTGTGCAGCTCTTCCAATATTTGGATCCTGCAAATTTGATTAATTTAGAGTTAAAAGGGTACTGTAGCAAGTGATAACTGCAGTTGGAAATGAATTCCGCCAGCAATATTAATTACAGTAATCTTAGATAAAAAAGTTATTCTGTAGGATATTTTAGGATTGAATGGGTACTGTACCAACAAAGCTGTTTTTGTATGATTTTTTTAAAAAATGTCTATTTAAAGTAGCCTGTTACAATTACAGTAACTTTACGCAGTGTTATGCAAATCTATTGTAGGGGAAATTGTACTTACTTGTTTTTTTTCATATCCTAGCAAGACGTATACTAATGCCTTTAATAAATACTCGGTTGGAGTTTTACTTGTTAATCCTTCGGCATGCGAAAATGCCAAATCAACATCATCTAAAATTATTCTCATAAATTTTTAAAGCTTAAACTTATTTTACTTTTCTTTAAATAATAAATTATCAAATTTTTTCGTGCTTCTGGTACCACATCAACAAGTGCCGGAAGAACTTGAAGAGCAGTTTCACCATTTCGAAATACTACAGTATTATGCAAGATTAAATCTTTTGCAAATGATAAATCACTTTCAGCAAAATTTTTTAGTTTTCGTAAACATTGATCTGCAGCTTTTGGGGATAAAATTCGATAAAGACATGAAGCTTCAAGATTGATTGCCGTTGGGGAATCAGGATATTTATCGAGATATGCTCGAGCACATGCTAAAGCTTCATCAAAATAATCCATTTTGAAATAACAAATCCCAAGATATACATTTACAGCAAGAAATGTACTGCAATGGGATACTGTAGATGAATGGAAGGGCGAAATATGTGTTACCTGTGTTCAGTGATAAGAGATTTATAGGTGACCATTGGTTCACCGTAATGACCTCGAAAGAAGTTTATCGCGGCATAACACATTTGATCTTCAATTGATGTTGTCAACAAAGAATGGTAATAACTAGTTTTTTTATCATCTCCACTTTTATGTGCCAAATGTAAAAGAATTCGATTTTGTAACTCACTTTTTTGTTCTAAAATTGTTACCGTAATCAGCTTATGAAAAAAATTTGAAGAGGGTATCAAAAAGATACTGTAAGATACAGTGCTTCAGCTTAATGATTTCATAATTTGTGTTACCTACAGTAACCAACACTTCAGATTTTGTAATTTACAGTAATACTTATTATATGTAATTTTACCGTAACCTACAATACTTAGGTTCATGTAAACTGTAATCTAATATAATCCAGGAATACTTACGTTTCTCTGCAATCTTTCTTGCTTCTTCGTTTTGTCCAATCATTAAATATGAACAACATAGATAAAGATTAACCTCTTGGGGGCAATCTTTTTGCTTCAACAAATTTTCATATGTTTGTGCAGCAGTTTGATATTCGCCTCCATGATAACAACAATATGCCAACCAAAGAGAATTTTGAAGTGATGGTTCACTTTTTTGTTTATGCTCCAACAATGCTATGGCACCTATATGAAGAAAAAAATAATTAAACCAACTCTTTCAAAAAAAATAGGATCTTTTAATCTCTACCTGTGTAATCTCTACTATCCAAGAACTCATCCAATTCTTTGATCTTTTCAACTTTTGTTCGAGAATCATTCTTCTTTCGAGGAAGAATTCGGCTGAATAACTGTAACGAAAGATATAAATGGATATACAAAATCAGAAAAAACCTAAAATCTCACCATTGTTAATTCTCACAAAAATATTATGCAAAGTAACTAAAATTAAATTTCTCAAAGTTTCAACTCCTTTCAAAAAGAACAAGAAAAACATATGTTTCCATGACAACTCAAAATTCAACAATTTTATTTAAGCCAAACTAAATTTAACATACATTATGCAAAAAAAAACTATTTAGGTAAATGTTCTACGCGATCAAAAACTTTTCGTGAACCACGATAAAACCGAGACGCATTTTTATCAGCAAATCTTTCACGATAGCGTTTTTGATCATCTTCATGATATTTCTTCAAATGTTGCTTTTCAGCCCATAACTTTTGTGTTAAATATGGCTCTTCATCAAGGTACGGTACTTCATATTCTTTTTTTCCGGTAACTTCAAATGGTAAATAATGCTCTTCTGCTTGTTTCCTGCAAAAATGTTCATGATATTCTTTATGATAAATAGATAAAGCTTACTTGTAAGTAAAACCAGCAAATGAAGTGATAGTTCTTTCTGGTGGATCTGCGCTATCACCAGTTTCAAGACGCAAAACTGCATCATTTCTTTCATGTACAACTTCTTCCAAATTTGCCATACTCTTAAAATAAATACTGATAAGATAATCGTAACAAAGAAAAAATACAAATACAAACTTCATGAACACGATCAAGTCTTTCAGGATTTGGGAACATTTTGTGTCGAATCTTGTAAGCATGCTCCATTGTTAATAACATATTCTTTTCTTTTAGCAGTACATACCTATAAAAATATATAATTAGGATAAAGATAAAAAACATAGAGGGTTGAGCTATATTTGTTCAGCCGATATCATATCGACAACGTGTCGAACAGTTTCTCAACCCCTAATCCCTTTAGGTATTTGAATATCGCAAAAACCTTAAACAAGATAAAGATAAAAGCTTACCAAAGTTTGTGCAAATCTGTATTACTTTTAAGTCTAAGTTCTTCCGTGGTCCATGGACGACCAGGTCGTTGCCTGGGACGTAATTCACTTGCACCAAAAGTTTCTTCAGCATCAAAAAATTCTGCTAGAGGTCCACCAGGTCGAATATCAACTGAAGGTTTCTTTGAATCAGGGATTGCCGTAGCAGCTATATCTTTTTCTTTGATTTCAGCAGTTGTAATGTTAGTTGAAGAAGATGTACTTGATGCAGTACTTTGAAAGCGAAATAAAGATTTTGGAAGTGTCCTAAAATACAGTTGAAATGGATAGAGGTTATAGACATGAAAAACAAACCTTGAAAGATATCGAAAAGGTTGCATTTTGGAGATTTACGGAATCCAAAAACTTCAAAATTGTTTTACTCATTTTTTTACATTTTTTGAAGGAAATGTTTTCTTTGCAAGAAAAAATTCAATGTTTGTTTGTGTTGAAAAAAATTGAAAAAAGATATTTGCTTTTGAGCAGCAATGTGATAGCGACAATTGAGGAAAGAGAAAAAACACATTCAATGATTTTTTTCATCGAATGCTTCAACGATAATCTTTTCATAATAACTTAAATTTATTACCATTGTTGTATTCAACATTTTATTATAGTTTTTTGTATCAAATTGTAGCAATTAGAAAATTTTACAAAAATTGCCACCAACATCTGTTGTCGCTTGTAAAACAACTTCAACAATAATTTTTATCCAGTGCTATTTTTCATTATTAGTAACCACTTCCTGATGGTAAAGACTGTAACACTGACAAAAGTTGGATATGATTTACTTAAGCTTTTCTTAAGCTGTATTATCATATATTTATATCTTTATTTAATCAGATATTACATTCCATCTTACAATGGCGAATCCTATTATTTCCCGATTCACGAATCTGGAAGTGAAATTCAGAATAATGAAAAACGAATCAAGATTGCCGAAGAAATTTTGGATCAATTTGATTGGAAAATTTTAAATGTGCAAGTTTGTTTTTGGGGGATATACCGTAATATAACTTTTATTTTTTAGCAAAAGCCGTCATTAAATTTATCCGTATCAATAATAGCTGCAGATCGAAAGAACGGATTTCTTACACAATCAATGGCATTTTTGTTGGCACAAATTCAAACGTGGGAAAAAGTGCCCCAAATTTCAATTTGCAATGTTGAACAAAATATTTTTGATGAACTAAAAATATTTGCTGATAAAATTCAAATTCATTCAATCAACAGTGGCAATAATCAATATTTTGATTTACTGGAAGACAGTGGAAGGATAAAGAAAGAAGCTGCGGATTATTGGAGTTGCTTGAAGACAGTATACGGTAGTGTTAAAAGTGATTTTGTCCTTTTGATTGAAGATGATGCAGTTCCTGTTCTACATTTTGGGCTTCTAATAGAAAGTTTATTGGCACAACTGAACAGTAATGCCCTTGGGCACATTGATTATCTAAAACTTTTTCATCCATGGAGACTTCGAAAAATTCCATTCATGTTTCAAGCGATTTCTTTATCCATTGCCATCGGGATTACTGTATCATATCTTTTGATTCGACGATTTTCAATTGTTTATATTTTAATAATTTCTGGTTTTACATATGCCATTTTAAGGCATCCATTTTATTACGAGGTAACTTTCACTATTTAGTCACTACTATTTATTATGGTAATTACAACAATTAATTTTAGATATTTGCGGATACTCGATTCCACATTACTTCTTCTGCCTATATCACACCATCAGAATCTTGCTGTACTCCAGGAGTTCTGTTTCGATCAACGTCAATCCCAAAAATGCTCAAACATTTTCAAACTCAACCCGTTGAAGACGGCCATGCCAAAGATCATATCTTAGATGAATCACCATTTATTGGAAAAGCAACAGATTTTAATTATTTTGTACATATCGGACATTTTTCATCAATTCGACAAAAAGTTGTTCCTTTAGAAAGTTTATTGAAACATTAAATGTAAAAATGAATATTGTATTGAACATAAATAAAGGCATAGAAAAAAAGCATTGGATACTGTAGGTATAACTATTAATCGTGAACATAAATACTAAAGTTTCTGGGAATTACCAATTGTTGAATCAGAACTTTTGACACTTTATTTGTGTGATAAAAAATGAATATTAAACGCTTCTTTTCGTTGATATAATTAGGTTATCAAAATATTCATAGGTTACTGTAATTTAATCCAACGGCATTTTAAAAATCTTTTTAAAAAATAAATGGTTTTGAAAAGATTTTTTTAGCAAACAAAGTTTTCAGATACTGTATTTTGAAATTCATGAATTTTTATTATTTTTTTAATAGTTTACAAAACTTAATATTCATTTGTATACTGTAATCCTAAATCTGTGTATATTATTTATTTGAACTTTTACTTTTTTTCTTTGCTTAGTTTATTTTAGCCTTTCAAGGGATGATCGTAATTTTGTTATTCTTCTTCAAGTTTTCTCTTTTTTGATTTTCTTCATTTTTGATTACGTAAAAAAGGTAAAAACTTTTAATATTTTTTGATCATCAAAAACAATTATGTCCGAAAAAAAGAAAGCAGAAAGATTTCATTTTTTTTTTCTATCGGAGCTGTTGTTCAACAACTTTTCTCCTATTTTTTTCACGTTTATTATTACATAAGAAAAGATATTAAAAGGAAATGAAAAAAAGAGAAAGGGATCTTCAAAATGAAAGAAGAATCATCGCCATCAGCTGTTTGATGTTTTTTGGTTGCCGCAGCAGTAGCATCAAATATAAGAAAGAAGAAGGTTGAAGGCAGAAAAGAGATATACGATGATGTTTGAAGGAAGAAAGAAGAAGAAGCTGACGAAGACAAACAGCAGCAAAAACATGCAATTGTCATCGTTTAAAATCAGTTGAAAGTTATTCCCATCCAAAAAAGGGAGATAAAATGCCCTGCGGGCAGTCAACTACTTTTTCTTCTTCTTCTGAAGGGGCAGATCTTTTTGAAAATGAAAAAAAGAGAAAGGAAAATGGCGATTTTTTGCGCAATCGAAAATTTAGTGGTAATCGCATTTTTTGTGTTGAATCATCATCAGAAGAAAAAGTCCTCCATCTTTTTAAATTTTCCCTTTTTACATACTTGTTTTTTGTTGTTATTGTTGTCCATCTTCTATCCAAAAACTTTTGAGTTTGGAGGCTTAAATCCGTTCTTCAAAAAAGTTAAAATCAGATGTGGCCAACTTCAGAAGGCTCAACATCTTCTTCATCTGCAATTCCAGTACCAACACATCAAAGGCTGATAAACTTTGATACCGCAGTTGCGTTAGAAACAATGGAAAATGATTTTGAACAAAAATTTGAAGAATGGTTAAAGGTTTGATAATTTTTTAATTACTGTACTTTAACAATCCTGATTACTGTAACAGCAACTAATATCTTCCTTAATTTCAGTCAATTGATAATAGTTTTTGCGATAAACCTTTAGAAGAGGATCACCAACAATTTGATGGTGGTGATTTACCAAATTTTGAAAATAATAATTTTGATGGCACTTTTGATTTTCAAATAATACCCGAAATTGAAAATATAAAAAATGGATCAACAGAAGCGGATTGGAAACTTTCCGAAAGTTGTGAAACAACTTGCAGTGAAGATGAAAGACAAAGTAAGCATTGGGATTTAATATATCTCTTTTCGATAGTTCTACAGTAATCCATCTTTTTGTAGCAAGAATTGGAAAGAATCAACTTGGTGGAGTTTATGCAAATGGCCGTCCTCTTCCTTCCTATCTTCGAGAAAAAATTATTGAACTTTCAACTTCTGGTGTAAAACCATGCCAAATTTCACGGCAATTACGAATTTCCCATGGTTGTGTTTCAAAAATTCTATCAAAGTTTGTTTTCTCCTTTTTTGCCTTTTGAAAATCCAGTTTTTTGATATCCAATTTACACTTTTTTGGATATTGCGCAATATATCTCTTCTTTGATCCCCTCCGTGTTTCTTTTTTTGGGACAAAAACATCTGAAAGAAAAGAAAGTAAATTTGTTTTTATCCATAAAATCCGGTTCAAAGAAAAAAAAGAGGTCGTCAAAAGCTTTCGCTGAAATATCTCTTTTTTATAAAAAACACAAAAACTGGTTTAAGCAAAATACATTTATCTAATCTCATTTATCTCTTTTAATTTTGCAGATATCGTGATACAGGATCTATAAGGCCAGGAAAGATTGGAGGTTCAAAACCAAAGAAATCTTTGCCTCAGGTTATTACGGCTATAGCAATCTATAAACATTATCGACCATCAATGTATTCATGGGAGATAAGAGATCGACTGCTAGCAGATGGCATTTGCCAATCACATAATGTTCCATCAGTTAGTTCAATCAATCGAATAATCAGGACAAAGTTAACTGCCAAAGATGGAATCCCTACACTTTCAACAACAAATACAGTAATCCATGATCCCGTGGTTTACGGTACTTATGACCTTTATCCCGATCATCCCCAACAAACTCAAAGCCCATATTCTGCTGATTCTGCTTATAATTCTGCAATGCTTTCATCATCATCAGATTGCTCAAGTCCTTCATAGCTTCATATCTTTCAATAATCCATTAGCTACAGTTATCTCTTGGCCTACCTCCAAAATCCCACACACAAAAATATTTTAACCTTCTCAAGCTTTTTTGTCATAGAAATAATAATTAGACCGGTTAACCTTTTTCTCTTTGTAAATATACAGTAGATTAAATATGCACGTAAAAACCTGCCAATATATTTTTGTAAATATTTGTAAAAAATGTTATAACAGATTTGAGATTAATAATAAAAACAATGCACATATAATAAATGAAAATAGAATGTGATAGAAACAATACCCATAAAAATTACATCTACAAGAATCAGTATCAACAGCAGACAAAAAAAGAGTATTTGCTTAAGATGAAGATGGACCAGGATTTGAAGAAGATGAACCCGTAACTATCTTCTTCCATGAATTCATTATTGATGAAATAGTAGATTGTGATTCTGATTCACCTTCAGTAGTGGCCGGAGCACCAGTAACAATATTTACAATTTCACTTGGAGAAATAAGATCATTGCTTGAAGAGGGAGCTTGATTAGAAGTTTCATTCGTTGCTGTAGCAGCATTGGTAGTTGCAGTGGATGAAGTTGGAATGATATTTGAAAAGAAATTTGAAAAAGTCGAAGATGCTGATTTTGGAGCTTTTGGATTTCCACAACCATAATGATTGTATAGTACTTGATGAAGACGTTCAAGATACGGATCAGGTAATGAGCAATCACGAGTTGTTGAAATTAAAATCTTCTGAAACAAGCAAGAATAAAAAAAATTACTGTAACAAAAAAGCTAATACAACAAACTTCTTTATCAATAATTTTTTCATCAACAAGAACCCGGATAAAATTTGCCAAATTTCGAGATGGAATTCGATTCAATGGTGGCTTTTCAGGATCAAGGATATCGTTGATTGCAGTTGTAAGATATTCACCCGATTCTTCCCAAAGTTTTACAACAGCTTGAATGGATTGAAAGCGTTGAACCAATTCAACATTTGATGGCGGACAAGTACATACAAATTCAACAATACCATCAGCAACTTGTTTCTACAAAAAGATAAAAAATGATTACATAAAGCTTGAAAAAAAGTAACAACAAACCTTTAAACCATTATTTGCCATTCCAACAAGTTCAACAGCAAGTCCAGGAGAACGTTTAGAATCAATGCCTAGCCGAAGATAATTCATAATTTGATCATGTGTAAGATCCGCATCAACTTCTAAAAAAGTAAACATGAACATTACTCTTTAACCAAATGATGAAACACCAACCTGCATTACTCTTTAAGAATCCATCAAAATGTGCATCATCACAAAAGTCATCCGTATATTCATAATCTTCTGATGAATCTTCTTCGTCTTCATCATCGTCATTAGCAGTGCCATCCATTTCTTCATAATCTTCATAGTCAAGGCTTTCATTAAGTTGATCTGACATAATCTGCAAATGAAATAATGATAGATTAAATAATAGAGAGCTATACTTTGTAAAGAATTGTCAAAAAAACACGGATACAAAAGGCAAAAATAGATGGAGGGGGTAGTCGGATGTTAAAAGATTAGTTTTATCAAATTCGAAACTAATAAAGACTAAAAATAGCATAACATTAAGATTAATCAAGGATTCGAAAAACGCAGATGAAGCATTGTAAAAAAAATTTGGGATCCGACATAACTTTTATGCATAACAGAATAACTAAAGACAGCAGTAAGATGACAAAAACGATTTTAATTGATAAAATAATAAACAGAAATAAAAATATAAAAATCTAAGAAGAAGATTTAAAAAATCGTAAAAAATTGTTCAAAAAAATTTTGTGATTCAACGTATTTTGTAAGCGTTGGCAAAATGTGTTTCAATAAATAAAAATTTTTACAACGGCTTTTTCTGCTCAAATTTTTTTCAATCAAAGTTGGTTTTTGCGATTTCAAAATCTGCAATTTTCCAACTATTTGATTCAATTTATTTATTTTTTGTTAGATTTACTTCATCTTATTCCATTCATCACAATCTCAAGCAATGGATCCAAAACTTCTTCAACAACGTGCAGACTTTTTAAAAGCTAATGCTCGAAATATAAATAATGCACCAAAATTTAATGCATCTGCGGCAAGTGTGGCTGCAGCTTCATCAAAGGCAAAGAAGAAACCAGCTCCACCAAAAACTCAAGATGAACTTAGACATATGAAATCTCTTCCAAATTTTGATTACTCTTCTGGAAAGGTTGATCTTGTTTCCTCTGCACATTCATCCCTTTTTGGAATGATGGCAAAAATTGTTGATTATATGAAGAAGCGGCATCTCGAGAATCAGCCTTGGCCTCTATCACTGAACGAATGCTTGGATGAAATGAAACAAACGGTGGCAAAAAAGACTGAACAATGGTTGACTGAAAAGTTACCCGATAATCCAAAGCTTCAATTTGATGAACATGGAAAATTTTGTTTCAAGCCACCTTATAAAATGAAAACAGATGAACAAATTCGAGCACAACTGGCAAAGAATTATCGGGAAGGTAAAGGTGCGATTCTGTTAAGTGATTTGAATGAATGCTTTGCAAAAGCTGATGAAAGAATGTCAAAGCTTGGATCTTCATGTATTTGTATACCATGTCAAGTTAGTTTTTTACTTTTAGTTTTTGTAATTGTTGTTCTCATTAATACTTTTTAGGTTCAAAAAAAGAAAGATAAAGCATATTTTTACAATGATTCAGATGTTGGTATTACTGTAGATAATGAATTTGTTGGTTTATGGCGATCAAGCAATGTTGAAAATTTGGATGAAAAGAAGATTGAAGAGCATCTTGCAAAACATGGCTTAACAATTATCAAAAATCAAGCTCAGAAACGTATTATTCATGATTCCAATTCACGTAAAAGAAAGCAACCTCGACGTCCTGGAAAAATTCAAAATACTCATATGGGTGATATCCTTGAAAGTTATGAAACAAATTAATGGTGTGTCGTATTATTATTTTGTAATTGTACGTTTTGTTGTTGTTAAACTACTGTTGAGGTTAAATAAAAATGAGGGAGATTCTATATTGTGTAAATTTGTATTTTTGCAGTTACAGTAATCTGTGGTAGTCATATTTCTAATTTGTTAAAATTTTATTCTTTTTTATTAAATTTTTTTAAGTACGGTATACTAGTACCTGTGTTTTTGTGAGCTTCACATAAAAAATGATATAAATTTCTAGATGAATAAGTACAAAATAGTTTAAAAAATGCAACGTTTTGAAAAACATTTTAGTCATTGGGAATTAAATTTAAAAATCCATTTTTATATTATTTTCAGTTGATATAAAAAGTAAAATTCCGCTGTTAACGTTATTAATTGCACTGCTGTGATATGATAATGATACATTTTTGTTTTGAACTGTAAAGGAATCTCCGATTTTTGTAATCCTAAAAATACCTATTGTTGTTAAAAAAGCTTCTTTAGAATAAAAATCCTACTTAAAATTTGGTATATTTGTTTCAAATTTATCATCTGTAGAAAGCTTGTAATTGATTACAGTAAACGTTACTGGAATCTCATGTACTGTATATTGGATAAAGTCGATATCATGAGGGTACGACAAAGATTTTGAAGTGTCATAAAAGGGTGTCGAATAAAACGAATTAAAGGATTCTTTTGGAAAAACGATGGTATTATTGTTCATTCGTACCAAAGTTATAAACACAGTTGCACTTTTTGGAATTTGAATTAAATAAACTTTTGAAAGCAAAACAATAGAATTATATTTTGGTGCCGTTTTTGAGCTAAAAATTTTTTAAGTAATGTCACAAATTTTAGTCTAAAAAGCTCAACTTGAATTCAAAAAACATTTTCCCTCTATTTTCGCCAAAAAATATCTTAACATTTTCATTTGTTGAAGTAGTCCATAAATGAGAAATTGTATAATTGTACTCATCATGAACAAGAAGAATTACATCACATTCATCATCAGGAGTTGAAAGGGCCGAAATTGAAACAAATTCCTTATCTCTTGTTGGAAATATACTTTCATCAAAGACACAACCTTTTGGCTTTTCTAAATTCAAATACCTCATTATTTGTTCAAATTTAAATAGACAATACCAGATAATCGAACAGCAAAAAATGGAAAGAAAAAATTATCATCCGGCAAAGCCTTAAAATAGCAAGCTAAAAATTCTTTTCTTTTAACATTACATCGATATTCATCATTATTTCCAAGACTGAAATGATTAATATTAATTTGAAATTATATTATAGAAGACAAACCAATAATAACTTAGTAAACTTTTTGTAAAAGTTTTATCACCAAAAATTGAAACACCCAAGGGAAAACTGCAATAGAAAATGAACGATATATTTTTCATGTGCTGAAAATCTGTCACAAAATGAATATCCGAAGTCGTCATCAAAGGATAATTTTTGATTATTTTTTAAACCCGAAATTTTTCTTTTTGCGGTTTTGACTAATTAAATTGAAAATTCTTTTAAAAAAGTTGAAAACTTTTGACTATAGTAAAAAAAATTACCAAAGTTTCTGACATCTGAAAAGAAACACATTGATGTAGTCCCATATCTGTAATACTGTAAAAGTGATCAGAAGAAAGTTCAATGTCTATAATTGGTGGAACTAAAAATCATCAAACATGTTCTTTAAATTCTAATAAAAAAACAACTTGCTTTCAAAAGATGCTAAAATGAAATCTATATAATTTCCAGATGAAAGTGGATTTGTAAAAATTTCAATAAAATTATTATTTGTTGAATTTAAAAGTGCTTGAATATTTTCGGTGTTTGAATTTGCAAGGTTTAAATCAAAGATAAGCAAATCATTTGAAAATATTCTAAAAATTTCCATGGAAGCATAATCTGATAGAGTTTGTAAAAGACTATTTGGGCCAAAACACGGTTGAAGCTGAAAGAATTTGAATGATTGCACAATGTTTTGGAAATGTACATATTTATGCATACTGTAAAATTGCATCGCATTCCACTACAAAATATTGCACTATTGTTCATGAAATAATATATTCCATTATCACATGGTATTAATTTATCTGAGCACACACATCCTAATGAAAGAAATTGATTGTAAATATGGTATGAAAGAATAACAAATGTGCATATTCAAATTTTTGTTCCAGTAGCCTTAGTTATGGAAACATCAATAACTAAGGCTATTGGAACCATGAATTTGTTAGGTATATAATCACGGGCATCTTAGGAAATCGCTAATGATACAGTAGTTATTTCTTACTGTATTCAGTGTATAAAATGAAAATTCAAAAGCCCAAAAATTTAAATAGAATTTAAATACCAATTTTTGTTTCCTGGAGGTCGATCTCCACAAAACAGAATGTGTATTTTCTGTGTCTTACAGTATCCCGAACTCATTAAACCTTTTCTATCAAAAATGTCCTAAATGAATTTTATATTCAAATTTTTTTACATACAAAAGTATTATACATACATTAATGTTTAATGATTACGCGAATAATGTCCCACAAATTTATATTGTGCCAAAAAATACAGTACTTACGATGCAGAGAAACTGTCATTTCAAAGCCTAACATTTGTACACTTCCATCACTTATAAATTCAAAAGTTAAATTTCGTTCTAATCCATCACTAAAAGGATTTAAATATATATTATCAACAGTTTCAATTGTTCCCATATTAATTCCATCCAAATTATATCTAATAATATCAACATTTTTTTCCAATTCTAAAGTCGAGGGGTCAACAACACATAGCATATTTGGAGGAATTATAACTTTAAGAGTACAATATCCATTTTTTTGGTAACCATTCACATACGACCATACTTTTTGATTTACATAATTATCTTCTATTATGGTACATTGAAGTTCAGTGACTGTAAAATTCTTTTCAACAATACTAATATAAGCTCGAAATTCCATTTCTGGCACAAAATAAATGTTATCATTCTCTGATAAAAATATTTTAATAACTTTATCATTGTTGTAAATTGGATGAAGCAATTTAGCACTTCGTTCACTAAAATTATGCAAATTTGGATGTTATAGTTTCTGTAAACACTTACTTGACAAGAAGATCTGTAGAATTTGAAATTCGAAATACAGTATCCGATGAAATAGAAAATTGTTCAATAACAATTTTAAATGCAAATTCTGGAGAAGTTTCAAAACTCCAAGTACAAGGAAATTGTCGAAAATAATTTATTTCAAAACTTGATTGAATATAAATTATTTGTGTTTCATCAGTAAAAAAGAAGGGCTTTGAAATTGTTTCCAAAGGGCATCCATCAATTCCTGTATCAAAAATGACAAAACCTTGTTGGGAAAGTTGATCAAAATATTGATTTGCACTTTCATCTTTGTGGCAGCCAATACAATGAAGAGTAAAAGATGGATTGGTTGAAATTTCAAAATTTGTTAAGACGTCATCAAAGATAAACTCTTCATCGTTTAAACTTTCCAATTGAACAAAAACTGCATAAAGCTTGTAATGCTATAAAATTGTCAAAATTTTATTCAAATTAATAGGGCCTATTTAAATATAAAATTTTAACCTTCTTTTCATTATTATTATTGACTAAACGAAATGTTAAATTACAAGAAATAAAATCTTCATACAACATAAAAGATGGATAATTAGGTGTTTGAAAAAATGCAATTTCATTTAAATGTAAATGAATAGTCGTATTTTTTTGGCAAATGTATTCAGTTTTTATTACTAATAAAATCTTAAATGAAACAAAGAAATAGAAAAATAAATTTAACAATATTGCAGTGTTGAAAAACTTTAAAAAAGCTCTCAAATTTTTCTTTTCTACAACATCAACCAGAAAAAACAGACATTTGAGGTTTAAATGATAAAAAGATTATTACACTTAATTCAGTTTTTGATGTTTGATTTAAGAGACACTATACGACAGGATCATAAAATTTACAGTTCGAGCGTTACATGAAATTTTTAAATGAAATTTTTTGTGGTCCATTCGATTAAACTAGATGAAAAAACATTATTCTGAAAGTTTTGGGTCAATCTATCTCGCACTTTTGATTTAACTATATAATAAAGTTACTGTATGACCAAAAATGGAAAAATTCGGGAAAAATCCAAAAGTAAACCAATCAAAAAGTTATTTCCCATGATTATACATATAAGTAAGGGCTATTGAGGGCACACTAGAAAAAAATTTTATCTGACCTTTAATGTCGAAATTTTGGCTATTGTAATTTTCGACACAGAAGAAAAATTTGCATATCGAAGTAGACAGAGCAACAAAATATCACACCAAATAGCCCTGTTTCTTGGCTTTCCAAAAATATAAAATTTGTTGAAATCGGTGGGGTAATTTTCGATAGCCAGTAAAAAAGGTGCTAGAGGAAGAGAAATGTCATAATTTTTATAATCGATGCACGTTATTTTTTCCAAACACAAAATGAAATCATTTTTTGTTCTCTTCAACAAAATTTGTTCAAACCGCCGACTTGTACAAAAAAAGTAACCAAAAAATATAGACTCCAGAATGTGCCATTTTAAAACACTAATTATTGAGCAAAATTTTTTAGAAATGGACCTTAATATGTAAAATTTAAAAAGCATTGGTGTGTTAACAGGTACTTTACACATTTAAAATTTGATGTCTTTTCGAGAAACTTGGTAACTACCCCATTAAAAAAAGTATTTCAAGAAATTTTTAAAATAGACACTTATTTTCAAAAATTGTCAAGTTTTTAAAACTAAAAAATTTTTTACCGTGTTATTTGATAGAAATTATTAAACAGAGTCTGAATTTAATTAATATTTTCCTTAACGAAACTATGACAACTTTGACAGATTATAATACAGTAATCTATATAAACAATGAGCCGTTTATTAAGAACATTATTAGATTTAGCGATGGAAATATCTCCTGCTTTTCACCCGGAAAACAAGTTTATACTGACACATGGTTCTCATGTGTTTGCTATCAATTTGGATTTGTTTTGGAAATGCTTGGTTTTGGATATTTTACTGCTTTTCTTTGTATTATAATAATCATAATTTCGATTTTTGGAGGCATAAAAGAAAATTATAAATGGTTTATTCTTAATCAAGCTTTATGGGATTTATTTGTGTCGTATGACCTAATTTGTAATAAACCAACAAACATTTTGTATTATCAGGGTGTTCCATAAGTCTTTTCCGTTTGTTTTTTGTGTGGCAAATTTCACAGGGGGCTTCAAAAAATCTGAAATTTTGCATGGAGGTAGCCGAAGGGGTTATACAAACGATGTAACATCGCTTTTTGTGATATCTGGAGCCTTCATGGAATTCTGTGGAATTTTCGCGGCGAGATCCGGAATTTTCAGATTTCTCATGGAACGAGCTCTGGTATAAATCAAATTCGAGTATTTTAAGGGTCAAAATGGCCTGCGGGGATGCCCAAGACACTGTTCTTATAGAAAATAAGGATTTTGGAATTTTTAGGAATTTTCTGGAATTTTCGGGGAATTTTTAATGCTGGAGTATGGTAACTCGGGATTTTCAAGGAAAATTTCTTCTGGAGCTCTGTAATATCATTGGAAATGATAAAAAATTATTGTTCATTGACTACTGAACACAATACTATCAACCAGAATACACAAAAACGTTTTTACAGATTTTTTAATCTTCATGAAAAGGTTACTGTAGGTTCATTAACTTCACATGCTTCTAAATCGCCAAATTTGCATAATTATGCAAAAATCTTTCACAAAACACTTAAACATACTTCCCAGCATCCATTTTAATCAAAAAAATCAAAAATAAAAATTTTGACTTTTTTCGACTTTTTCACGTGGTCCCCCCTGTGAAGAATTTTCGGCCCTAAGGGGGGACCACGTGAAAAAGTCGAAAAAAGTCAAAATTTTTATTTTTGATTTTTTTGATTAAAATGGATGCTGGGAAGTATGTTTAAGTGTTTTGTGAAAGATTTTTGCATAATTATGCAAATTTGGCGATTTAGAAGCATGTGAAGTTAATGAACCTACAGTAACCTTTTCATGAAGATTAAAAAATCTGTAAAAACGTTTTTGTGTATTCTGGTTGATAGTATTGTGTTCAGTAGTCAATGAACAATAATTTTTTATCATTTCCAATGATATTACAGAGCTCCAGAAGAAATTTTCCTTGAAAATCCCGAGTTACCATACTCCAGCATTAAAAATTCCCCGAAAATTCCAGAAAATTCCTAAAAATTCCAAAATCCTTATTTTCTATAAGAACAGTGTCTTGGGCATCCCCGCAGGCCATTTTGACCCTTAAAATACTCGAATTTGATTTATACCAGAGCTCGTTCCATGAGAAATCTGAAAATTCCGGATCTCGCCGCGAAAATTCCACAGAATTCCATGAAGGCTCCAGATATCACAAAAAGCGATGTTACATCGTTTGTATAACCCCTTCGGCTACCTCCATGCAAAATTTCAGATTTTTTGAAGCCCCCTGTGAAATTTGCCACACAAAAAACAAACGGAAAAGACTTATGGAACACCCTGATATTATTTCCGTGACGTGGATTTGAAGAAAAAGGCATGGAATCAAGGACCTCCCACATGCTTTTATTCAACGGCGGACCCTTTTTCAAATTCTGCTTATTCTTGGCCAATTTTATTCCAGCAAATTGCTGACGGAACTCTTAAAAATATACAATATTCTATGACATTTTCTTTGGCATTTTCAAGATTTTTAGCAATGTATTTTCCGATTTTTTACGCGAGACACTCTACAACACGTAAATTGCTTAAAATATTGATATTTTACAATTTATTAACTGTATTTTTGTTAAATGTACATCACATTTGTGATTATTTTATTAAACATCAAATTATACGAGAATGTTTTTGTGAAACGTGTAATAATTCAACAACAGTTCAAACATCGTGTATTTTTACTGTTCAAAAAAAATGGTGGCGCCTTGTTATTAATGGCATTCGATATGCAGCAATGTCAATATGGCTTTTATTTGCATCGATATTTACGTATGCTGTATTATTCAAAATTTTAAAAAATCTAAAATTTCAATATCAAAATAAGCAAAAAACTTTTGCGTCATCACTTCGAATTTGTTTTGCTTTATCATTTACAGCTTTAATGTTTTCCCTATATTTTTTATTCGTTTTTATGCAAGAGCTCATGGGAATTTGGATATCTCAAACATTGTTACAAAGCGGTGTCAATTCTAAAATTGCAAATTGGTTTGTACTTTCAAGACCTTCTTGGTTAGTACATTTAAATAAAACTGACTTTCTGAAAAAATCGAGGAAAATGAATGCGAGACGATCGATCAAAAATTTCAAAAGTGTTTTTTTGAGCTGAAATTTGGCGTGTAGTATCCTTAGGGGTCAGGGAGGTGTGATCAAAAAAAATTTTTTTGATTCGTCGTGCCACGGCATTTTTATGCCGTTTGGTCGCCCTGGCTTTAGTTTTGATCCTTTTTTTACAAATGAGGTATATTCTGGTAGCCCTTAATCAGGGCTATCAGATGCGCGCATTGGGATTTTTATTGGTGGTCCCGCCGCGAAAATTTAGCATATTAAAATTTCGAAGCGGTATTTGTAACCCAAGAATTCGGGTCCGCAAAAATTTTTTTTTCTTAATATGTTCCTTTTTTCATGACTCATTTATCGGCAGAAAAAAGTTTTCGATTTCGAAAAATTTTTACGAGACTTTTTCAAAAAAATCGAATTTGACCTCAAAAACGATAGTTTAAACGAAATCGGAGTTCACCATCGAATTCCCCGTGGTCGATTTGCTATATGGGTACAAAACCAGAGCGATTAAACCAAAAAAAATTTTTCGTAGGGGGGGTCGTCGGCAAAAATTTTTTTTGGTCCAATCGCTCTGATTTTAAACCTATATAGCAAATCGACCACGGGGAATTCGATGGTGAACTCCGATTTCGTTTAAACTATCGTTTTTGAGGTCAAATTCGATTTTTTTGAAAAAGTCTCGTAAAAATTTTTCGAAATCGAAAACTTTTTTCCATCAATAAATGAGTCATGAAAAAAGGAACATTTTGAGAAAAAAAAATTTTTGCGGACCCGAATTCTTGGGGTACTTAACCCCCTTTGAAATTTTAAAAATGCGAAATTTTCGTGCTGGGATCGTCAATAAAAATTCCAGGAGATCAGTATTGTAGCCCTGATCAAGGGCTTTCCGGAGATACCTCATTTGTAGAAAACAGGTCAAAACTGAGCTCAGGAACCGCGTCGGAGCAGCCCTGCACCGGATACCAAAAATTTTTTTTGATCACACCTCCTTGACCCCTAAGGATACTACACGCCAAATTTCAGCTCAAAAAAACAATTTTGAAATTTTTGTTCGATCGCCCTTTCCTCGATTTTTTCAGAAAGTCAGTTATAACACAAAACAAAGCTTGAATAATTTAAGAATTTTTATTGAATGTATGCTTGTTTTAATTGTATTATCTGGATATCGAGAAGGTTTGATCAGAATTATTAAACTTTGGTATTTTATTCGTCGCATCCGAAAAAAGTCGTAAATGGAGAAGATAACACAACGATTGTGTTGCCCTTTCCAAAAAAGACTGTTCTTTTTCAAATGGCATTTTAATGTTGAACCGACCCAAAAAAAAATACGTGAGCCACCAGCTTTTTCATTCAATCTTTGCTGTTTTTGCTGTTCACGGTTTTTTTGTTATTTTTATTCGAAATAAAGAAATATAAATAAGTATGCAATACGGTAATTAAAAAATCCAAAAAAATTACAAAATTTTTATATTATTTTCACTGGTAATATAAAACAGAATTCCACCATCAACATTATTTTTTGTTCCGCTATGGTATGTAAAAGTGTTTTGGAGTGTACAGGAATCTCCAACCAGGGAAAATAATGGCATTATTCTCCATTCTTAATAAAGTTATAAATATTGTTGCACTTTTTGGAATTTGAATTAAATAAACTTTTGAATGCAAAACAATAGAATTAAATTTTTAGGCTGTTTTTGAGCTAAAAGAATATTTGTAAAAACGGAATGCTTTAAACTGTAGTCACTCAGAAATAGACAGTCTCCATTTTCGCAACAATTCTCATTAGCGAAAAACACCTCAAATTTGAAATATCGCGAAAGAAAAAATGAGTGTCGAGGGATGTTGAAATCATCTACAAACATCTCAAACATGCTGAATTTAATAGTAAACACTTGAAAATCACAAAATCTTGTAGTTTTGATATAATTTTGATGCAATGAAAATACATCAAAAATGGTAAATTTTGACCTATCCGGAAAAATCGATAAATCAATAAAAACAGGAAACATGGAATTCAGTGTTTCATGCTTTTATTTGATATTTCTGCATCCATTTTATATTTCAAAAGCATTAAAATATATATTTCTAAAGAAAAATTAATATTACTTTGACTTTTTGCCATGAGGTTAATGTTGCAAAATTTTGAAATTTCATGTTGATGCCATATTTCCAAATCGTGTCCAACGGTGTTGAAACTTTCCAGAATTCATTCATTAGCATAATATTACATAAAAAAAGCCACCGCATGTCAATATCTTTTGTAGCCATTGAGTTTTGCCCCCAACATGATGCTGGAGATGTAGTTTTTAGTTTCAACTTGAGAAATTTCAATCGCAGCCTCATTTTTTTCATTTATTTTGGTCCATACCTATGTAAAATCATCTGGAGAATTCAATGAGACCGAAAAAAGTATGCCCGTAAGTAACATTTTGTGTGATACAGGGTGATCAAAAAAATTAGAATTTATTTTTTAAACAAAAACACAAGATTTTGTTTTATGGTATACCTCATCAAATATGCAAATTTTTAATTAATGGTGCGAATATTTTTTTGTTGAAACGAAGCAACTTTTAATTTTGAATTTGAAAGTTGAAAAGCCATTTTGTGAAATTAAAAATACAATTGAATTTAATAAAAAATCTTTATGGGCATTACCGTATCATCCAATTTACGAATCGATAAATGAAATTTGGATCGGACAAAGACTAGAAATCAGTGGAGGCTGGTATGAAATAAAAATCATTTTTCAAAGTATACTTCCAAAACTTTTTTGTGACGATATTAGACATTTGTATTTACATTGAATTCTGACAATTGATGAATTAAAGTTTTTAACAGCTTCAAAAAAGATTAAGAAAACTCAAATTTGTTCAAGAATAGATAAGTCAGATAAAGATGAGATGGCAGCGATTGAAGCTATAGTTGGAGAATTTCCAAATGCACATAATTTTAACAATGTGAGTTTTGTGAATTTCAAAAAGCATGTTTTTATTGAAGTTTTTCGTTTTAAAAGTTTTGGAAAGTGTTTTTCTTGGGTTTGTAGATGACAATTTTCGAGATTTAGTTCAAACCACAATTGAAAATGCCGTGGCATCTTGGATTCCAGAAGAAGAAAAACCAAATGTTGAAATTGAATTTCATTGATTGCTTTTAAAAGAAAATTTTTTTTGTTTCCTTTTTTTGATGTTTACCAGAATGAATTGTTTTAAATAAAAATCTATTTCTTACAGTTTTTTATTAAAATATTTTAAAATATTATCGAAATGTTAGGGTCTAAATTATCCTTAGAAAAGGAGATTAGAATCTTAATCCAATTTTGCTTTAAGCATGTTCCTTTCTGACTCTCTGAAAATGCATTGAAAAGTAGGTGGTTGAAGCTATTAAAATTTGAACAAGGAAATTGCGTGTAAAATTATTTTTAATGCATTACAAAGTTTAATGTTTTTGTTCAATTTTAAAGTACATTTCCACTTTTTTATCTTGTGATATTCAGGTTTTTGTTTTTACAGTATTTATTTCACAACATTTATCAAATTGTAAAAAATGTGTGATTTTGCAGAAGTCTGTAATTTTGTAAAGAGTTTCTTCATTTAATTCTACCTTCAAGGATTTAAATATTTCATGTTTTGGCATGTTTTATAAATAAATATTATAATAAATCATGTGCATATACAATTTCTTTAAAATGATTTTTGGATTTAGCATTTATAAAAAAATGATATAATAAACTTTAAAATTTTAGTGAATAGAAAATCTTTATCTTCAGAAAATATGGTACAAACATGACTGTACAAAATATTTACTGTAATTCCGCATTGTTGTATTCTGAATAGTTCAATTAAAAATTATAAAAGATTTAATTTTAAATATACAAAATCTTTTATATTTTATAATTTAACAAATTCATGGTAGTTGTAAAAAATACTGTTTACAACATTTAACAAAATTTACAATTCTTACGTATTTCTTTTTTTTTAACAATGTCTTAAAATTTACAAAGAATAAAAAGAAAAAAGAATCCTAATTGTATTTTTTAACATAAAAAAATATGGAAAATGTTTGATAAATTTATGGCAATTTATAATGCAATTTTTGGCACTTTAACAATAACAGCAGAAGCTTTTTTTATCCAAAGTGTATTTTTGTTCTCTCGCCTCCTAACCCTTGGGATTTTTAAGAGTCAAAAATGAAATCAAAAAACTCTTAAACTTTTTTTTAAAAGTTTTTTCTTCTTTTTTTGTGTTTAAAATTGTGTGAATAGAAATTGAAGTGATTCAACCAGGAACCTAAAAAATTTTAGTTTTAACAATTTCCTTGTACTTAATTAGAATTTCGTTTAAGCAAGTCAAATTTTTTATTTCTTAATTCGAAGTGCATTTTTCAGATTACTGTAAGTCTTCTTCTTTTTCTTGAAAAATGACTTTTAGCCTTTTTCTTTAAAATTTAAATTTAAAAACAAACATATTTTATATCATGTTTTTTAACATCAAAAAAGAAAAAAAGATTTATGTCCAATTTTTTAAGCTTTAAAAAAAGCAAAACAAAATTTGAGATTTATTTTTTTTTGCTTTAAAAGTTTTATAAAAAAAGTGTTTCATTTCAGACAGTTTTGTTCTTCTTTTTCTTGTTGGTTTTTTAGAGAAAGGTTTCTGCAATTTTTTTTGAAGTTTCCGACATCCCTCTGTTTTTTTTTGCTTTGCATCTTTCAATTTCAACGTCATCTTCATTAGCACCCTTCTCTTTTGAATCCACAAACAACAAAAACGATGAAAACAAAAAAACCTTTTTCTAAAAAGCTTTTATCGAATCAGACTTGCTGTTTTTGTTGGAAAAGGGGAATGCTCAGAGTTGAAAAGTTCAATTTTCAAAGAAGTAATTTGCCATGGCAATTTTTATTGTTTGTTGGAGGAAACACATAGAAACAATTAACAGTTTTTTGTTGTTTGAAATGATCAGTTTGGCAATTTTACACCATTTTTGACACAAGCATTATTTTCGAATGCTTAAAAAATTATTCTTAGAACAAAATACTGTAACAGAGATTACTGTAAATAGTTCGGTTTCCCAAATAAATTTTGCAAAATCATAAACATTGTTTTTTAATTGCAAAACCTAAAATTACATGTGTTAAAAGTACTTTTCTTTCTGAAGGGGGTGTAACACGAATACGGTAATCGCCCTTTTATAAAAGTTATAAATTTTCCGATATTCTTCAATATTAAAAAAATCGTCATTTTGCATGTTTCCGTTTCTTTTGCACTTCAATCTCAACTTCTAGCCCCCTCCTTTTTCATTTTATACCACTTCCATCATAGTTTTTATTACTCTATTTTTACCTTTTATTTTTTACAATTACCAATTGCATAACAGACATTTCCCCCTGTGATTTAAACACCTTTTTTCTTTTTTTTATTAAATTCCATTTACCATAACTTTTGCTCCGAAATTTATCATTTTCTATGTTTTTTTATGTTCATTAACAAAAAGTCAACTGTTTTTTAATATACTAAAAAAATAAAAAAAGTTACATCCCTTTATTAACCCTCCAATTTTGTTTGGAACACTTAAGGAATCTTCTTTCTAATTCTGTTGATGAAGAGATTTGAATAAACAAAAAGTAGGAGGAGCATAACCAAATGGGATTTTCTTGGAAAAAACTTTTTTTTCTGACTTTTTCTTTTTATACAAAAAGGCTTAACAAATCTCTTCTTTTTTTACCTTTTGTTTTTCACAGTAACAAATTTTTAAGAAAAAAGGGGATCTCTGCTTTTATCTTCTTTGAAAATGTAAAAGATGCCAAAAATAAAAATTTGTTCCATTATTTGAAAAAAATTTGAATAACTTTTTTGAGTGGGGCAATATTGTTTTTCGAGGTTCTTTCAAAAAATCGGATTAATTTTGCTTTCTTGACGCCATTTTTTGAAATTTAAAACGCTTTAATCTTTTGATAATTTTTTTACGGGATTTTTAAGAACATCAAAGAAAGAATTTTGTGCTCCTTTGAATGTGAATCACTTTTGTCATAGCCTAAGGGCAGGTCCAAAAAATTTACGTATATAAAAGGATTTAAAAAATTGAGATATTATTTTATATTTCGTGTTAAGTGCTCCTGCCAATTACATCCATATGTATTTCTTCTTCCTACTCGGGACTTGCAATGCCATGGCATTATATATTTTGGTGAAGCATAAAATTGCTTCTGTTCAGTTTTTTTTTCAATTGTTTGAAAATGCGCGTGTTTTTTTATAACAAACGATAAAAAAAACTTTTTTGTTCATGTTTTTTTCGTTGTTAAATGATAGTTTAAAATTGAAAGAAGAAAAAAGTGTAATTTTAAAACTCATAAAAACAGCTTTTTCAGACGCTCTTTTACCACATTTTTCATTCTATTTTGCGGTTTTTGACACTCTTCCTTTGGATTTCCTTCAAAAAAAAAGATATGTCTCGTTCATCAACAGCAACTTTTTCGTTTATCTTTATTGCAATTTTTGCATTCTCTTTCATCACATCTACAGTAGCTCAAATTCAATCTGCAGCAGATTTTGAACAAAATGTATGTTCTTTAAAATATTACTGTAGTTACAAATAATTACTGTAATGGCTTTTAGGAACAACTTTATCAATTCTTAAATTCAAGATACCCAAATCTTTATAATCGAGCCCTTCGATCAATGGGTAAACCAACTTTTATTCGATTTGGTAAACGATCTGGACCTGCATCTGCTGCATCTTCAAGTGGCCAACAACAACCACAGTATCCTTTTGAACAACTTCAACAACAGCAACCTCAACAACAACAATGGTAGACTAATGAAAAAACATAAAAAGTTTTAAACTTGTTCATTTTTGTTTTTTATCTCTCTCTCTATTTTCTCATTTTAAACATTTTTTATAAAAATAACAAAAAAAACTGATAATTTAACATTTAATAATAATAGTAATTAGAAAATAATAATAATAATAATTAGGCGTCACTGATTTTTGCTTTATGAACAAGAAAATCCATGAATCTCATTTCATATGGGGAAAGATGATGTAAGCCAATTGTTGTTGGACTTATATGATCAGGGTACTGTAACAATAATATTAATAATGTTAAAAAATAAATAAATTTTTAAAAAATTTTGTTATAAATCTTAAAAACTTACACCCAAAAATTGATAATAGCTGTGTCGATTCATAAAAATTGTTCGACCAAAATCATTTAATTCTTCAGGATGAAATTGATGAAATCTGTCACGTCCCTGATAATCTCGAGCATCAGAAGGTGTAATATTTATTTTTGCAAGGCATCTCGAGAGCTCTTGATCTTCTTCAGCTCGATGAAATTCAGGGCAAAGATTATCGTCATATGTTATATTGACAAAAGATTCCAAAGCCTTCCATGACATCACATATGTACTGCCATCAGCAAAACCTTTTGGCTGCAAAAAAGTTTGTTTATCTCATTGTGTATGTAACACACATATTTGTCTATTAGAATGGCATTTATGAAATGAGAAAAAGGAAAATGTTCTGAGAAATTTGAAAAAAAGCGAGGGAGTCTTTTTCGGGATAAAGAGAATCCCTACAAGGGATAATAGATGAAACAGACAAAACACAAAAAAACATTACGAATGTTTTTAGCAATTTATTATTTTGTTTAAAGTTTAAAAAATGACATGTTTGAAAGTTTTTCGACGAATTTGTTTTCGAAACAAAAGTTTTAAATGTTTAAGTAACAATAAATTTATTAGTTACTATAGTTTCTTTAAAAAGTAATTCTTTTTTTTGTTAATATAGCTTAGTGGTTAATGCCGTGGAAGATGGAACAAGAGGATAATAGTTCGAATCCTTCTTAAAGAAACTGAATTTTCTGTTAGTTACAATTTATCCGAATTAAAACTCAAAATATTTAACAAGAAAGATTACTGTAATTTTCCTTGTTTTCATTTTTTTGTTTGTCAATGGAAAACCGACCCATTCAAAAACATAAATTAAAACATCAAAAACACAAATAAAAATTAAGACATCCCACCAAAAAATAAATCATCAAAGGTTATATTTGTTTTTATTTATTGAAATTTTATGTTTTCTGCGTTTGATAAAAACTATGGCTTTGGTTTTCTTAAATACTGCTTTGCAAAAATGAAAAAAAAACAAACCTCAAAGAAGCCCCATCGAAATCCAAAGAGATAATTTTTTGCAGGATCATATCGTCTTAAGAATGTTCGAGCATTATCCACAAAAACAAATGCATCATCATCAGCTCGAAGGTACCAATCATATTTTCCCAAAGTTGTATGATACACAAATCTGGAGCGAATGGATTCGGGATTAAAATGAAAGTTGTGAAAAGACATGTTTTTTGATATTAATTTATACTTACAAAATGTGATTACTGTATCTTATTACTGTAGCTCACATTAATCATTTTAAAACAAAATTTCTATGGTTTAATAAAAATTTCAAAGTACTTTTGTTAAAAAATTAATATAAAAAAGCAATTTTATCTATTAAAAAAACTTGAATGTCTTTTTATAAATTTAACAATCAAAACATAATTTTTCTAAAATTATCTTTGATGCAATCTAAGATTCTAAAAATCGAAATTTGTCTATATCAATAATTTTTATGTATCTATTGTTAAAATATCAAAAAAGTTAAACAAAAACTATTTAAAAAAGCAGAAAATAAAATCAATAAAAGTTATGCAGGCAACGAGTTTTAAAAAAAGTGGTTATTATTTGTGCCACCATTAAATAAAAAAATATTTTAAATAAATAATTTACCTCATAACATTTCGAATTTTTTCCCATGAATGTTTTCTCGTTGTAAATCTTGGAAAATAAATATGCGGAACTTCCCAATCAATTGGAGAATCCGTAAAGAATAAAGTATCGTCACACTTTTTCCCCCAAATATCGTATACCGTTTTTGCCAAAGTATCATGACTAACCGCAGCGGTATGAATCACACATAAAATTCTTCCATTCCCAATTCCGCCTTTTGATTGACTTCTCTCTGGTAAAGGCTTTCCAATCTCTGGAGCATTATATCTTTCACAAAATATTACTGGTGGAAATATCACAATTATTAACAACAATAAATATGATTTAAATAAATAACAATTAAATATCCTTTGAAGAACCATTACGTAATATTTGTTATACCCGTTTAATTATTTTTGTAACAACAAAAAGAAAATTAATAAAAATCGATTAATTTTTTTTTTAAAATTGGATTTTTTGGAGGAAAAAAAGTTGACTCGCCTGGCGGCGACACCAAAAAATGGATTTAAAAGGAGGAAACGAAAAAACCGGTGAAAAATGAGGCGATCAAGGGCAAGATAATAATAGATAAAAAAGAAATTTAAAAATGTTAAGGGGTCTTTTTTGAAAATTAATTATCAAAAATGCACATTATTGTTACATCAAAAATGTATGGTATCTTCTTAAATTTTGTTTTAAGTGTTGAATTTTGGAAAAGTATTTATTTTAATGGTTCTTTGGGTATTGGGGAAATGGTCAAACATTCATTGCTTCTTTTTAAAATTCAGCAGAAAAATGACATCTTCTGTGAGACTATGTATTTAATTAATTTCATGAAAAATCTGGCATTTTTTCAACAACAGTAAGAAACGGTATTTATTTAGCTTCATCTAAAAACTTAGGACTAAAAAGTTGTTTCCCATTTTCAAGAAAAACATGTTTATTGATGCATGAAAGCTGAGAAAATCAAAAAAATATTAATATAAAAATTGCAAGTTTAATATTTGTTTATTTAATTGAAATTTAGGAAAAGCAAAATAACATAAACTTTAGCTTACAAAAATTGCACTACCAAAAAAAGTATTCTTAACACGAATGAAATTTTTAACAGCGGTATAAAATTTTTTTGAAAAGCTTTTTTATTTTTTTGCTTCCATTTTTTTTATCTTCTACAACAACACCAAGTATACTTCTTTAATGACATCAATTCAAAGCTCTTCTGGTGTTGGAAGAAGCAGACAAAAAGATCCTGAATTAGCTGCTGAAACTCTTGAGAAAAGTGTTTCAAGTAAAAGTCCTTCGAGAAAATTAAAAGCTGTTGCTGCACCACCAAAGACTCCAAATAGAACAAAAAATGAACATGATGATAAAGCTGAGAAATTCGAGGATGAAATGAAAGATTCTTCTGAAGCTGTCACAGATGATGGAAAAACTGCGAGTATTGAAAATGCACAAAAATCCAAAGAATCAACTTTTAATGCAGTTGCGGCATATCTTGAAGGAAAAATACTCAAATATTTTGAAGTTATGACAGAAATTCAAAAACAAGTAGTTTCTTTTTTGCATTAATTAAAAGTATAAGAGTTTTGTTTCAGGTTTATGATGAATACACGAAGGATGAAAACTTTAAATTTTACCGTTTTGAGAATATGAAAGTTCATGTTGATATTTGCCATTTCTTGGCAACTCAATGGGCAAGAGCGGATATCAAAAATCTTTATCATAAAGCTTTGGATTTTTATTTGCTCAGAGTTTATCCAACATGTTCAAATCTTCCTGAAAGCTGTAAAAAGAAAGTTGCTGAATACGGTAGAATTCTTACTGGAATTGCTTTTGTTAATGGAGATGTAAGTTTTTTCCATCACTTGTTTGGTGTTGTAGATGTCGATCTAGTAGAAGGTATGTAAAATATAGATCTTGCTTAAGTGCTATAGATTATGTACCCCCATAACCATCTTCTAGAAAATCCATAATTTTATAGATGCTACAGTATAATATATCTTTCTAAATTATTTATGTTTTTAGTATTATGCTGGATTGACATGTGCTGTTAGTGTCCTTGAACTTCTTCCTCTTGATGCTTATATCTTTGTGGTGATTGCAAAATGGTCTTGTCGATTAAGAGAATTTGAAGTCTTTCGCAAATATGATAATTTACCTTTGAAATATCCTTCTGAAATTCAAGATGTCCGAAATGTTTGTCGTCTTTTTTCTGAATTCTTCGAAATCAATGACACTGATAAACAGCTGGAAATTGTTGATCAATTGATTGTAATCAAAAACGAACTTCGTAACTCAAAAGAAAAGACGTTTTTTGGTCACATGTGTCTTGAACTTATTCATAATTTATTCCAACATGCTTCAAAGTTGCCCATGATGAATGTTGAAAAATACGGGGATATTGCTTCTCATCTCTCAAATGAAATTTCTTGCTCCTTAACAATTCTTTCTTCAAGGTACAAAGAATATCGTACTGATAATCCAATCTATATTTATAACTTTGATAAAATTCCTGATAGTTCTAGCTTTTGTAAGTCATGTAATAATTTGCTATAAATTTTTATGAACTTTATTTCAGTGAAATCTGTCATGTCTATTCCGGATTTTTGTGATACTCAAATTTCTTATGCTAAATTAATGTTTGAAACTGGTTCCGTGGTTGAAGCAGAATCCAATCTTGTTTTTGCTTTGTATCGTGGAACTATCTTTGCTGCTCCATTTCGTGTTCTTCAACCTTTGAATGCTTTATACTACCTTAAGTTTCGAACAATCAATGATAAAAATAAACTCAAAGCTTTGGGAGCTATGATTGCTCTTCTTCTGGGGGTTAGTTAAACTTTTGTGATTTGCTTTATTTAATTCATTACTGTATTTCAGAAAATGTCAGATGTTAAAAATAGTGTTGAACCATATTCTCGATTTAGGATTGATTTATTAAATGATACCTACACATTTCCAGCGTATGTTTCTACTTTATTGCATACATCAATTACTGTATTTTAAATTTTTAGAAAAACTGATTCTGAATCCGTATTAAATAAAACGTTAGTTACGTATGTTACATCAATTCCTGAACATTTACCTGAATGTGATTGCTTTCTTTGTCTTGAAGTTGCAAACAATGGATGTATGTATGCAGAAAAGCAATACAGTGAACTTCTGATTGATGGTCTATCTGTTGATGCTTGCAATGAATTTTATTCAAATGTTGCATATTTTGGAAATCAAAGATTCAAAAAACGAAAAGCTCTTTTGTTTCAAATTGCTTTTGATACTCATGAAACGGAAAAGGTTTTGTTTGAATTTATTATTTTTCCTTGAGTTATTAATTGATTTTGTTTCAGCAAAAGAAGGCAGCTCTTTCCCTTTTGACGTCTATTTGTGAAGCTTCTACTCATTGCATTTTGACAAATAAGAATATTGGTGGACATAGTAAAGAAAAGATTTGTAAAAATATTATTACTGTAAGTTTGCGTTAATAATTGAAAAATACTAAAATTTCTTTTTTTAG
The DNA here is from genome assembly GCA_024447195.1 of Panagrolaimus sp. LJ2414. Taxonomy (NCBI): domain Eukaryota; kingdom Metazoa; phylum Nematoda; class Chromadorea; order Rhabditida; family Panagrolaimidae; genus Panagrolaimus; species Panagrolaimus sp. LJ2414. The sequence continues at coordinate 976,484 of JAMRXY010000070.1, read as the reverse complement.
TGTTCAGCATATTATTATCTTGAATTACGGTATTATTATCTTCTTGCTCGACAATTCAAAAGAAAAGCTTATTCATTAGATGCATATTTTTGGCTAAGCTCTGAGAAACATGAAATTCCGTCATCGAAAAATGAATTATCTGAATTACAATCACTGTTTGAATGCTTTAGTGGTATCCGAATTTCTTCAAAGAATGCAAAAAAGTCACCTTCAAAATCTCCATCAAGAGAAGTTCTGGCAAATCATGCAAATGCATACACAAGTCAAGGAAAAAAGGGTCTTGGAATCAGTGGGATGACTGAAGAGGAAAGAGAAACGTTTAATCAAGCTCGAATGGATTTTAAATCATTTCAACATTTATTCTTTTCGTATGTCTTATCCATTTATACAGTATGATTTATAAAGTTTGTTTTAGTGAATGGCGACGTCGATTATGTCATTATTTGGGCTCATATTTGTCTGATGCATATCCATGGTATGCTGCGTGGTATTTTATTGAATCTCGAGCTACATCTTTACGTCAACGTGTTAGACTTCGTAAAACTGAATTGTTAGAAGATTTACGCTATAAAGATATTGCTGAATTTAAAGCTGCAGTTTCTTCTTTACCAAATGATTTTACTCTTATTCAATTATTTCTTGATGAACAAAATATTCTTTGGTTAGTTCGATGTGGTTTTGATCATATTCCGATTGTACTTCCATTAACTAAAATTAATGTTGGAAAAGATGATATTTCACATAGAATGCATAGCTTATTACTTGAAAATGATCAATCTGTTGATGGAAGTGTTCGGAAAGAAAAATTTTGGACTGTTCGAGAACAAATAAATACCAAGCTTGAAACACTGATTTCTGATGTTGAATACACATGGTTGGATAAATTTAGAATTCTTTTGATGCCCTTTGGTAAAATTGATGCGAAATTACAAAGAAAGATTGCTGCTGCTAAAAGGCTTCTTTTTGATGCTGGATTCAGTGAAGAAAGAGCAAAAGTAAGAACATGAAAAGTATACTGTAATAATTTAACTTATTATTTTTTTAGTTTCTTTCAAAATTGTTTATTCATGCTTATCAAGATGATTACAAATATTTATTGTGCGTCTTTAGTTTCGTTGAACGTGAAACATTTGAAAATCTTATTGATACAAATGCGCAAGAACAACTCTACAAAAAACTTTTGAAAGCATGTCCTGAAACTTTGTTTGAAAATTATTTGAAAGAAGATCGGTATACTGTACTTACTGTTTCTCCGGTATGCTTAAATTATTTTTTATCAACTTTATTGTAAAGGATATTACATTTTAGGAACTTAGTTGTTATCCATGGGAATCTCTTCCAATTTATCGTTCAAATCCATATGTTTTGAGAATTCAATCCTTTCATTTTTTTGATCGACTAACCAAGAAAACAAATGCTCCACTTCCGATGTATGCAAATTCAAAAGATTCTTTCTATGTTTTGAATCCAAGTGGAGATCTAAATTCAACTGAAAAAAGAATTACTGAACGTATTGATTTGAAGAAATTGGAAGGTTCTAGAGGAGAATATCCAACATCTGAAAAATTCTTGGAAATTTTGCAAAAGAATGATTTTTTCTTGTATGTTTTTAATATTTTTATTTTTGATATATCTTTATTTGTTATAGATATATTGGACATGGAAGTGGATCCCGTTATGTTGGAGCAACAACAATTCGTCGAGCAATTTGTAAAGCAGTTACTATATTAATGGGATGTTCAAGTGTTCGAATAGAAGATGAAGGGCATGGCTTTGATGGAAAATCAGCTGTCAATGATTATGCAATTGCTGGTTCCCCGTGTACAATTGGATGTTTGTGGATGGTTACCGATGGAGAAATTGATAGATTTTTAATAAATTTTGTTGAACAATGTTTTACTGAATGGTCTTCTTCAAAGTCATCTTCGAATAAAGAAAACAACAAAAAGCGAAATGTTGAAATGCAATAGTATGTTTTATTTTTTTATGTTGTGGTTTAAAATAATGCAGTTTTCTTTATAGTCCATATCGTCTTTTGATCAAAGCAGTTGTTCGAGCTCGTCAAGCATGCCGCCTAAAAACTTTAACAGGTGGTTCTGTTGTAGTATATGGTATCCCTGTTCTAAATCATGAATATTCTCTTCAAAGTTCTAATCTGTGATCGTTATTATTGCCTAGTCAATTGTTAATTTTTTGTTTCTTTTTACTTTTATTATTTGTTGTATAGATGTTTTGTTTGTTGTAAATATTATAAATGAATAATGTTTACTATATTTACAACAATTTTTTATGACATACATTTTATAATCAGTAGTTATAGATTATAGATAAAGAGCCTCCTTTTTAATGTCCAAAATTATGTTACGGTAAAAAAATTCTTATAGAAATAGACGAAATAAAAACTAAATTGAGAAGTACCCTTCAGTAATTTCAATGAAAAAAATTAGGAAACAGAGAAAAAATCAAAAGAAGAAATTAGCAATAAAAACTGTATGACACCGCTTTGAAGTTACGGGAAAGATCAAAGCATTTGTATGACGGATAGGGAGGGATAAAAAATGGCGATTTTCGTATGACGTCATATCTGGATGAACCAAAACGTATAAATGCTTAATCAAAGCAAAGAAAAACTTATGTTATTTCACTATATTTGCAGCAGCAAAAAAAATCTTGTGAAATGTTTGTTCCAAAAAAACGTACAAAAAGTTCATGTTTCAATAAATTTACGTTTGATGAAGGTCGATAAGTAAAAGTAAATATATTCAAACTTTGGTTGTACATATTTTACTTGTTTGTTTTTTGTTTATCAAGTTAATGATTAACTGTGGTTAATGTCCAAACATAATCTGTTGATCATGCAGGAAATTCAGCCCCCGTGGGGAATTGAACCATGCAAAATTTAATTTTTTTTTGAAAAAAGAAATGCATTTTACCACTTTCAAAAATGGCTGCTTCAAACTTTGAAGCAGCCGTTTTTTAAATGCGTGTTGTTTTGACGCGACTTTCCCTTCTTTTTTCCTTCTCTCTTCCATTTTTCTTCGTTGATGTTCGCGATGTTTTTTGTCCCTCAAATTTTCTTCTTTCTTTTGATCGTCATCGAAAAATCATGTTGCTTTTCTCTTCTTTATTATTTTTCGCGTATAATTTTTATTTATCATTGATCCTTTAACTTTGCCTTTATTTTTGTGTCAGATTTTGGCACTAAAGTTGATCTTTATTCTGCAGCAATTTTATTGTATCAACTAAACGCCTTCGCCGTTGTACTTTTATCGCCAAGCAGCAGTTTTTCACCCATTTTTCGTTTTAATGCTTTTTGTCATTGTTGCGATAACGGCGTTTTTATCCCAATTTCCTTCCCTTGTTCTCTTAAAAATCTATCCTTCTATTTTTACCTAGAAAAAAGGGGTATGTTATACTTTCTCTTTTAAATCAGTGACCGCTGCTATCCTTTCTCTAACTTTCTTTTCCTTCCCTTTTTCATGTTTTTTTTCTTACTGCGTTAAACATGTAAAACCGTGTTACATGTCTTTACATCTGTCTCCGCGCTGATATTTGTTTTTTTGTGTCAACTTTATTTACTAACATGTACTTTATTTTTTAGAATATATTTGATTAATCGTGCTCTAATCCTATTAATCATGTCTGCTCATCAAAAAGTTACAGCAACTTACACCGCTGAAACAACTACCTCCACAAGTGCTGATGCTGAAAAAGAAAAGGCCCACGGTATCATTGGAAATATCAAGGAAGGTGTAAAGAATGTTGCACATGCCATTGGTATTGGCTCATCCCATCATCATGATGCTCATTGCAATTCTGCCACCTGTTCAACTTATGAAGCGGCCACTGCAAATTACACTGAAACAACGGAACATGAAAAGAATGCTCGTCTTCTTCGTGAACAAGCTGAATCAATGTTGAAGAAGAATGATAAAGAATTTGCTGAAGCTGAACGTGCTCAATCTCAAGCTCGAATCCTTGCTCAACATGCCAATGTCAAGACTGCTGAAGCTCTTACTCATCAAGAGCGTGGCCAAGAACTTCTTGCTGAAGCTGGTGCTGAATTGATCGAAGCTGGTGCAAAGCTCCAACGTGAAGCCGCTGCTCATACTCGTGAAGCCTCTTACAATGTTCATGGAGAAGGTGAAGTTCGTCAAACTACCGTCGTTTCATCTGCTGGTCAAGAAGCTGCTGCACATGCTCATGAAAAGGTAAGATCTTTTATTACATTTTTTATATCGATGATTAATATTTGCTTATTTTTAGGTTACCGTTCGTGAAGTCAGCCATACTGAAGCTCAAGTTGTTCCTTAAGTGTTCCAATCTGCTCTACAAACAACAGCATCTTTTCTTTGTGTGTACTGTTGTGTTCTTGTATAATTTTTACTCTGTATAAAATGTTATTCTAAATAAATCTATTTATTATATTTTTGTGTTTCTGATTTGATTCTGAGGGGAAATTGTTGGGTAAGATGAACGTCTATTTTGTATGGGGTTTGTAATAAGGCTTTATTGTTGATGTCCATTTTTTTCATTATGTTTTGGATAAACAGAAATTCAGTAATTCACTGAAACATAAAGTCTTTTGATGATCCTATAAATTACTGTAGTCTAAAGCTGCCGGTTCTAGTACCGTATAAATATATTACTAGAAATATAAGAATGAGTAAATAATACTCTTATTTTAGTCATGGCTTTACACTCAATTAAATGGAATGGTCATGGTATTGAATATGACCATTACCCATACTGGGTACATGGTCCCGGCTCTTTAAGATGCCGATGGGCAACCTGCACATCAACCATCCAATTATGGTGGGTTGATGGGTCACTGACTTGCTTCAGTGAGCTCACCCCCCATCGTCTTTTCTTTCATCCAAGTATGTCTGTTTAAATTATTTCAATTAGAGGAAAGTTTAGCTCAATTGACTTTTTCTCCGTTTCACATAAAACTTCCAAAAGCTTTATTTAAAAAAGTTAAACTTTCTTCGGATCATTTTAAATGTCAGATTTCGGTTTTGTCATTTAATTTGTTCATTTACTTGTTACACCTGAAAAAAAGAAATGAGTTATTTAAAAAACATTTTTAGGTGGTTCACCACCACAAAATCGGCAATAGCTGCCGTACCAATGGGATGTAGCAGCAGCTGTTCCAGCTGATTTTAGTATGTATTTTAGCTTTCTTTCTATAAAGTCTAGACGAACCTTTTGGCAAGTGAATGAATACTGTAAATAATTTTCGGTGATATCAAAATGTTGTTAAGTATGGAGTCTGCCAAACAATGCAAAAAGTAAAAAGATATTTCCATTTTTTTAGCAAAGAGAAACATAAAAAGGATGTTTTTCGATGGAAACTTTCTTCACATTTTATTTCTAAATGTCCCAAAAGAAGCTACATATAAATTTCTGGATTACGGTAGTTTTTTTGGATAATGAGAAAGACTTTTTGGGTTACTGTAGCTTTAGGGGATCGGAGTAATTTTTATCACCTATTTCCTGGGGTTACTGTACTCTTGTGGCAACCCTTTTTTGTGTTTGCTTGTAATAGATATACAGTATATGTTTTCTATATCAATTTCTAATATTTGTTCATTTTTAGCTTACCGTTCGTGAATTTAGCCATACTGAAGCTCAAATTGTTCCTTAAGTGTTCCAATCTGCTCTACAAACAACAGCCTCTTTTCTTTGTGTACTGTTGTATACTTGTATAATTTTTACTCTGTATAAAATGTTATTCTAAATAAATCTATTTATTAAATTTTTGTGTTTTTGTTTTGATTCTGAGGGGTAATTGTTGGGTTAGATGAACGTCTATACTTTGAGGGGTTTGTAATAAAGCTATATTGTTGATGTCAGTTTTCGAGATTTGATTTTGGGAGGAATTAATTGTATTATGTGGCAAATCACAAACAATAAATTTGAAACACAAAAAAAGTTGCAATCAAAATTTTTTAACAAAAAAGTAGCTTTTTTACGTCATCAAAATTCTTTGCTCTCACTTTTTTTATGTATCTTTTTGTATTTTTTTTTGTTATTATTATGTCAAACAAATACAATCCGTTTTTCCTTTTTTTCAGGTTAAGCCCTCTGGGTTATTTTCCCTTTTCCTTCCGCGCATACTCAAAGCTGGAACGCTGATGTAATAATGACCCTTCAAGTTTTCCCTTTTTTTTCTTCTTCTTCCTCTTCTGCTTCTATTGTCTGAGTGTTTTTCCGCTTCCGTATAATATTTGCATAGCAGTTGTGATGATTGTTGTTGCGCAATGGATGAAAAATAATGCTACTGAATTGAACTCTCAATTATTACAGCATTTTTGACCAACTTGGAAAAAGAAAGAGAAAGAAAAAAGGGTTTTACACTGAAAAGCGAGAGTTTTTCCACTTTTTTTATTTTTGGATGGAAGAAAAAAACGTTTATTATTTTTTTATGATAAATAATAATTATGACCAACCATGATGCCATTGATCCTTTGGAGTTACGGTATTTTAAATTAATTGATCTTCGATGGGAGCATGCTCAAAATGCTTTTATTGTAACAGTATGGATTTTAATTGCTTCAGTTGCAAAAATTTGTAAGCTTTATTGTAACAATTGGTTTGATCGCCTGAGGGGAAATGAAAGAGTTTGTCAATAAATGAGCTTAAGCTTAAACTCATTTCTCGATTACTGTATCATTTAAAAATAGGATTGAAAATGAGGAAAGGTTGAGTGATGACCACAATGTTATATTTGGATTCATACTAGCTTTGATCTTGCCGCCATTTGATCCAAACTTAAATTTTTTGCGGTTTTTTTATTAATGTTTTCAAATTTCAGTGTTTCACGCCAACAAAAAATTCAGCACAATCATTCCCGATTCGGCTTGTTTAATTATCGTTGGGCTAATATTCGGTTTTATCCTTGTCCCCCTTGGCATCGATCCAAAAATCTACGACCTAACACCCGATTACTTTTTTCTATTTCTTCTCTATCCAATTATCTTTGATGCTGGATATTTTATGCCCTCAAGGCAGCTTTTTAAAAATTTAAATAATATTTTACTTTTTGCTTTTGTTGGTACAATTTTTAATACTGCAGCAATTGGGGGAACCCTTTTTGCTTGTGAAAAATATGGATTTTTTGGAAAAAATGTTCATTTTAATATTTTTGAAATTTTTCTTTTTGCCTCCCTTATCTCAGCAGTTGATCCAGTTGCGGTCATTGCCGTTTTTGAAGAAATTCATGTAAATGAATTTTTATTTATCAATGTTTTTGGTGAAGCTTTATTTAATGATGGCGCGGCCGTGGTACTGTATAATATTTTTAAGCAATTCATTGAAATTGGAGATCCCAAAAGAAATGACTATATTTTTGGTGGACTTTCTTCAATAATTATTATTTTTGGAGGCATTTTTATTGGGCTATTTTTTGCTGTTATTGCAAGTCTGATAACGACCTACGATCGACATAATAAATATTTGGCACCACTGTTCATTTTTACTCTCTCATATTTGGGTATGTCTTTTTTGATGGGTTATGCCATTAAGAGGATTAAGGGATATTATTGAAAGCCATATAAGTATTTTATGCAAATCTGTGCTCATAAACTGATCTCTCTTTTAGCATATTTGACAGCAGAAATTTTTGGAGTTTCTTCAATTTTTGCTTTGGTCATTTGTGGAATGGCCATGAAACCGTACGTGAAAGAAAATGTTACGGCAGATGAAACAACAACAATAAAATATTTTACAAAATTAATTTCACAATCTTCAGAAGCTGTAATTTTTATATTTTTGGGGATTTCTGCTGCAGTAAAAGTTAAAACAAATGATATTGATTGGAATTCTGCTTTTATTGGTACGGATATAATATACTGTTACAACTTTAGTAAGACCCAAATACTATTTTTTAGGTATTACCATTGCTGCTTGTATTTTCTATCGTTCAATGGGAGTAATAATTCAATGTGTAATTTTAAATCGATTTAACACAAAAAAGTTTTCCTTTTCTGATATGTTTGTTTTATCTTTTGGCGGGCTTCGAGGTGCCATTGCCTTTGGGCTTGTTTCTTCTATTTCACCGAATATCGAAGCCAAATCCCTTTTTGTTACAACAACAATGGCAGTAATATTTTTTACAGTATTTATTCAAGGCTGTTCAATTAAACCTATTTTGACATGTTTAAATGTAAAACTTGAAGATGAACCCGATAATATTTTAAAAGAGCAAACATTTGATTATTATTTTGGGCATACAATGTCTGGGATTGAATCTGTTGTGGGTATGCAAATTTTGTAATTTAAAACCTATTTTAACCCAAAAAATTTCTATGCTAAGTTTTAACTAATATGTTTCATTGTTTAATTTTAGGCCGAAAAGGATGGAATTTCCTCCGGCAATGGTATGAAAGTTTGAATGCAAAAATTCTAAAACCGTTGTTAACAAAAAACTACAAAAGACAAAAACATGATTCATCACAAATTATTCGAGCTTATCAAAAGATAACCCTTCAAGAAGCAATGGATATTTTACAAAGTGGTCAGCGACCTCTGTCTTCAATGACAAATTATTCTGGGCAACAACAATTTCCGCCATCTTCAACGCCCACCGTTTATCAACTCTTTAATGGATTATTAAATCAAAAACTTCGAGAAGAAGATGAAAAAGAACAAAGCAGTGAAGAGGAGAGTTATCTCTCAGAAAATTCTATCGGAATTACACTTTACAGTTCTTCTTCGAATTCAAGTTCATCAAGCGGGGGTGGATATTTTGATCATTCAAATAATCATTTTCCCCAAAATCCTTTGAAATATTAAAATTTTGTTAATTGTTGTTTGTTAAATTTGTAATGAATATTAATTAATTCTTCTCAAAGATTATTATGACCTAGTTGGATTAACAGCAAAAATACAGATCAAAATTTTTTTACAAAAAAGGAACAAAAAACAATAATAACAAAATTATTCAAAAATTTTTAGTCGTTGAAGTCGATGTTTGTATTCCCGAACATCATTAAAAGATAAAGTTGATTGAATTTCAGGAGCAATTGTTAAAAGTTCTTTCAAAGCATCATTTTGTTGAAGGGTTCCTTGAGACCAGACGAAAAAATGAATATGATGTCGATTTTGTTTTCGAATTCGAAATGAAATTTGTGAACATCCACTTTTATACTTCAAAAAAACTTCTCTATTATAAAATGAAGATCCCAATTGTCGAGGAATTGCAACTACAAAAGCACGACCTCGAACTTTTCGTTGCTTGAAAATATTCGGCTTGCTTAAAGTAAATGGAGCAAATGCAATTCGGCAATATGTATCTTGAGCAGCCTAAAATTGCTAAAGTTAAGTACAGTAATATTTTATAATAAAACTTACGTCATGGATGAATTTCATTTTTGGGTATCGTTCAAGAAATTCAAAAGAACTAATTGAAGCAAAAAAATCAATAAGTGTTTGCCCAAAGCTTGTAACATTTGAAAATTCTTTTTCAATATCATTTTTGGAACGCTAAAAGTATACTGTATTTTATTTTCAAATAGTAAAATATCAAAAAAAACTTACAGTATCCATCTTTAGAAAATACCCTACAGCAATTTTTAAATCCGCCACAGAAGATTCTGCAGAAGAATCAAATCTCTTTAACCATGTTGAAATTCTTCGAATAAATTTTACAATATATGCATCAGAATTATTTAAATTAATATTTGAATCATCGGTAGCAAATTCGGAATCAATCAAGTCTTCAATAGGATTTGAGCTAATAATTATATTGCTTTCAGTCCAAACAGCATCCAATGCATCCGAAGCAATCCACGGAAAAGATAAAGATCCACCATCATCTAAAAATTGAAGCAACATAATTTTTGTTTATTAAAAATTAAAGAATTACTGTAAGCAACTTTATAAAATGCAACAGCAAGCTTCTTTGCCTTCAAGGATATACAATTAAGAACATGAAAAACAGGATTTCCAACTCCTTCATCAATGCCCTTTTCTCCAATTGATACCAAAAAATTTCGGCGATATCGTTTAAAAATTTCAAACACTTGATTTTGAATTAAAACTTTTGTTGAATTTGCAGTACTATTATCAGCATCAAAATTTCTTAATTTTCCCAAAATTGCACCAAGTTGATTTGAAAATAGTTCACCTTCAGTTTTAATACCGTATACGGATTTTAAGTGCTAAAACTTTTCAATAATAATTAATATTACCATAAATGTTAAAAAAGTGTACATACCTCAATTTCAGAATTGTAAGTTTTATAAAGTTCAATTGCTTCCGGCTTGTATTCTTCCCACCCTTCAATATCATAAACTGGATCAATTGGTGTCTTTGTATAAATATTTTCATTTATAATATTTGATGAAACATTCCAAAATCGATCACATTTTCGATGAAGTCTTCCAAGTAATCTTGGAGATGTATAAGTTGGTAAATGATCTTTGTCCATAAAATCTGGGAACCAATCGATTTTATCATCTTCAAGGATATCATCAGCAGGAATGCCACTTTTAAAATAATTAACAGCAAGATCGGCATTTTTAGCCATGTCAATTACTTGTTCATGCTCGAGAGAATGAAGGTCAGAATGTGCCAAATGACAATTTGAAATTTTTGCCAAAAAATCATTCAACATGTATTCATAGCGAAAATGAGCAGAATTCTCTGGAAGATCTTCAATTCGATCAATGGCAGGATTGGAGACAGTTGGAGTATAATCGGTAGCAGATTCACTGTGATTAAGTAATAACTCAGGATCCCAAACAACAGAATACTCATCACCATCCAAATCGCCGCCACTCATTTCATCTGGATGTGGTCGAGTGCCATTATTTGGAAATACAATTACATCACAAAGATGATGCAATTCTGGGATATCAACAGCTTCAAGAATTCGAAGATCACCAAAATTGTAAATTGGATTTCTTGAAACAGCAACTTTTCCTAAACATTAGTATTACTTATTGCAACAATTATTGATTTACTGTATAAATGGTATACTGTATAATCGAGTACACAGTAAACACTGCAATCATTATACTAACCTTTACAAACAATTTTTTCATTATCACCAAACATTGTACTGATATGCTTACTGTATTGAACAAATACTTGTCTTTCTTTTAAAATACCAGTGACATCAACAATTCCTAACATAGATCTTCCAACATCAGATGGCAAAGAAATTTGTTTATAATACTGTAAAGATCCTAAAACATACACAACAATCAATAACAACGAGATATACTGTAGATGGGATACTGTAGCTTTATTACAGAGTTATCTAAAGCTACAATAGTCATAAATTCAACCAAGCAAACATAAAGCTACAGTAATTCATTGAATAACAAAAACATACTCAATTGTTGCAAAGCTGATGCCGTAACCATTGATCGAAAAAAAGGTTCATTAATCCAAATTTTTCGAAAACTTTGTTGAAAATTTAAATAGCTTGGAAGTTTTTTCAAAGCATGATTAAATCGTTCATTGTCGGTTAAAGTTGATGTAATTTGATAAAGATTCGCAGTAAAAAGTTCATTAACTCTTTTATCAAATCTATTTGAGAGTCCTTGCTTCAATGCTGCCTAAAGTAGGTTCCTGTAATGTAACATTTAGAATACAAATAAAACATACTTGATCCCATAAATTAATCAATGGTTTATTAAACCTAACAATAGCAGGAGCAGAATTTTTAACAATTCCAAGTACAACTTCCATAGATTTTGAAACATCAAACTTTTTTTGAGAATCACGAAAGAGAACAAGTTTATCTCCACCCGAATCAATCAATAATGGATGTTTGTCATCAATCGATAAAACGCCTTTGAAACCAAGACAACGAATTTGGAATGCTGATGGTAAGTACGAAAGTTTAAAATCATCTTTGATAGAATTTGCAAATTGAAGTGAAATAATTCCAACACCATCGGAAAAGCAATATTTTTCACCAGCTGAATTTCGTGATTCTGACATATAATCTGGAATTACAGTATACTCATGAGGTTCAAGTTTATGTTTGACTTCCTGAAAAAGTTTGTTTAGATTTCAACAGTAAAATACTACAAATTATCGATTAATTTTTTAAAAACTAAACATCCAAATTTCATGCAACAGATTTTTATTAGAGATACATTAATCCCACCTTTGCAGATGTAAAATATTGTCCAACTCTTGCTGAAGTTTTTGATGAAGGTTCACGTTTAAACTTTCCAAGTGATTTCAAAATTCTAACAATTTCATTCTTATCTTCTGTTTGATAAAAGTAAGAACCATGTTCCCGAAACATTGAATTTGAACGTGCCAAATCAAAAAATCTTCTTCCAGCAATTTCAATGCCCTCCAGGCCAGGCTTTAAAACCGCGTGTTTCATCATTACAGGATCTTGTTTCATCATTTGCATATTTTCATCACGAAATTTTATTTGAATAAATTTTTCAGCACCTCCAAGAAGCCGAAATGCCCGAGAACTCATCAATTGCATAGGTGGACAACAAATTTTTCGCGATGGTGTAATAATTACCTGTTAAAATTACAGTAATCAAATAACAAAAGCAGTAAAAAAATTGTACTTACAGTACGCATCAAAACATAATCTTCACCAAAATTTGTTAGAATCGGTCTAGGCTCTTCAATTATTTCCATCATTGGTTGAAGTTTTAGGGATGCATGAATTCCAATTAAATATGCTTGAGCATCTTCTAATTTTTGTTGTTCAACATAATCACAAAGTTTTTGAAGATATTTTTGTTGATGAAAATGATAACATCCAAGATCTCCACAATCCATAATTATTTGAATACTGTATTTAATTTCCCATGGCCAAGCAGCAGGAATATTTGGAGGATTAAGCAATGATAAATTAGGTGATTGTATTTGAAGAGGCAACGGAAGGAAGATAATCGGGCAAGTAACAGCTAAATGAAGATGACTAATAAAATCTCGTCGTTCTTCAGGTGACTAAAAATATGGATATTACAATTGATAGTTATTGGTTTGTAGTTGAGTAGTAGTTGTCCAGTGATTGGTCAACCAAGACACCTGCAGAGAAAAAGTATCTGGTTCAAGTCCTACCAAATTGAACATCGAATACCCTCCAAGTAATTAAATACAGTAACATCTGTAGGATAAATAAGAAAAAAACTAACTTCAAATAAAAGATTCATTCGTACAGCTGAACCTTTAATTAAACGATCCCAAAATTTTTCTCCAGGTAAATCAAAAGCTCGAGTAAATGGATCATTGCCTAAACTGAGATAAACTCTTGGCGGATATCCAATTGCAATCGTTAATGTAAGATGATTCGAATTAATGCATGAAGTTGGTATCCAACCACATTCGTAACCCATATCATAATCTGATTCATACGTCTGGTCGTCATGTTGATGAACATAAATTTTGATAAAACTTGAATAATCAAATTCTAGCTTGAAATCTGCCTCTTCTTCATTAATTTCTTTAAGAAATATAAATCGTAAATATTGCTGATCATGATACCAATTTGTTCGAGGATATTTAATTTGGACAGGAAAACCGTACATTTCTGCCATCGAAGCATAGTAATCACTGATTCCATGATCCACTGGTTCAGCATCAACAACATTTGTCGTACGCATAAAATTAAAATTATATAAAAATCCACAATCAAATTTTATTGTTTCAATATTTTCTGATGCACATCTAAAAAAAGAATTACGGTATTTGAGAGGTCACAAATCCTAAGTCGAATAAAAAAAATCGGCAGAAACTTGTCCTGAAGCTTCGCTTACAATCCTTTCTCGAAGTTTCGAACAAAAAACCCAAACTTACTCAACTTGAGCAGGAAACAATAAATCATGAGGAAATTGAAGATGAATTTTACAAATATCATTTAATTTTGGATAATAATATTCAATGAATCCCTTCAAATCATAGTCATTTTTACAAGCATTTGCATCAATCACAATCTTTGAAATTAAAGCACTTCGAATTTTAACATTTCCAAGTTTTTTACAAACTTTTTCAACTGCCTATAAATTTACCACTTTAATTTCAAAATATTATTTACAACATTTACCTGCTTTAAATTTTCAAAATTTGCAGATTCTAAAACAATAATCTCGAAAATTTTATCATCAATAAACATCGTTTGTTTTGGTTTGATTTTTTGAAGATGAAGAAAAAGTGTTGCATCAAAAATAACACACACTACTTTTTTTGTTGTTTCGCTGTTATTCGTTTGTGACCAGTTGGTTGTAAATAAACAAACGCAAAAAAAGAAGAAACAATTTGTTTCAAACAAACAAACAAAGTGATGATGGAAAAAAGCAGCAGCAACTGTCTGCATTTTGCAAGAAAAATGTTTTTTTCCAGTCAAATTTGCAAACGCTTTTATCAAAACGCCAAAATTCCCGCGCGTTTTTAAAAATTAAATAACAGTAATCAGGATTAGATTTAACAAACATACATAAAAGATTATTTTAATTAAATTTAAACAAAACTTTTTTGTGCTTTTAAAAATTGACGTAAAGATTAAAATAATAGAGCTTTTTAAAAGCTTCAAAGCCTTATCAATTCGTTGGATACATGAGCTTTTGAAAGAATCAAGAGAAAAAAGCCGCCATGTACGGTATGAAAGAAACAAAGAAATTGTGGTGAAACTGATCGGAAATTCAGTTGCATCAAAAACAAATTTTATAATTGTATGCTTTTTATTTGTTTTTAAAAAACATTTTTATTTTATTAAAACTTTTAATTCTTTGACTCGGCTAAAACGAAACCTTTTGCTTAAAAAATGTTTTTTTTAAATGGTTAACTGTTTTAAAAATGTCTTTGCAGTTTCAGAAAAGTAAAATTTACAAATGTAAATCAAAAAATGAGTATACCTTTGTTTCTAAGTATAACCCCGACTGCATAACAGAAAAATGTGACTTCTAATAAAAAATTAGAAGTCATAATTATTCTTACTTCTTTTTAAGAATTTTGTCAATGTGACTGGTTCATTAGAAATTATTTTTCAAAAAAATTTGAAGTAATATTTAATTTACATGTTTTTCCTTGTACACTACAATGCTATAATTTAATGTAAAAAGACAACCCATTTTGGAATTAAATTAACTTCTAACTTTGTTTAAAATAAAACATTTTATAGCTTTTCTAAAAATTACAAAAAATTTTAAAATTTTAATTTTATTGGTCCTTTTCTAAAACAATTTCCAAAGCAGATAAACACTTGAAACTTTGAGGAGATAAAACCTTTTATACCTTTTTTGAGGCGAAATTCTTATATGTCGTGAACAAGTTTATTATTTAAATTACCGTACTCCTTTGAAGTTTTTTAAAAGACTCTTTTTTACGAACTTTCTAACAATTATTTTGTTTCCAGATTTTTCACTTTCCTGATTTTAATTCATTGCCAATATTTATTGCGTGTGATTTAAAGTAACAAACAATAAATATTCAATCAAGTACTTCATATTTGTAAATTTAAATCAAAAATGTCTACAGAAGCTTCAAAAGCTCCAGAAGTTACAGAAAATGCTCCAGAGATATATATGGTTAAATTGGAAGATCTCCCTGATGCTCTTCGACCTTTTTTTGTTGAAAAAAAGCCAAAACCAAACCCCAAAAATACCGATGGTTTAAAAAGCAATAAAAATTCAAACAATTCTTCTTTACCTGTAAATGAGAAACCAGAAGATTCTCACTGTTGCTTTTTCTGTTTTCAAATTTTTGTATGTTTTTGGTGTTCAAGTAGAAACGTTAAAGTTTACGTTCAAGAATAACTAAAATTTCTAAAACTTTTAGTGTCGTTAAAAATTCAATAAAAACAGCTTATTTCTAAAAATTTAATTTTATTAAAATTAATAAAATAAAATTTATGTGAATTTTGTGTCATGCAACAATAAGAAAATCAAAAAGGTCTTTCAAATATAATTTCTTTAATTAGGGTTATTTTAATTGCTGTTTTATTCCAACATTCATTTTACATTTTAAAAAACTATGGTTGTGGAGATTCAGATTACTGTAATTCCATCATGCGAAAAATGCAAAGATTTTTTATTTCACTAGGTATTATTGTTATTCCAGATAAACAATATACAAAAACAAGATCATAAGAGATAAAAAGAAAGATAAACATGATATAAAAAAACAAAATACTTACAAAATTAACAAAAAAATGAGGGAAAAGAGTTAAAAAATCTAATAACTAAAACATGTAAAGAAAAAGTTCTCTTTGTTTTATTTGTCATGGTTTATCCGGGGCAGAAAAGAAGAAGCAATATTAGAAGAGAGATGTGACCCGTAATCAATTAGTTAAAAAACAAGTGTTTGAGTAAATTCATCGAAAATGATGATAATTAATAGCTGAATGATTTAAGCTTGAGTCTGAAGATTTAATTTACTAGTACGTCGACGTTCAAATAGATTATTACCAGATGTTTGAAGGGTTTTGATGTAACAAGTTTCATCACCAAGTCGCATCATATCCAAAGCTCGATTCATTTCTTCTTGAATTGAATGAAGTCGAGGCGCTTTTACAATTGGTTTCACAAATGTTCGAGCTGAGATGGTTGCATCAGTTTTTCGAGAAATTGGCATTCGAATTGTTGGTGGCATATCTTCTACAGTATCTCCATCAGGGGTATGTTCTTTGTCAAAGTATTGTGGTTGCGGTGATTCAGAATCAGAAAGTCCAGAGTCAGAACTATTATATGGAATTGAAAGGCATTTTTGACGAGTAATAAATGGAGTATCCATTAAATCTTCAATTGAAGTTCGTTGTGTTGGATCAGTGAGAAGAAGATGACGGATTTCATCTTTTGCTAAAAAAAGTACAGTATGCTTATATAATATTTTACATGAAATAATAACTTAC
Organism: Panagrolaimus sp. LJ2414; assembly: GCA_024447195.1. Classification (NCBI taxonomy): domain Eukaryota; kingdom Metazoa; phylum Nematoda; class Chromadorea; order Rhabditida; family Panagrolaimidae; genus Panagrolaimus; species Panagrolaimus sp. LJ2414. Next base: position 959,647 of record JAMRXY010000070.1, on the reverse strand, counting down.
TTGATTCTGAGATACAATCCCATTCATCATGTGGAAAAGCATATAGTCCAGTGGTGATTCGTTGTTGCATTCCAGGTGAAAATGGAAGACCTTTCATGGAATAAAATGGTGGATATCCAGAAAGAAGAATATACATTACAACTCCCAAAGACCACATATCACATGATTTGTCATATTTATCTCTCGAGAGCACTTCAGGTGGAGCATAAAAGGGAGTACAACATGGTGATTCCATGAGATGATTTCTTTCAGGTCGTTTTGCGAATCCAAAATCTCCAAGTTTATAAACACAGTTTTCATCATCAACAGTTGTACAAAGAATATTTTCAAGTTTAATGTCACGATGTGCAATATTAATATCATGAAGATACATAACAGCAGAACCAATTTGTTTGATAATTCCAGCAACTTCTATAATGAAAATGATAAATGATAAGATTACGGTAATGATAGGTATATACTTACTTTCTTCAGAATATGGTTCACTTCCTTGTTTCTCAAAACGAGTTAATAAATCTCCACCTTCACAATATTCTAATACAACCAGCAAACATTTAACACCATCAAAAGTATTTTCATAGATATCAATAATGGAGACAATATTCTCATGATTACAAGTAAGAAAATGGAGTTGAACTTCTCGACGAGATTTAGCCCCATCTCGAAGAACTTTTAAAGCAAATTTTTGTCCAGTTTTGAGGGAATAACAGGCCATAACTTTACCAGATTCTCCAATACCAATAATTTCATGTGCAACTTGATAGTCATCTGTGATAGAGGTTAAATGTGATGGAAAGGTTGTTGCAAATGGAATTTTTGATGATGGTTGACCAACTTCTTGTGACTCGGGAACTGCTCGAGATGCACAAACACATAAACGTTTTTGTTCTTGTGTAATTCCAGCAACCTCTGCATCATCGTCATCATCAGAGAGATCAAGCTCCATATTTGAGGTAGCATCAAGGCATAAATTACGCTGAAAAAGAAGGCGGTAATAATTAATGGTATAGTAAGACACATAATGCCAATCAATGATGATTAGTAACATCAAGAAATAGTGTTAAAAATGTAAAAACTTACTTGTACAGTTGTTGGAGTATCAGGTGCAAATTCGATATTCATTGGTTGATTAACAATTTGATGGCCAACATATTGTTCAGATGATTGTCGAACATTAGAAAAGAAAGGATTTTCATTATTCATTGATGAACTTGATAAAGTTGTAACTGAGACTCCAGTATCAGGAGTAATCATTTCATCCATTTCAAACATCATTTCAGTCATCTTGAATATTTATTAATATAATTGAATGTTAGTAGAGTATTCTATAAAATAAATAAATCTAATGTGGATTGAAGAAGAAATTTGTTGATATCAAAGGTGGACGAGAGGTTCGATGAGCGTGCACAAATCTATGCACAGTTAGGCGAGAGTGTTGAAATCGACAAAATAGATTCAAAGCAGCCAGTGTATCGAATCTTCTTTTGTTTTATTTTAGAACATTAAATAATTTATTTTGGAGAGCGTAAAAATTGTGGTAATAGCAAGGAAATATAATCAGCAAACTGAAAAAATAAGAAATTTGTAGGGTTAAATAAAAAAAGTGTATGAAGAAGGGATAGAGAAATTTCGCGTACGTATAATGCACTCGATCGCGTGCGAAAGGCGGAGCCTTTGAAAAACGAAAAAAAAAACATTGAAACAAAAAAAGAACAGGGGTGGGGTGAGATGAGATGACGATTTTGATAATAAAGAAAAAACACGCTTTGCTTCAATTTTTTTTTCAGTCGTCGGCAATGTTAAAAAAAATGAATGATTTAATGGGCCTTGCGATGGAGAAGAAAAAGGACACGATTGAAGAGGAAAAAAAGGATCAAGAAATATCAAGTTTTTTGAAAGTGTGGAAGTTTTTTTGGGGGTGATTTCCGGTAAAGGAAACACACATCAAAAATTAAATTAAATGTGAAAGTTAACACTAATTTAGGAATTAGGTGGTAGAAAAAGATCAACCCAAAATTGATATGATTTAATTAAATGATTAAAAACGTACTTAAAAAGCGCAACTAATATGCATCAGCGCGATTACGGTATTCAAAAACTTAATGCTTACTGTAATACCGTAATCCCATTATTATAAAATTACAAAATAAAAGTTTTATTATAAAACCCGAAAAAATGTAATAAACACTAAAAAGTACTATCTCAAAAACCGTTACATATTGTTCTAAACTCCTCCCGAACTTTCTACTGTCTTCTAACTTCTTCTCCAAATTTTCCTAAACAAAAACAACTTTTTTTCACTTCCCTTTTTGCAGTTTGAGACAACTAGTTTCGGTGTTATCTTTTTTAGGCTATTAATTTCCAGTTAAGACACATAAAATTTTTCAAAAGAAAAAAGTTAAAAATGTTTATCTAAGATTTGGCGAATGTCTTCTTCTTCATATTTTAGTTTTTCTTCTTCGTGCATGAGTACTCCTCATCTTTTTCTCAATCATCAGCAGTTAGTTAAAGGAGTCTAATTCCAGCAATCAAGAAGATGATGATGTGACTTGAATTGTTGCAGTATTGATTGTTTTATTCGTCATCATCCCTCTTCCCCAAAAGTTTCAAAGCAGCGTGGGAGAAAGAAAAAAAGAAAAGAAAAAAGCATTGTTGAAAATTGAAAAACGAAAAATTAGAAATAATATTAAATTCAAACCCCCAAAAAAGAAAAAGAATCGAACGATTAAAATTTAATTTAATTGTTTCAAGGGCGCGGTTTTGTTTTAAATGTTTTTAAACAAATACAAAAAAGACAAAGACAAAGAGCAAAAATTATGTGTTTAAAATTTTTATCAAAGAAATTGAATCGAAAAAAAGAGGGAGGATTAAAAAGACTAAAAAGCAACAAAATGTCTGTTTGAATTTATTTTTGAAAAAAATTGTAAGATAATAAAAAAAGCAGTGTTAAACTTTTGTTCTTTCTTTTTCAACATCGCATTTGGGATGAAAAATGATGCAACGTCATTGAAAAATTTCAATCAAAAACCAAAGAATTGAATCGAAAACTATTGCCTACGATCAAAAGAAGGAAAAAAAAAACGGGGAAACACCATTTTATTGATTTTTTTGGCTTTCTTTGTTTTTGTTTTACACTTTTATTTTAGCATTTTTATATTTTTTTCTCACATTTTTAGAAAGCAAAAGAGCATCATCTTTTTTCTATGTCTAGTCAGGCAGGTGCTAACATAAAATAGGAATAGAAAAGGACATGCTTTTGAAACACTATTTTTAGGGCCAAAAAATGAAAGTGCAAAGTTTTTGAAACTTTTTTTGAAACAACAGATCATTCGATTTTGTTTTGTTTCAAAAATGGGGAGATTCGAGCAAAGTTTCATCTCTTTTTTTCTTTCTGTCATCGGCTTTAGGCTGGCTAGAAAGCTGGCAGTTTGTTTAACAGCAGATAGAAAGTTAGTGTGATGATGACAAATTGACACACGCGTATTTTCTTCCTTTCAGCAAATCCAGCCATCCAACTTCCCTGTCAATCTTTCTCTTCCAACAAGTCAGCCGTGAAACAATAGCTTCTTGAAACATTAAATTAGCTTTTAACCTTTAACCATCTTCTTCTTCACTTTTTTCAAGTTTAAGGGATTATTTAATGAGATTGGTTTTATGCAATTTATCTTTTTCAAAAACGTTAAAGTTCTTTTTCATTGCCTGCTTAATTTTCTTTATATTGATTAGCCGAAGAAAAAAAAAATAGAAGAGATGAAATTAAAGATGGGGGAAGAAGGAAATGAAAACAGAATATTAAAGTTGAATTTGAGATGAACATAAATTATTCGTCTTTCTATCTCATGATTATTTAGGTACTTTTTTTTATTATCCTATGTGGGAGGAAATGGATTCAATTACACAGTTTTAGGGATACTGTAACAGGAAATGAGAGAAAGAAAATAATACTTACACTTGAAAATTTGAATTGTTTTGGTTTTTTTGTGCCATAAAAAATACTAAAAAGCTTTTTTGCCGTTCATGAAGATTCTTATTTTAGCCTTTTTAAAGTCTAATTTTGACCAATAAATTTAAAACAAATTTAACATGTTACACACTTACCGTCTCCCACCTAATTTTTTCAGGTCCATTTTTGAAAATTTAAAGCAAAACTGAACAAAATTGAAAACACGTACACCTCCTTAAATACCCTTAATATCACCTATCTCTCAAACCTAAGATGATGGGATTGCTCCACCCACTATTATCTTTTTTTCCTTCTCACATGTTTGAAGAAAGAAATGAAAAAAGGGTTTCCCTCTGTTTTTTTTTTGTTTCTCTCGAACAAAGTCCATCTCTTTTTTTGTTGTTGAGTGGTTTTCACATTCACAGATTTTTTAGACTTTTAAAAGTATAAATGATTAAAAACGGAACACGAAAATAAAAAACTAATACAAGATGATACAAGGAAATATAACACAAATAGTATAAATATAGATCAGTTTAAAAATAGTATCAATCCCGACGACCTTAATTTTTCTTATTAGACATAATATCTATTTAAAGAAGAATAAAAAAGAGATAAAAAAAGGAAAGCATTGCAATCGCGCGAGGGTGGAAAAAGATATAAATGCTGCAAAACTAATATAATTTCAGTGTTCCTTGAAGATCTTCCAACGTCATTGGTCTTAGAATCGAAAGAAAAAAACCAAATCAATTTCGGGTTTTTCTTCTACTTTTTATTTGATGGTGGTTTAAAATTAGTTTTTTTAGTATAAAAACGTTTGTATTTGTTTCTATTTTGGAGTTAGGCAGCAGCAGCAAGGCCGTTACAGCTGAAAACCAAAATCGTCATCTAACAGCAGCAGCTGTAGCATTAAAATCAGTTAAAAAAGAAAAAGAAGTTAATGACGATAATGATCAGAGATGATTGAAAAACAACAAAAAAAAAGTTTTATACAAAGTTTTTTTTGGCGGTGAACAAAAAAAGAAAAAGAAAAAGTGTACTTTGTACGATCGCGATCAAATAGATTTTTATTTACTGCTTCTGCTGCTGCTATTGCCACCCTGGCTGGCTCAACATAAAAATTAAGCGCTTAAAAATATGTTTCACTGAAAGAAAAAATATAGCAAAACTTTTTCTTCCTCGTGACACCCAGGCAGTCAAAGGGAAGAAAAAGCAAAATGGACATTGCACTTTTTTTAGAAAATGTAAAAAAGCGTAAAAGCAGAAAAAAAGTCAGAGAGACCATGTTTACCCTGTGGCAACACCCAAAGGCTTTTTTCGAATGAATTGAAAAAAGAACATCTTTTATTTTTTTCTGCATCATTTTTTTGGGAGGACAAAATCTTGCTGCTGCTGTTGTTGCTGCTGCCAGCTGAGGGTCATGGTTTAAACAATGTGAAACATTCACATTGTTTAAACCATGGAACTGCGAAAATATAAGATATATGTTTTTGCTTTTATAGAAACGAATTTTATGCATGCAAAAAAGATTCAAAGTGTCATCATTCTTTGAAAAATGAAAAGAAACAAATGTTTGGAAAAAGTGGTTCCAATGAACTTTAATCATTTTTTTAAATTGCTGCAAAAAGGAGGAACAAAGTTTTGCAGAATCGTGAAATATCAAATTAAAATCGTGCTCTAAGTTTAAACTGTATTTGTTTTTTTAACTATGAGATAAATGGTATTTTTCAAAGTAAGAAATTTAAATATCAAATTTTAAGAGTAAAGTTCTTGATCAAGTTTTTGTTTGTTAAGTTAGAATATTCTATTTAGTCGTATCTAGAAAAAGCTAAAGTAATAAATAACATTCGAAAAAATGAGTGCTCTTTAAACTGCTGAACTCTTGAAATCAAAAGCTTTGAACTAATTAAAAAGATGTAAGGGAAAATTTTTGAAAAATCAATCGATACTCACAGGGTTAGGGTGGGATTTACTGGTCAGATTAGACATTGAAAAGCGGTATTTCACCTTTCATCTTTTGAAATTGTCCAAAGTAGGAGTCCGAGCAACATTGAGGTATCTCACCTTTTTAAAGCTTTATTTCTGCACTTTTAAGCTTTTCATATAAAAAAAACTAAAAAACAATAGCAAGTAAAATGATGGATTATAGATGAGAAAAGAAAAGAAGGTATACATCAATGCATCAAGAGCATTGTTATGTTTTTTCTCTTTTTATTTTTGAAAGAACAAAAAGAAACAACTGATAATTTTTGGCGGCGGTCACAAACTTCGTTGAAGAGCAATAAAAATTGTATTGTTTACTTCTTCTTCTACATTATAGTTTTAGACAAACGGGACAAAGTTAAAGTTTTTTCTTGTTCAAGGTTTTTCCATCACGTGGAAGATCCAAAAACATAAAGGAAAGAGAAATTTTAGACAATAGAAAAATCAACAACCCGAACTAGCAAAATAAAAAAATAATGGCGTAAAAATGAGCTATTAATGCATAATAATGGCGTAAAAATGACTTAATAATGAGCTATTTTTAAGTCATTTTTAACTCATTTTTAGCTCATTTTTAACTCATTTTTTCAAGACTTGGCGTTTTTTGACTTATTCTTTTTTGCAAAAAAGCAGTATTTGATATAATTTTGCTGCATTTTTTTGGTTTTAAATATTTTTTTGGTTACTCATATTAATTTAACTTTCTTTTATCATTTTAACTTTGTTTTTATAACAAATGCGTACATATTTATTTCTTTAAATAAAACAAAATGATAAAATTATTCAACAAATCACAAGAAATACAAATAAATTTTCAATTGTGTTCATAGACGATGTTGGCATCAAACTTCCATCAGAACTCAGCAATCGAAAATTAAGATCGACTTCAGAAACTTCATTTTATAAAGCATCAGAATGGAAGGCTGTTTTATTTTTGTCACTACTTTACCAGATTTTCTTGTTGAAGGAAAATTGAAAGGAAAAATACAGAAAAAAAATATAATAATTAATCTCTTACAAGATATTGCTAAATTAGAATGGTACTTTACTAACCTGCACTTTTTCCAATTTGCACCTGACCAACCTGCACTCGAGAACAACCTAAAGTTTTATCAATTCGCCAAGAGGCATATGATAGTTTTTCAACGACCATGATAAGATTCACCATGATCGTTGTTTTATTTCTATTAAGTCAGTACATTAGAATGTCTCATGCATGATGTAGTTACTGAATCGATGATAAAAAATTCACTTATTTTTTCCTGTGCGTTATTTTAAATTTGTGGTGTTTTTCGCTAATCAGAATTGTGGCGAAAATGGAAACCGCCTATTCCTGAGTGTTGAAATTACCCAAAAACATCTCGAACATGCTGAATTTTATTGTAAACACTTAAAAATGACATAATCTTTAAGTTTTGATATAACTGTGATCCAATGAAAATACACCAAAAAATTGGTAAATTCGACCTATTCGGAATATTAAATAAATCCTCTAATTGAATGTTTCATGCTTCTATGTAATATTTCTGCATCCATTTTACATATTAAAAGCACTAACGCTTATATTTCAAAAGAAAAATTGACATAACTTTGACTTTTTGCCATAATGTTAATGTTGCGAAATTTTGAAATTTCATCTTGATGCCATATTTCCAAATCATGCCCAATGAAGCTAAAACTTTTCAGGATTCATCCATTAGCATGGTTTTACATAACAAAAGCCACCGCACGGCAATATCTTTCGTATTCATTGAGTTTTGCCCCCAACATGATGCTGGAGATATACATTTTGGTTTCAAGTTAAGATATTTCAATCCCGTTTTTTTCTTTCATTTTAGTCCGTAGATATGCAAAATCATCTGGGAGTTGAATGAGACCAAAAAAAGTATCCGTCCGATTTTTATTAGAAATCGCTTACATTACATACAAGAAAACTGGAAGTCCTGAAAAGCTTGAAATAAAGGGGTATTTATTTGCCTCATCCAACGAAAAAACAAACAAAAATTTCATCTGTTATTATAATCAAAGAAATTCTGTGTGCGCTTGTATTATACATTATTTCATTGATTATTATACATTTTTTTTGATAAGAAAAATGCCAGTGGTAAATTTGTCGCATATCCAATGGAAACCAAATCAGTTTACAGCAGATTCCCGCATCATCAATTTTACAAAATAATCAAAATCTCAAAATCTCGACAAAATCAATAATATTTAGCGTGGACAATATCTTTAAAAAAGGATTTTTTATGGATTCTGTAGTTTGCAAATATGTTGTCCCAAACATTCACGTCTATGAACACAATTGAAAATTTATTTGTATTTCTTGTGATTTGTTGAATAATTTTATCATTTTGTTTTATTTAAAGAAATAAATATGTACGCATTTGTTATAAAAACAAAGTTAAAATGATAAAAGAAAGTTAAATTAATATGAGTAACCAAAAAAATATTTAAAACCAAAAAAATGCAGCAAAATTATATCAAATACTGCTTTTTTGCAAAAAAGAATAAGTCAAAAAACGCCAAGTCTTGAAAAAATGAGTTAAAAATGAGCTAAAAATGAGTTAAAAATGACTTAAAAATAGCTCATTATTAAGTCATTTTTACGCCATTATTATGCATTAATAGCTCATTTTTACGCCATTATTTTTTTATTTTGCTAGTTCGGGAACAATTGTTTTTCTTCTAGAGTTTTCAAGAAAAATTATCAGTGTGGTTAATGAAATTTTGTTACTGTTTATCAAACAATAATAATAATGTTTTTAATTGACTACTACTACAGTAGTTTGTATTTAACCTGATCAGGTAGAATGAATAATAGAATGAATTATGCTTTTGAAATTCTTTATTGAATTTTATGAAATTATCAATTAAGCGTGGTCAGTCTAGAAGGTATCTGGAAGTGACTTTCCAAAATACTTCTGGAAATTTTTTTGTGAGGGTTTCTTTTTTGAAACTTTTTTATTGTTTTTGTTTATGTTTCTTGAAAAAAACTGATTGATTAAGTAATGATGACGTAAGAACAATGGAAAGGCAGTTTGTAGAATTTTATAAACGCCGTTAAAAAGCAAATGTTTAAACATTCAAAAAACGACCAACGTAAATATCGTTTTTTGTTATCATGATTTTGATCGAATCGAATCACCTGTTGCTTTTAAAAAACATTTTTTTTGTTTAATCTCAAATAATCAAAAAGTGCAAGTGTACAAAAACCAAAGAATTATTTAAATATAAAGTAATGATAATAAACCGTTTTTTGATTACTGTAATATGTGAATTTAGAAGATCAAATATTGATCATTTTTTTTCAGAGAAAATGAAGTGATTAGTTTACTTAAGTTGCTGCCATGGCCATGGATGAAAGAAAACAAAAACAAAAATAAAAAACATCGTCGACGGTTTTTGTTGTTTTTTTTTCAGGGGGGGGGGGGGGGAAGTTTTGGGGAAGAATCAAAGCACAGAAAAAAGTTTTTAATTGATTAAATGTTGTTTGCAGACTTAAAGGCGCCCCCAAGAGTGTCATTTGTTTAAAAAAATAAAAAAAATATCCTTGAAAAAATTTGTCGAAGGCATCAAAAATTACTTTTCTAATAATGGATTGGATTTGTCTTTGAGAGGATACTGTAAATGTGGTATTAAAAACAATGCTTTATCCAATTAATGAAAATTGTGTTTTGAAGGTCTTAAATATAAATGCTTTAAGTACACCAAAAACATTGGCTAAAATGATAAGAATAAACACAGATACTGTAGTTTTTTAATCTCTCACCATAACAATAATTAATCCTAAATATCAAAGCATAAACCGCCAATACTTTTATTTGACATTTTTATTGCATACACAATCATTAAAAACAATCACAAAAAACTTTATGCATTAAATTCTCACTTTTTTGTTGCTGCTTTAAATTATCTTTTATCAGTTCTTTTTTTTGAAGGGTATCATTTCATTGTTATTTTCTTTAACTCTTTTTTCTTTCATCTTCCTGCATTGTTCAATCACTTCCAGTGTTTTCCCGATTCCGATTCCAATTCTCGATTCTCGATTCCGATTCTTTTGTAAGAATCGATGGAATCGGAATCGGTATCAGGAATCGATGGAATCGAATCGGAATCGGAAAAAGAGGAATCGATTCCTATTTTTTCATATAAACCTTAATGTAATGTTAATGTTTTTTTATGGCATGATAAATTATTTGTTCTTTTGAATCAACTATCATGTTTCTATTGTTTTAAATTCATATAATCAATGTTGAAAATTAAAATTTTGGTGTTTTCAGCTCATTGTCCACGTTACCCATCACCAAAATTTTCGTAAAAGAAATTTCGCAAAAAAGAGGAATCGGAATCGAGAAGAATCGATTCTCATGTCAGAATCGATTCTTGTCAATAGAATCGGAATCGGAATTGGAATCGGAAAAATAAATGGAATCGATTCCAAAAAAGAATCGGAAAAAATGGAATCGGGAAAACACTGATCACTTCCGATTCAAACTGCACCCAGCCCTTTTGTTGTAAATTTTTATTGTTTTAACAATTAAATACAAAGTAATTTTATTCTTTGTAGTTCTGTCATCGATCAAGTCAAAGCAAAAATGATCGGAACAAAGCATCGGGAAAAAACTTTTTAAAAATTCAATCACGCTTCTTTTGCCTGATGTTGCACTCACTCATTTAATTGATCGTTGAAACTTTGAATCATAAAAATTTTAACATTTCCTTGAAAAATCAAATGTTTCTAAAAAAGGACAAAACAATGTTGCAAAAAATGATTGTAAATGACTTTTTCCGTTCACGAGGTTATTTTAAGTTTAAATGAACTTTGATAAATCATTTTTTATTAAACTTTATTCATTTTTTGGACATAAATAATTTTTTTGCTTGACAAAAAACCCTTTCATATTTTTTTAAAAATATGAAAGGGTTTTTTCAAGCATAAAAATGGTATGAGGAAGATATTTCCGCAAACATTTATTTCCCCTTCGGATTTATTTCCGATTGACATTTATTTCCGCGCATTTATTTCCCCGGTATGAGGAAGATATTTCCGCAAACATTTATTTCCCCTTAGGATTTATTTCCGATTGACATTTATTTCCTTTGCGCATTTATTTCCGCTTGACATTTACTTCCGATTTTTCAAGTAAAGATTTACGCGCATATTGCCAACAATTAATATGCAAATTATTATTGTATAATATAATATTATTTTTATTTTTTAACTAATTACTATGCATTTTTCACGTTTAATATTAAAATTTATTTATTTTCATAACAATGAAATTCATTTTTTTCCATATACATTTTTATATATAAAAATTACTAAACAATAAGAAACCAGAGCAGCTAATGAAATAAAAACAACACTCAAACCAATTACTAAAACAATGTAAAAAATGTTATTTTCAGTATTTTCGGAAATGTGGGGCAAAAGTACCCCGTTTATTAATTCAGCTTCGGCTTCTTTACTTTTTACGAGAATATTTGCAAGTTCCAAAGACATATTGGCATAAGTCTAAACATAAAATACAGAAAATTTTGACAAGATTATATTTACCTCTTCAAGCCTATCGTTTACATAAAAAACTTTATCCAAACCCGGTAACGGTTCAACGCCATCGATCAAAAAAGATTGTGTATGATTTAGGGTTACAGTAAATACTCCAGTTTTAGGGACAGGAATTGTATCATATTTTGGCAAGATATAATAATGCTAAATGTAAAAAATTAATCTGTAAAACAGACATCAAAACAATATTTACCGTTTTTTTTGTGGCAACCAAATATGTGTTATCAATAATTTTGATATCGACAAAACTTTGATCAACATTTAAAATGTTAAGAGGCCACTTTTGTAATGGATAAAGTTCTGTTAATTCTACCGATGGGCATAAATGAAACAATCCCTATAATTCTTCAATTTATATACAGGTTTTTTAAAAATAATTTTACCTTCATTGTACAATTTTTTAAAGCATACACATACTGTGTACTGTTAACAAAGATGGTTGTTTCCGGGATTTGAAACCTTGCAAAATTATTTTCAACAAAAAATCCAGCATGAATTATATTTTTTGCAATAAATAAATTTTGTTCTTTTATTGCAGGAAGGCATACTCTGAGGGAAGCTTCTTCTAAGTTGCTATCCCATCTTTTAACAGCAACTTCAGCAAATGAAAAAATGGCGCTGGCATGTTTATTGTAAATCAATGTTTCGAAAACGAAAGAACTTAATTGATTCGAAAAAGTTTCCAAAATTTGTGAAGTTGTAAGAAATTCAGGATGAAGACCACCATTCATTAGCTTTAGAATTGCATTAATTCCAAAATCTTCTTCAATACGAATCTGAGTTTCCATGGATGTATTGGCCAATGTTTGAATAAATCCAAGCATTTCTTTTTGATTGCTTTTTAATACTTCCATTTCAGATGTTATTTGAAAAAGTTTTGCATTAACGTTTCTAACATTATCAACAAAGTACCAAATAGCACTTGTTGCAACCATTCCCAAACCTGCTGCGGCTACAGCTACAACAGAACGTTTATGTCGGCCATGTTGTTGTTCACTTTCAGCTTCTTCATTATGTTGTAACTCAGCAAAAATTTTTGATATTCTGTCAATGAATCTTTTATGTCCATCAGAAATTACTTCAGTCATAATTTTTGAAGACGCACCCCCAGAGAGATCAGCGGTATACAAAAATTGTTTAAATGATAATTTAATATTAACACACACATATTCTGCATGATTTGAGTGATCTCTAAACATTCTTCCTGTCTTAATTTCAAATTGCTATCAACACAGTAAAACTTACATAACAAAATTTTTATTTCCATAAAGAAATTGGTCGGCCACTACTGTCATTAGTAAAATGCATGTACCAAGCAAATACCGCAGCTTCATACTGTTAGTATTTTCACAAAAAAATTTGATGAATAAGATTGCACAGAAGCTTTTAGGATGGCTGTAATACAAATGGAAAAACTAGATTTTTTGTAAGATTGATGAAATCTTATCAGTTGTGCGGAATAACCTTGAATTCAAAAAATACTTTTTATCAAAAATATATGTTCTTTTATAATATTTGAAGTGTTTAGTACATTTCTTTGTGGTATAAATCAGTTTTCAAAAACAAAGGTGAGCCGCTTTACTTGCACTATTTTGCCATCGTTTGTTTTTTTCAACAACAAAGAAAGTCACAAGTGTGAAACATATTTTTAAATGAAGTATTTAGGATTGAAGAAACAAATTTTGTGGTTTTTTTGGATTGAAACCACTTTAATGTTCGAGAAAAACAAGATAAGAAATGTGTTATCTTTTTATTATTTAGAATAGTTTTTTTTTCTCGATAATTGAGAAGATGTTTTTATGTGATCAACATAAAGCTAAATTTATTTTCCTAAATAATTTTTTTTTAAAAAAACTTTTGTGTCCTGATTCCTGGTATATTTTTACATGAGTAAACCTATTTAATTTTGCATATATAGATATCGTTTTGATTTCGGTTATAGGTTTAGGGATTGATTTATTTGGGAACATCAGAATTTTTCGACAAACTTTAAATCATCCAACTTTTTAAACATTTTGTCTAAAATTTAAAAAAATTTCAAAAGTTTAATCAATTCGGATTAAAGTTTGTGTTCATATCAAAGACCTAAGCTTTTTGGGAGGTTCTAAATTTCCGGATTCCGTAACTTCAACTTGCTTCAAAATTTTTTTCACATCAAAGATTTATAAGCATCATAAATTCCGGGATGCAAATCTTAAATTAACTTTTTTTTTGTTGTGCAACCAAAACTCGGGCACGGCAAAAATTATTATACAATCACAACCTCCCAGAAAATGGCTGTTATTGTATAATAGAGAAGAGATAATTACTCGCGCATTCGATTTTCAGATTCACTTTGCCGATATTTTGAAAATCTTGTTTTCGGCCCTTTTTTTGCTTTTTGAAAAAATTTCATGTTATTTGACATTTCGCAGTTACTTTGAAATAACATAAGTAAGATTGAGATATGAAACTTTGGATATTCATTCATGTGCTGTTTTCATGAAAATACTATATATTTAGCTTTAATGAACTATACTCAAGTTAAAAATATCAGGATTCACGACTCAAACATGCTGGTTGTAAACCCAAATAATTTATATACTACTTTCTGTGATCTAATTTTTTTAATTTAAGGCATTTTTTCGAATATAGCAATAAAGCAAGTGTCAAGTTAAATTAATTGGTTAAAATGATTTGCTTCTTTTTCCAACCGGATTGCAAGGATCCAGTTTTTTCGGAGGAAATTTTTTGGTTAATGTTAATATCGTTTATTGGTGTTCCTTTGCTTTTGCTTTTAATTGCATGCTATATTAAATATAAAAAATCGGGATCGTTTCATAATGATGGTGATTCAATTACTGAAGCATTTTCGGATGATATTGGACCCATAAAACAGTATCCCGATACTATTATCCAAGTTCAGATCAATGGTATGTTTTAACAAATAATTAGCTAAAAACATTTTGAAACATAATTTATAGGTTGGTCATGTTTGGCTTTAATAGATACTGGATGTCCTATAAGTTTAATCAACAAAAAATTTGTATACAAGATGAAAGGAAAGTTCGCCAGATTTTATTACCGTATTGTGAACCTTGTTGGATTAATGGGAATTCCACAAAGATCTGATACACTAATTAAAACTTTTATGAAAGTTGAAAATAAAAAGTTTAAAATCCGGCTACAAGTGAATAACAGTGATTTACAAACTCCGTATGATATCATATTAGGCAAAGATTTTTTAATGGGTAAAATTTACTCATCAGATGAGCTCAATGAAAAGTTTACTATCAGTAACACAACAACAAAAATTATTGATGTCAATAATATTCCAGAAATTAAGATTGCAGTCGGACAAGTAAATGTAAGTCCTTTAAAACATGCTTAAATATGCCTCAGAAATATCATTCGGAAGAACGTTAAGGTTTTTTAATCGTTACTCTCAATTTTGAATGTATTTCTGAACTTTAATATCACACATATTGTAAAGTTTCTTTTTTTTAATAAAATATTTGGCATTAAAGGGTGGATATGTAGCAAAAGAAGGAGTTTCAAAACCTGCAACACATCCATTGTATATGTACGATTCAGTTGAACATCCAGGAATTACGTTTTCATTTGCATGGAAAAGAAATTTAAAAGTGGGCTCAACATACTACTGTACTCATTGTGAAAGTGCTAAAAAGTTACAAAAGTCCGAGGGAAGACCACAGGGCCAGATCGCAATAATTCATATACACGAAAGACATTTTTCGCAGAATCCCGACAGAATTCCACATATTTGTCTAAATGAAAATGTTCATGCATCGTCAATGAAAACTGAAGCAACGCAAGTTTATCGGTAATAACGTTTATTTCGACATCATAAATAAATGTTTTTGTTTTTTAGAAAGCATTCTCGAAATTTACGTGAAAATCCTGCTCCACCAATGATTGCATACCAAAATCTTAACAATCACATAAATAGAACATACGGTGCTAATGCAGTTCACGTCACAAATAATTTACCCCAAAGATACAAAATGAATAGAGTTTTTAATCTCAATTCTGCTTTTGGAAGGCCAGATGATGTTGATCTATATAACATTTCTGAAGCCATGCAAGTAAGAAGTGTAGCATTTTATATTTGTGTTTATCAAATTTGTTTAGCTTTCTCCCCATATGCTTCCAAATGGAACGACTAGCAGAATAGTCCGCTACTTCAATCGTGATCGCAATTTAACCCCATTTGTCATTATGATGGATTCTACGAATCTTAAATGCATTCATATGGCAACTGATTTGACATTTGATGGTACTTTTCAATATGCACCTGATATTGTCCCAAACGGTCAGATCTATACGATGCATGCTTCTTATCATGAGTTACCCGACCGTAACAGTAATTTTTTAGTTGGTAGGCTTTTAAAATTCAACACAGATAAATCACTGTTTGATACTTTTAAGGAATTGCCATTATTCAAAATAGGGATACACAAACATATGAACAAATTTTTACGGTTATCCGAGAGCAGCTGATTGCTGAATTCGGAAATATTGGAATGCAAAAAACCATTCATATGGATCACGAAATCGCGGCAATTACTGCTGCAGAAAATATTTTCCCTGAATGGACTATGCACAGTTGCTACTTTCATTTTGGAAAGGTGTTTTAAATACATATATATAACTCTTTTTTAACCAGTACAAACTTCTTCAGAATTTGCGTAACCATATTGGTCAAGTGTTGCTCGGTACAGAAGGAGTTGGACGTTGGTTTAGTGCTCTTTGCGGTATACTTTTGAAACGTGTTAAAAATGTAAAATAAACATTTATAGGCTCTTGTCACCTTCCCCTTGAATGGCAACGCGAAGTCGTTGCCCATTTAATATTGAATCTCCCGCAAGTTCCTCCAAATTTATTACCAAAACTTGGAAGTTTTGCCGAATATTTTCAGAGGTTTTGGGAGCCAAAATTACCGCTTGTTAATTTTTATGGCAAAGGTGGGGTCAGAACAACGAATGCTGCTGAAGGATTTCATAATTCCTTGAATACGCTTTTTGCTAACCGGTTTGAGTAAAAACATTAATAATTGGAAAAAAAATTTGACATTTTTAGACAACATCCGTCATTTACTACTGTATTTATTCATCTTCGAGAACTTCTTTGTTCACATCATGCAGAGTTTTCCAAATATCTTAACGGTGATCCATTACAATTGCGTGCAAGATTATTCAGACAATCTGAAGCAAAAATTATTCGAGCCTCGCATATTATTCATACGGAATTTGCAAATGGCAGACATCCAGGTATTGAAGTATTATTAACTTATTCTCGCCATGTGTCTTATTTATCGACTCCGAAGGTTAATATGGAAGATAATATTTATTACAATTGGGAATATCAACCACCTGTAGGTCAAATTTTTAGTTGTCGGTTGACTTGTAAAAACTTTAGTATCCTGACGTTTTCCCACAACCGGAAGAACAGATGCAACCACCAGGACCACCTGATTATCAATATGAATATTTTGGTCAAAATGTAACTATTTTAAAAAACAGCTAAAAAAACCAAAATTTTTAGGATGAAGGATATCAACATGACGGTGCAGATTTTTATGCAGACATGGGTTATGAACAAGATCAACAATTTTATGTCGAAAATGAGGGACGTTTTTTTGAAGGACAAAATCAGTTTTTTGTCGTAAATGAAGAAGAAGAATATCCAGATTTTTATAATGTTTAACTATTTTATGTCATATATTTTAAATATTGTTCAAAAAATCGTTTTGAAATAAATTTTATTAGATTTTAGTTTATTCCAAGAACAGTAATAAGTGGAGAATATTTTTTACGCTTGCTTGAGGTTTTGAGGCTACCACTGTTGCTTTTAGAAGAATATGGTCTGTCGTTAAAATTAATAAATCCTTGAATGACATATTGATGGAGATGTTGAGCATAATAGGTTTTACCTCTTCTGTCGGTGTACTGTTGAATAAATTGTGATGCCCCGTTGGCAATCATTTTACAAGAGGTAATGTTAAAGTCAACTTTGTTTGAAGGGAAACTCCAAACACCAAAATAGTTAGAAATTAGCTTCTTTGATGTGACCATTACAGTTAAGGTCTTAACCATTTCTGTGTATATTTCAGTGTTATCCGTCAAAGATTTTCGCAACCTAAATATGAACCAAAATAAGTTATTTTTGTAACATGGCAATACCGTGTGTCGTTTAAGTCATCACTAAAGTGCCAGTCATCCGTGAATAGAAAATCTAATGGATTAAAAATTTGGGAAAAAGATTTCATATCATAAGCAACAACCAAGTTGGCATCCTTGTAGCATCTTTTGTAGAATTCAGATGTAAACTTAGAGTTTAGGTATGCGGATTGTTTAAGAATAACCGATAATTCATTATTTGATCCTTCGAAAATAGGGAAATGCCAGAATGAAACTTCTACTATGGTATTGCTGCACCATGGTAATAAAAGAAGAAAAATAAAAACAATAAATGACATTTTGTTATCATTAACTAACTTGAATTTTTAAATAAGAAAAAATATTGCCATAACTTTTTGCTTAACAAACTCATAAAGATTATTGGACTAACAAAAAATGAATACTCCTTTGAGTGATGAGTGTTTACCCTCTAATAATTTATAACAAAACCTGTGAAAAAAAATTTGAAAAATAACTTAAGAATGAAAATAAAAACTAGTATTCAATAATTTTTTTAGTGCTGGATTCTTGTGTTGCATTCAATGGGAGCTAAAATAAAATGTTTTTGTCTGTTTGCTTCCGTAGTATGTCTTGTAAATTCTTCACAATTTGAAATAGGAATCACGTTTGGAAAAAATATTACTGTTGAAAATATTTTTGCATATGCTCTTCAAAGTAGTAAATGTAGCAAAGAAATATCAAGCTATTTTGGAAATGTTTTTGTCGATACCTGCCGAATTCATAATTTACCTATTACTTACGATGACGGTCTTAAAGCTTCTGCTGATTTTTCTATCGAAGATGAAATTAAAGAATTTTCAAACGAAAAAAAAGCTTTAACAAAGAATGATATAGATTGGTCCATCACTTATTTTATGAGAAAGCATGTTCCCAAATCATTTTTTATATATATTTTATAAATTTTTTAGCAAAGAAAATCCTAGGAAAAAAGAAGAGTTGGAAGAAATCTTATTCAAAAAACTAAAAGATTATTACAAATCAAATGAAAAAGATCTATACAACTTGTTAAAAACACTGTAAGAAATACCTATAATTTATAAAAAAGGGTTTTAAATTTTTGAAATTACAGGCACATAAAGCAATGTAACGAAACATTAAAATGGATGAATGATAGTAATGATAAACTGAAAAGCATTTTTCTCTCCAAAAATGTGAATGATTTAATTTCAGTCTATTCCAATTCATCTTCTGATAATAGCCGTTTTTCTGCAACTTTTACACCCAAAAAATGCATCGTTAGATTAAATAAATGTGGAATACTTTACAAACCCCTGTATCATCCATTTCGTTCAAGTGTTGCAAAACTAACTGAAATTCAGTCAATTGAAGCTTTTGATGTTTTCGGGATATTAAATGTTAAGGAAGATACATTTTACAATATTCCAGCAAGTGCTTCATACTGTAACAACGTTCAGCAAAAAGACATGTTTTCCCCTCAATTATTTTTAATCAATCAATGAAGCACTTTTTATGAAATATTTGTCCTTTCTAAAATCATGCTTTTGTTTTTTTGATAAATAAATAAAGAACTATATCTCTTAGCAGATAAATTTGTTCCTTACGGTTAAAATATTGACAAAAGGCAAAAAAGGTGTGACTGAAGAGCCATTATCTCGAAAAGTTTATTCAAGACGTTTTCCTAAACTGTTGCATATATAATATTTCTTTTGCCATTCTCAGATTTTGCAAAGCTTGAATCAAATCCGATGGAATCAAAATTAATAATGAGAATTTTCTATATTTTAAAGAAATTTACAGCAAATAATCTTCGTATTATTCTGTTAATTGTTGCTTCAATTGTTCTACTTCATCAACTTTTTATTATTACCATATCAACATTATTCGCTTTTCATTTATGTATTTATGGAATTCTTGCTTTAACTTTTACAATTCATTTCATTGTAACCGTCATCTTTATCGCCGCCGTCTTTTGCGATTATACAGCATCTAAGATTGTATGGATTTCTTCAATTTTATCAGCCTGCTCCTTTCATATGACTTCATTGTTCGGATTAATGATGTTTTCTTTTAATTTTAAACTAGTTTATTGGGTGATTCCACAACAATTTATTCAACACATTGTCAAAACCCCCGATGGCTGCACAACTGAATGCAAATTTGAAAAAGATATGAGTAAGTATTAATATCTACCGTACCCTTGAGATCAAATTTAAAACTATTAACTTATCTTGTTTTATAAAAAGGACCGTAAAATGAAACAGAAATATTTTAACTGAAATTTTAAAAAACGAACTTTAATTTTGTACTTAACTAAAATGCAAAGTGTTTCAGGTGATGAAAATCAACTTATTGCTGCTATTATTTTTGTTATTTTCAATTTCATCAGCGGTCATCTTTATGTTTTTTATTCAGTTTTCACATGCTACTACTATAACACAACTTTGGAAAATAAAGAAAAACTAAAAGAGTTACCAATTTTCGATAATTCAAAATCAATTTTTTTTTCTACCAATGATTCAAGTACTACAGCAACTTCAACCACAACTCGACAATTCTGTATTGATCATGATGCAATGAATGAAGAACAACAACTTGAACTTGCACTTCTTATGTCTTTACAATCTGACAAACCATGTTTGTGATTGCTTTGATTATTATTACTGTAATTTTTTTTATTTTAGATTCTTCAAGTAAAAACGGTGAATTTCATGTTTCTCCAATTGATGTTTATAAATGTGCTGAAAGAAATTGTGGTTTTAATGAGATGATTACTGATCCAAATCCCTTTCAACATATGATGGAAGATAAAGCTAACTAAACAAATGTAAGTTATTTTTCTTAATAATACTTCTTATATTTCGATCAAACGTTTTTCAGAATGACAACGAAAAAGAAAAGAAATGAACAACCGACAGCTTCTACATCCAGTTTTATAATGAATCTATAAAATATTATTAATTTTTCATACTTTTTCTTAACATCGTTTAATATTTTTTATGACCATTTTTTATTGTACATAGTTTGTTATCATTTGTATCAATTTTTTTGCAATTCTTATTAAACTTTTCTTTAATTCAAATTAAAACTGTTTGCTTAAATTAAATTAAATTTGTATAAAAACAACAATGAAACTTCTAACATAAGAATAATTAAAAAATAAAAATAATATTATATTATACAATAATAATTTGCATATTAATTGTTGGCAATATGCGCGTAAATCTTTACTTGAAAAATCGGAAGTAAATGTCAAGCGGAAATAAATGCGCAAAGGAAATAAATGAAAATCGGAAATAAATGTTGAAGGGGAAATAAATGCGCGGAAATAAATGTCAATCGGAAATAAATCCGAAGGGGAAATAAATGTTTGCGGAAATAAATTCATGGAATCCATAAAAATTGCTGAAATTTTCTTATCAATTTTTTTCCTTGATGATATTGTTTTTATTTGGAAGTAAAAAGTAGACGTAAAAACTTTGACTTGGTTTTTAGTTTTTTATTCGAATCAAAGCAATCAAAAAAGGCAATAAAATTCAATTTCAAAGGGTCAATTTTTTTGTTTTATGAGGTATTCTTCGGGAAACAGATTTTTATTGATGAATGTTCTGGGTGTGTAAAAAGCATGAGATAAAAATTTTGTTATGGTTATGACACATAGTTTCTGGAAGAAAAATTTAAGTGCAAAGTGTCTGTTGCAAAAGTAGAAAAAAATGACAATGATAATTTTAATTCAAACAAGGATACTGTATGCACTTCCTTGCTGGATACAATAGAACACCAAAGTTTAACTAATTTGCATATTACTATTCAAAGAGATAGCTGTTGAAATTATATCAAATTGTTTTGATTTTTATTTTTTTCCACTTTTTCACAGTTTTAAAAAGTCGTTAGAAGTTCAAAAACACTTTTGTCCATTTTACATTGATTGCATCACCGTTGTTTAACAAACTTTCACAAAAGTTGCATCATTTCAAGCTACACATTTATTTAACAAAAAATGTAATATTATTTTCAAAACTTGCAAAAAAGCAATATCATAAAACTGTAATGTTTTTGTAATAAATTGCATTTTTTCGCAAACATTTAAAATTTTATTTCCTTTTTGTTTTTAACAGTAAAACACAGATCTTTTCCTTTTTAAAATCAATCATTTTTGCAAAACTATAAACTAAAACCATTTTTCTAACGCAGAATCAGCAGTTTTTTCATCACCAAAATTATTAATAGCATTTTTGGAATGATTCAATTTTTGTTTCCTTTTTTTGTTGCTGATGTAACGAAACCTTCCGATTGTTTTAAAAGTTTTCAACCTTGAAAGATTCACTGCACCCATTTAAAAATAGGCAAGTTTAGGACTTACCAAAAATTTAATATTAAATGATGTTGATTTCATTCGAGAAAGAGAGAGAGACTTGATCGTATGACTTTTTCCATTTGGTGACGACGACTTCATCATCATGATATGTATTATATTTTGTCGAATCACCCACCCCATCATCACCAGAGGCTAAACTTCAAAGTCATCCGTCATTCATCAATTTAAAGATACTTTTGAAGAAATTGAAAAAACAGGGGTGGAAGATTTCTGAAGAAGAAAAAAACATTGTTTCAAGGAAATACATTTATTTTAAAAAACAAGATGTTGTAAAGTAAAATAAGGGCAAAAATTTGATATTTCATAGAAATTTGCACTTTTGAGGGGCTTTTTTTTCTTTTTAAGGATATTTTATAAAAGTTACAGTATTTCTTCTACATGATGATTTTCTGCATGATGATTAAACATTACCCATTTGTAGATGATGTATCTGATGACAGAATGATGTGATCGTTTCACATTTTTCTGCTGTCACGAAAAAATCTGTCGCCACGTGGTGGAAATAAAGACATTTTTATGGGGTTTTCCGTCTTGTGTTTTTTCATATTTTGCACTGTTTGAAAAAAATTAAACGTTTCAATGAAATACTTTTTTTGATCAAATCTTCTTTTTTCAATCAATGATAAAAAATTAACTTTAAAAAAATCAAAATGCAACTTTGCTTCTTTGAATAAATGAATGAGTGACACTGTATATCAGCAGCAACAAAATAGATCAACAGTCATTTTTTAACCATCAATGAAAACTTAAAAGTGTATATTGTCTAACATCGATAACAATTTCAAAGATACAAAAAAACTAAACTTTATTCTATATTATTTTTTTTATTTAAGAAAAACATTAAATTTTTAAAGATCATAAATCAATTTTTGTATAAAAAATGAATGAATGAAAATTTGATGGGATCTTTTTTTCAACCTTAATTGATTAAAATTTTGATATGAACAAAGTAAATGAATGATAAAAAAGTGGTAAAAATGAGATAATTTTTAGTGGATGATAATAATAATTTGTGGATGCTGCAGACATGACTCCATTGCATTTATCTCCGAGACAACTGAAAATTATTACAAATATTACTTGAATAAAATTTGGGTTTTACAGTAATTTTAATTGGGATTAATAAGAAAAGTGGTAAAGAAAAACTTTAAATACAAAATAAATAAACAAAGATATTTTTTGAGCAATTATGTTATGGGTTGTAAACAAAACAAACTTATGATTGATATAAAAATAGCAAGTTTTTGCTGATAATTTTGTCTGTGCAAATTATTTTTTAAAAGATTGCAGAAATTTGAATTAAATGGTAATGAAATTGTTTTTGTTTATTATTTTCTAGAGTTTAAAAAGTGATGTTTTGGAATTAATTAGGGGACAAAAATTAACCAAAACAGTCAAAAAATTCATCTTGTTTATTAACCTCGCAAAAATAGTGTTAAAACTTAAGTTTGGCTTTCTTATACCGTTTAAAAAATTTCTACAGTATTTTTCAAAAGTAAAAATCCAGCAAAATAAATAAACAAACCTGCAAACGGTAACAATTTGTGAGTCAGTTTCATAATTAAATAAATCGGTCATTTTAACTTCTCGACACATATCGTATCGATCAAAAATATTCATGGTTCGATTTACAAATCCATATCGATTTAGAGATGTTGAGCATCCACGCATTGTTAACTTTTTACCCGTTGGTCTTCCTACAAAAAATTCAATAAAAAATCTATTAAATGAATGTTTAACAAAGTATTCTAATTTTTTTCAAAGGTCAAACAGTCAAACAACCTTTGAACTATTTTTGATAAAAATGGATTTGCAAAAAAATGTGCTATCAACTTTTGCATAAACTTCCTTATAAAATATACTATTTTAAATATTTGAATGGAAAAAAAATTAAAGCCGAAAAGTCAAGTGGTGTGTCCTTGTTAGCATTCATTGAATTATTTCAAGTAGAAAACGTTTTTTAAAAAAAGTTTGTTTTTTCTTAAGAATGTCATTCCAAATAAGAGAATCAAGAAAAACCTACCCATAACCATTAAATCTTGTATCAAAGTTAAACATATTGTTCGACATTGAATAAATCCAACATCTGTCACATCCATTGGATAATCACATTGTGAGGTAAAATTTTTAGGTTCATAAAAATATCTAAAGATTATGATTGATTTTTATTTTGATTGGGAAAACATACTTAGATAAATGTCCTTCTTTAAATAAATCTTCATATCCTGCCGACATACAACTGTAACATCGATTTGACCTTATGAACCCTAAAAAATTTGCGTAATGAGATTACAAAATTTTGGTGAACAAAGCGTGTTAGATTTTGTAAACATAGATATTAATTTTTGTTAGCATACAAATACCAATATTTATGAAAAAAAAATTAGCATACCGTTAACAAACTGTAATTTAAAAAGAAATATAAAAATAGCTGCTTTAATTCCGTCATAAAAATAATTTCCATTTTTACAATTAAAAAAACAGCCTATCCTGAGGCGTCTTCGATTTAACATTGATAATTTTATTCGAAGCAGAATAAGTTACAGCCGTTGAAGAAGTAATAATCATGGAACAAAAAGTCGTCATGGAGAGGCACAGCCCTTTTTTCACACCTTCTTTTTTATACTTTAAACATTGAAGAAAAAATATAAATATTTAGTAAAATATCTGAAATTCCAACAATAACAAAGATATTTGTTTGAATATTTTTTTTTGTAAAACAGCTGCAAATGACACACTTTTTTTCTTCAATTTCAAAATGGCACCTTTTTTTCTTTCAAGCTTGTTTTCGGGGTGGCAGAGAGCTACAGCTGATTTTGGCAAATGACAAAAAAATACATTCACAACCTTCAAAAAATAAAAATCTTTTTAAGTCAAAGCAAAAAAAATTTAAAAACAAATTGTCGCAAAAATATAAACTCGAAGAAAGACAAAGAAAGAGTAAAACAAAAATGCCGGGGAAGAAACAGAACAAGAAAAAAAGATAACTTTGTAATTTGATATGTTTAGACTTTCAGCAAAAAGAATTTAAGTAGTACATATAAAAATATAAGTCAAAAGAAAATGAAAGAAAAAGCAGAAGATGAAAATGATGAGGATATTTTGTTAAAACAGACAAGTTAAAAGAAATTTAAGTGGAAATAAAAGAAAAAAAGCCCTGGCATTTGGCCTTTTGCTTTTCAGGAAGAAAAGTTAAAACATAGTTTTTGGTTATTTTTAACAAAATAAATGTAAGGTAAGGTCATAAAAGAAAGTCATAAAAAATTTTCTGTCTGGAAAGGTTTAAAAACAAGGGGGATAAATGTCAAAAAAGGCAAAAGATTAATTCACAAAAAAATATTAAAATTTCCCAAAAACTGTTTTGACAAAAATACACATACAGTAACCAAGTGAAGAATTACTAGAAACATAAATAGAAAATGTTGTAAATTGATATTTACTCTTATTTACTCCCACCATAAAAAATGATATTTGAGTTCATTTTTATCCATCATCTAAATATAAAGTGCCAGACGTTTAGACTTTGGAAACGATGTTTTCTTTACTCCAACATTTTGGCACACGTTTTCCCAAACTATTACATAGATGTTAGGCAACTTCTGCCAGACAAATTTGCATATTACCACATAATGGATCCAAAATCTAAGACAATGATTGTCAAACAAATCCAGAAAAAAGAATATAATTTTTTGAAATCTTTCAAACTCAACATCTAAAAAAATAGATGTAATAGATTCAAAACATTTATTCAACATTAGTTTAACTTGTTGTTTTTTGTGCTTCTCCTTTTTTTCTCTTCTCATTTTTTGCTTGCCTTTAAAAAACAAGAACGGCTTCAAAGTAAAAAATATATAAAAGAAATAAACGGGTGAAAAACAAAAAAAAATAGAAGAAGATGATGCCAAAAGTAGAAGAACTAGAAGTAGAAGGCCATTCCTTCTTGTTCATCAACATCTCATAGTTTAGTATTTTTTTAGTTCAGCTTAGTTTAGTTGTTTGTTGGTAGTGGTGACACGATGGGAGGAAAGGATGAGATGAATTGAGTCAATTGACTCTTTTCCTTCTTTTTTATCCCTTTTTTTGCAAAGAAAGTCAGTCTTTAGCGGGGACGGAAATAAAGCGGTCAAACAAAGAGAACAAAAAAAAAACACAAACAAGCTGTTTTAAAAAAAAGAGTTGAAACGGAAATCTGCAGAAAATTATGAGTAATTAAAAATTCAAAAAATGATTCAAACAGATTTTTTGAATTTTATATTATTATAGAAAAAGAAGAAAAAGTTTGTCAAAATGCAAATGACAGAGTTAAAAAGAGATATCATATTTCCGGGATATAGCTTTATTAAGTATATTACCAAAAATTGCATATTTCACATTGTTATTATTAAAGTACAAATTGAAAAACTACTGTGATAAACTAAAAAAACATAAAATCTATTTTTAAGATTTTCTTAAAATGAAGAAAAAATAAATATTCAAAGGTAAGCAAAAGTTTTTTCTTATTCAAAAAAATGAAAAGAAAAATAATTTTCAATGGTTTCTTTCAAATTTTACGTAAAAGCACAAGTCAAAATCCATGACCCCCAAAATCTATTTATTTATAAGACAGCCAGGAAGAAGAAAGATGATAAATGAATTCTGTCATTAAAGAAAAAGGTATGCTTCAAAATTCTAAAAGTAGCTGCAGCGTTTTTTTTCTCTATAATCATTCAATATTTTGTTTCCGCTCATTTTTTATTACCAAAAAAGTGGACAAAGTTTTTTTTGAATAAAGTTTTTTTGCAAGGACAGTTTTTGAGCATGTCCGTTTTATGAGTTTTCAATGAAAAATTTGGTTTTTGCACCTGTTATAAGAGAGAAGTGTGGTGCCTAAATAAGGCAAATATAGAAAACTTAAAAGAAGAAAAGTATGCAAATTTTTAACATCAGTAATCTACATTTCTTAAAGTAGTCCAATTTATCCTAGTTGTAAAAATTATGGGTTTTAGGAATCCATCAGATTTTTTTGCTTATTAATATGAAATTTGAGAGTTATCAAAAAATTAATTTAAAAAAAATTCTTTTCCGTAAAACTACCGTACTTCAATGAAAGTACGGTATTTTTACATGCAACAAACCAAGGAACAGATATAAATATTTCATAAAAACATAAAAAGGGCAACTTTCCTATGCTTTTTAACAATGTTGTTATTTTTACGACAACAAAAATAACAACAAAATTCTTTTTTGGTCGTTTCCAACGATTTAACACATTTTTTTCTTTCAGGAAAAAAATAGGAAAGCTCTGGTTTAATTATCTAATTTAATTTAGTCGTCTTCTAAACATTCTTCTTCTTTTCACCAGACGCTCCTCTTTGAGTTTAAGAAAAAAAGGAGGGCATTCTTCTTCTTTTTCGTTCTTCCAGAAAATATACCCGTTATTCGTCTTTTTCTTCTTAAACGAGCGCAACAAATTGTTGCTGCTTGTTTTAAGCTCTCTGGGCTTTAAAGAAAAGAAAACGGGCAGATCTTTTCTTTTCTTTTTTCCTTTTGTGTCAATGCTGCAACAAAATAAATGAATACACAAATTTTTCGATTAGCATAATATTTCTTTTCTTTTTTGTTTTTGAATAAAAAAAGAAAAAAATGATTAAAACATGGGGTCTTAAAAAGCAGCGTTAATTTGAATATAATTAAGAGAGTGAAAAGAAAGAAAAGGATTACGGTATCGTGGAAATAAAAGAAAAAAAGGGTATTATTATTTCCAACTGCAAAAATGGTCGCAACTGTGCTTGGAGAAAAGGAGGAAATAAAATGACAAAAAATGTATATAGTCACTGATAGATAATTAAATTCAGTTTTGTTTTATGTATATAATTTTTATTCCAAAAAGAATAGAAACATTTTAGTCAAAACTGTGATTTTAGGCATTTTTAGCATTTTTTGGAAGAAACTTTAAGCGTTCATAATTAGTATCACTGTAATTAGGGCTTTAAGAAAAAGGTTTATCAAATTTGCATATTTTGATAAAAAATTTTTTAACCCAACAATTGGAAAAAAATATTTCCAACTTGTTTGCAAGATGTTAAAAGAAACAAATTTGGAAATTAAATAAAAAGCTTCAAATCCGTATCATCTAAATACAGTATGCCCGAATTAAAGTTTCGATTTAATACAACTTTTTTATGCCATAAAATTAAATCTTCACACTCATTATTTAACACTTATCCTGAAGGCCAAAACAATACCACATTAGAGTTAAATGACTAAATATTCGCATCGAAAAATTTCATGTCGATCTAAGATGAATAAATTTCAACTTTTTAGTATTATTTTAAATGCTTAGTTCTAAAATTTTTAAAGTTTTTAGTATATTGATATTAGTCCATTTTCGGGCATACTTTTTATGTGTATTATTTCTAGCATGACAGCAGCACCAACAGAAAAAACATTAGTAAAGCCTTTTTAGGAACATTAATTATTGAAGCAATTCAATGCTAAATACACATTGAATTTTTAATGATCCTTTTTTCACTCAATTTTTAGTCAACTTTTTTGATGTTGTTTTTAGTTGTTGGTTGTGGTGGGAGTTTTAAAATGATGAAAATTATATAAAGTAAATTTAAACATGAAAGTCATTTTTTTTCATGTATGTATGATTCTCAATTTCAAACAATGATGTCCAAAAACGTTGGAATACAATTTTACTGTATCTGTTTATGTTAAATAAAAAGGTTCAATTCAATCAAGTTTATTGGAAATAAAACAAATTATGAAAGATATATTAAAAAACATTGAAAAATATTTCTCCATCAATTAATCAAAAACATCCTGTAAGATTATCAACCACAGTATGCTCGTTTCCCGTTAACTCCATCATCACTGCATCTTCCGACTCCACCACCATAGCCATGTGCCCGGCAGCATTCTTTCACAGAGCCACCATTGAAACATGTTTCGGTGCAAGCATTAAGTGGTGGGGTTGCATCACCTTGGAAAACAAATACTCCTATAAAAACACCAGATTACATGTAATATTATTGATTTTTAGGAATGCATACCTGCAACAAACAAAGCCAAAAAGAGAACTGCAAAAAATTTCATTTTAATTTTTGAATTATTGATGGACAAAAATGAATCTGAAATTATACGATTTCTTGAATGGCTTAAATAGTTTTTTTAAACACAGTTGTTTACATCAAACAATGATAAAGTTTTTTCGGTAATTCTTGTTTATTTGATTGCCACGCCCTTCCGTTTTCAATTTATTTATCAAATCTTTACTTTTTGAAAAACAAAAGTTTATTTGATTCGTCAAAGAATTATTTGAAAAGAAACGGAAAAACTCATTTTTGACATTTTGATTTATTTGTTTGTTTTCATGATTTCATTTTGTGCGAAAAGTTCTTCTTTTTTTAAACAATCAATTATAGTTAAAACTAAAGACAGCTAATTGACTGACGAAGCAAATAATAGACAAAACGCCTAAAATTTTTCAATTCATATTTTAAAAACATAAACCGATAGAATTATCCGAAAATGAGTCATTTTTTAAAATGACTGAAAAAATGACGAATTTATTTTGAAATTGCGATTTAAGAATTAAATAAGCCGGATAAATTTCAAATACTTTTACAATATTGAATCACTCATTTAATTAATTTTTAATTATAATATTATGTCTCCGTTTATTGGCATATATTGAGAATCTCATCAATAATGAACATGATGTAAAAATCATGAGATAAAATTACAAAAATGGTTAATTAAAATTTTTAGAAAAAGTTTAACCTATCAGTTTCGTCTTTATTAAAGTATTATTACTCTCACTGATGGTTTGTTTTACTGTAGTTTTTCACTAATTTCTATATAAGGATCAAATTAAATGCACTATAAGAATTAACCTCAACTCTGCCAAAGATCAAAAAATTATTATCAATGAAACGAATTAGTAAATTTATTACGGTAAAATTGTCATGTTCGGTATTGTAAAATTTAATCAAATTTGTATTAAAAAAGTGCAAAACAAAATTTTTCAAAAATTTATTCATGACATTATTGATTAGATTTGGTCTGCGTTGTCAGCAAAGTTAATATGAGGCCGATACGGAGATCCTTCAAACGGAACATTGCTATTCCTTCCAATTGGTCGGTCATCGGCTTAAAAATATTAATCAATTTAAAGGAAATTCTGTCAATAAAAATATGCATACTACTGTTATCAGAAGTCATTGGGAGTGAGTAAGGTAATGTTGGGAAAACTGAAAAATACAACTTAGATGTTTGACTTTCTGAAATTCCATTAGTTTGTATTTCGGTTTTTTCAACAGCTGTTTTATTAACGCCAGATTCCCCATGTTCATTAAATTCTGGTGCCTTGGCAGCAGCAGCAGCTGATTTGCTTTTTGCCCAAATTAATCTTACAAAATCCATTCCTTCTCTATCCGTCAAAATGCCCTTATCTAAAGTGTATTTGTGATTACGTAAAATCCAGAAATAAAAATCATACCGCAGACTTCGAAGAATTGATCTTGGGTCATTTCATCAAAAGGAATCAGGTTTAAAGCTTTGCCCAAAATTGCTCGAATTCCACAACCTTCGGTATCACCTTTATTAAAACATTCTAATCTCATTGCAGCCCATTCATAAACCTGCAAAGAGTAATTCATCAATAAATGATAAAAAAGTTATCACAACAGACTTTATCAAAAAGTATCTTTGCATCAATATTGAAGATCCGTTTTTGCAATAATTGTACCAATGTTGCATGCTTTATTTCCAAAAATTTTGGAGAGACTAAATACATTTCAGTCTTTTTTGCAATAACTTTCAAACATCTTGATGCAATTTCATCATCCAAAAAATTGTTTGCTTTTTCAAGCAATGTCAAAGCATCATCTTCCCATTTCGGACCAGTTAAATAAATGTGACAATTAATTATAAGGCTTCGAATGTTGAATAGATTTGCTTAAAAAATTATATAAAATGGATTTTATACATCCAGTTTTACCCAAGCTTAATATGGACATGACATTTGAAGGAGTTAAATCACTTCCAACATTATTAAAGTAAAGAGATTTTGTAAAAATGAAAAGTTCCTCAAAGGTTATTGGATTGTCTCCACCAATATTCATATCAACTTTTTGAATTTTTTCATCACTTCCATTTCGTATGTATTTGAGCAATTTTGTTGCACCACGTAAACGTAAAATTAACTGATGTACATAAATTACCTAAAAGTAAAGAGACGATACTAAAATGAAAAAAAAAAATCATTAAAAGTGATCCATTTTTGTGGATATAACTTTTATCACCATTTTTTGGGAAATGAAAAAACAATACTTTTTTGTCAACCAAAAACACAACATCAAAGAGACCGCTTTTTGGATTCTGTTTTTTAAAAACATTTTGCAAAGAATTATACAATTTTTCAGATAAATTGGCACCACCAATTTGAAGACTGATTTCATCATCTTCATCGCTGTCGACGACAGTTTCCTCTTCAGACAGATTATTTTGAGTGCTTTCGAGTTCTGCCTGAAATGTTTTTTTAAAAGTAAAAGTATAAATTATTTTATAGAATCTGATACTTGAAGTGAATTGTCGCCAGCTGCAATATCTAAGGTATCAATCGATAAATCGCTACCTTCATCATGTGAAGCAATACTTGTCTTGTCATCTTCTACATTGATCTATAGATAAATAGAATGATAGATATTTGTATAAAGGATTTTAAAAACCTACAAAACTGCTGCCTCTACTTGACATCGATCCGGTGAAGCTCGATTTTCGACTATTGATTTCAGAAATTTGTTCTTCAGATGACATTCTCAATTGCTAGAAATTTAGAATAAAATTTAAAAATTGAAAGAAAAACGTTTTTAAAAAAAAATTATTCTCTCACATGTTTTTCTCTTCACAAAGATAAGAAAAGAGGACTGTTTATGCAATTTTTAAGGTGCGACCCCATATGTTTACAGTTGTATTTAGAAGTTTGAAATGACTGATTTTTACAAAAGTGATGAAGTACAGTATATCAATCAATGTTGTTTGTTTTATTTTGTTTATACTTTTTTATATATAAAATATATGGACAAATTTAAGAAAAATGTTGGGCACCTAAAATGAAAAAAAATCATGGGTAGAAGATAACATTATTCTATTAAGTTTTTATATTCTACGTTCGTTATCTGTAAAGATTGATTGAAGGCCAAGAGATCCAAAACAAAAAAACTCTGATATTTTGAAAAAGAGATCTACCGAGATCATCATTTCTGTTTTTTGGTTTTTGAAAATGCAAAAATTCCGAAGCAAAATGAGATACTTTTTCGATAAAAAAACGTTTATAAACAAACAACTAATAAGTATGAAACTAAGGGTTTTTACAATTTTTAAGTGATAATTTTTAACACAAATTTATTGAGAAGCATATCAAAAACACGTAAAGGAATAAAAAATATACATGTATACGGAAACATTCTTTTCAAAACCGTAATCGTTCATTTCGTTCCTTTCTTGGGCATGTAGAAGGGGTATACGTTCGTGTTCTGGAACGGGAAGGAAACGGAAGAATGGACGATCCAGAACGGAACGATGGATTTAGTGATGCAACAGGTTTCAGGCAATTCGGTTCGTCATTGACTTTAACCTTGGGAATGTCAATGCCATTTTCAGATGCTTTATCAGCAATATCAATGTAGTCTTGAATTACACCTTTTTCAACTGTGTCAATGGTGCTTCTAAAGATTCCAATTTGTTCATCACGTGCATCATTGAATAGATTTAATACGGTTTTTGAATTTTTTCCATTTGTTTTAAATTGCTCCTCGACATGCATAACATTTTCAAGTTTCGTAATATTTTCATTAATTTCATCATTAAGGTCACTATGAGAATCATATACAACTCTGTAAAGAGCAAAAAAATTTATTCCAAATGAAACAAAATATGATAATAAAATTGTTACGGTAAAATTTTTGATTGTGCTGCTGTTTGAGATTTTGGAGCTGAAACAGGATTGCATGATTTGTTTGATTCCGAGCTGCCAGATGAATCGTTCTTCTCTAAAATTGATTTCAAAATGTTGAACTTTTGTTTATCATTAAAGATTCCAGTTTCTAAAAATACAATAGTAATTAAGAATTTTTTACTGGTGATGAAGAAGTAATACCGCAAACAACGAAGAATTCTTTGGAATGCATATTTTCAAAAGGAATTAAGTTTAAAGCTTCCCCTAAAACTTCTTGAATAACAAATCCATCAGGATGATCATTATTATCGCATGCATTTGTTGTTGCCCATTCATAAACCTAAAAAAATTAAATTTTTATCAAACGTTTTTCAAATTTGCATAACAAACTTTATCAAAAAGTGTCTTTGCATCAATGTTAAAGATCCGTTTTTGCAATAATTGTACCAAGGTTGCATGCTTTATTTCCAAAAATTTTGGAGAAGACAAATACATTTCAGTCTTTTTTGAAATAACTTTTAAACATCTTGATGCAATTTCATCATCCGAAAAATTGTTTGCTTTTTCAAGGAGTGTCAAAGCATCATCTTCCCATTTTGGACCAGTTAAATAAATGTGACAATTGATTATAAGACTTTGAATTTCGAAAAGGTTTGCTGAAAAATCATATAAAATGGATTTTATATATCCAGTTTTACCCAAGCTTAATATGGACATGACATTTGAAAGAATTAAATCACTTCCAACATTATTAAAGTAAAGAGATTTTGTGAAAATGAAAAGTTCATCAAAAGTTATTGGATTGTCGCCACCAATATTCATATCAACTTTTTGAATTTTTTCATCACTTCCATTTCGTATGTATTTGAGCAATTTTGTTGCACCACGTAAACGTAAAATTAAGTGATGTACATAAATTTTCTAAAAAGATGAACTAATAACAGAGTTATATGAAGTTTTTTTAAACCTTGGAATCGATTAAAAATACGACATCAAAGAATCCGGTTTTTGGATTTTGTTTTTTAAAAAGATCTTGCAAGTTGTTATATAATTGTTCACATAAATTTCCACGAGAATTCTGGGGATTGTATTCTTCATTGTCGCTATCAATTACTGTTTCTGTGTTAGAAAGATCGTCGGTGCTTTCAGAATTACCCTTAAAAATTTTAATTTTCCAAAATCTTTATGAATTAAATTTGTTTTTCTTTCATTACCTTGAGTACTAAAATGGTATTGTTTGAAGTTTCGACATCTAAGATGTCCAATGATAGTGACTTATTCATCTAAAAAATTAAAAAACAGGCAAGCTGTTTCTTAAAAATATATATACTAACTTCACATTGTGATGATACCATACTTATGTTATCATCTTCTATATTAATCTAAAAAAAGCGGAATGCATTCATCTAAAAGTATATAAAACTTACAAAACTGCTGCTTCTACTTGACATCGATTCAGTGAAGCTTGATTTTCGACTATTGATTTGCAGATTTTCTTTGGTGGATGCCATTTTCTGAAACAAAAAAAGATTCAATTCTAAAAAAATTTGGAACTAAAAAAAATTTATTTTTGTGGAAATTTTTTAGTTTTTTAATCGTTTTTTTCCGACGCTTTGATTATATATTGTTTGTGTGTTAAAACTTCAAATAAAGGATAGACCTTATCAGTTGTCATTTGATTCACAGCGGCAAAAATTGAAGAAATACACACAGTCATCTGCTCTCATTTAATTATCATATTTTTAGACAAAACCCTAAAGATTACTAAATTCTTTAATTTTTTACACCAAGGGATATTACTGTTGTTTTTTTAACAAAATTGAAATCGAAAAAATAAGCTATATTGAAAGTGCCATGAAAATTTAGAAATAAAAATTTTTTTATATATGTACATGTATCTTCAAATTCACGATATTTGAGAAGAGAGTTTCAACATAAATAAAAAAGTATCAGGGTGTTCCATAAGTTTTGTCCTCTTTGTATATGAAAGAACACTTTGCCAAATGTAAAAAGAGGACAAAACTTATGGAACACGCTGATATTTTTCACATTTTTAATTTTTTGTTTGCTTCAAAGATTTCAATTTTTCCGGCTGTTTTTTCCAACGTTATCAACAAACAGAAAATGTGATCGGGTCTTGTGATCATGATGATTCGCATCGCTATAGTTGTAGGTTTTTGATTTAAGAATTTTTATTTCTGCTTTTATCAAAAACATTAATAAGGAATTAAATCCAAAAATACAGATTTTACACAAAGTTCTTAGAGTTAAAATATTTAAAAAAAAGTAAATCCCGGCAAATTTTTTACTTATTTAGATAAATTTTTTTGTATTGCCTCATTAATAATTTTAAAGCGTCACGCTGTTCAACCGTTTGTCCTGGAAATCCAATAAATGGAGGTGGATGTTCTGTAACCCCAGAATTAATAATTCCTTGAATATATTTTTCAACTTTTTGAGTTTCTTTTCGGGACAATGAATCTTCAACAAAATAAATATTATAATTAGTGTGAGGATTTTTCTGAAATTAAAAATCATTTTCTCATAACCTTTACAAAAAACTTACATCCATGAACATTTGAAATATCTCAAAATTTGAATATGAATTCATTTCAAGACCAAAGATATTTAACTTTGATGTATTAATATGTTTAAAAGTATTCAGAAATTTTGGAGAAAACGCAAGCAATTCCGCATTCATACTAAAAACATGAAAGTTTAAAAACCTAAGATAGTAATAACTGACTGATGAAAAGTGGTAACCTTTGGGACACATTTTAAAATAAAATCAATAAAAACAAGATCACCATTTTGGAAAGTAATTTTCGTACTTCGAAGAAAAAGATCATCAACATTGCCTGAGGCAGTCAAATATTTGAATTCTTCAAATGATAGATTTTGTCTGTCAAGTGTTAATTCTTTGATATCGCAAACTGCAATTTTTGGGATAAAAGAAGATAAATGGCTTCGACTTCCGGATATATTTAAGCTTTCAGTAATCCAAATCTGTTTTGTAAGTTTTAAAACATTTTCTATCCCTTCAAAATCACATTCTTGACCATCCAAAAATCTAAAAGACAATTTCATTAATCCACTTATATCTTTAACAACAAAATATGGAAATTCAGGAAAATGTTGAAAATATTTGTGACATTTCATAAGTTTTAATGCCATTTTTGGTTTTGCATTTGCTTTCATCCATTTTAAAATATCCGATGGGAAATCACTTGATGGAACAATTGGAACATTGGAAGGCATCAGATGGTGATAATCAACAAAAATTAAACTTAAAGATTTCCTTTTACAGAAAGAAATTGAGATTATAAGATGACAAAAAAATTCATTCGGTTGTGTTTGATTTATTTTGGTCGCTTGGAAAAGAGAAATAAATTAAAATCAATAAAAAGAGACAAAGCATGCAACACATAAAGTATTGAAATAACTTCGTTTTTTTGCACCCTACTGGGGAAAGCCTTTTTGAACAGTGAGAATCAACAAATATTAATCGTGCAAAAAATTTAAAAAATGTTAAATTTATTAGAAAAACAATTTAATTATTTTCCATTTTTGAGATTATATTGATCAGACAATAAATATAAGCCATCTAATTGTTTGTGATTTTGATTACGAAAAGTAATTTCTGGAGGGGGATATTTTGTAAGTCCTGCATCAATGATTCCTTGAACATATTCTTCAACTTGAAAAGTCTCTTCAGAAGTTAAGGAATTGTTCGTAAAGTAAATTCTATATTTAATTTGTGGATTTTGCTGTAAATAAAAAAAATTAAATCTTAGAGATATAAAATCAAAAAAAACATACATTCATAAACTTTAAAAAAATCAAAAAATGCTGATATGAAATCATGAAAAGACCAAACTCTTTCAAATTTGAAACATCTATTTCTTTCATTGCCTCATTAAAATTGAATGAAAAAACCGGAGATCCTTCATTATAACTAAAAATATAAAATGTGACAGAAAAATATCGAAAATAAAACAAACTGATAAAAGTTTTCAATATTTGGAAGACATTTAAGAATATCAGGAATAAAAACGGGGTCACCATTTTCAAAATTAATTTTTATCCATTCAAGGTACAGTTCTTTAATTTTACCACCAGATGTAAAATATTTAAATTCATTGAATAATAAATTTTCATTTTCAATACGTAAATTTGTAATGTCACAAACTGCAATTTTTGATATTAATGTTGGAATAATATTTAAAGTGTGAAATAAATTAAGATTTCCAATTAACCAAAGTTTTTGTGGCATATTTTGAATGAATTCTACTCCTTGATTTTTATGGGTTTGATTATCAAAAGTAATCTGATCCCAATCCCCTGATATTTCAACATTTTTAACAACCAAATAAGGGAATGTTTGATGTTCAAAATATTTGTGACATTTCATAAGTTTTAAAGCCATTTTTGGTTTCGCATTTGCTTTCATCCATTTTAAAACATCTGAAGGGAAATCACTTGATGGAGCACGAATAAATTCAGACATGTCACAATAGAAATATTATTTATTTACACAGAATATAACTTTTTAAAATAGCAAACTCTTTCTTCTTCTTCAAAAAAATGAAATTTGTCATCTTTTTTGAGCAATCAATAAAAAAGGCAAACAAAGAAATCGAAAAATGAGTCATAGCTTTTGCAAGCTGATAAAAGTTGTTCAGTTTTCTCTCAAAATTTTCAAGTTTCCCCAAAACTTTTTTTTTCAGTAATGCTTGTGTTTATCTGGTAACAATATAAAATGCATAAACAAATAATAAAAAAAGTGTTTTTTCGATTGAAGGAGTTGAAAAATCTTTGCAATAATTTTTGAATTACAAAACGCAAAAGTAAAATTATTCCCAAATCAATCAAATATGAAATGACAGATTTATTTAATTTCGAATCACTCTTTCTTTCAAAAAACTTATTATGTCTGACCAGTTAAACAGAAGCCTGGGCCATTCTTACCATGCTTTAAAATAAGCTAAAGTCGGTCGAATGAAACATGTATCATCTGGCAAACATGTATGGATTTATGACGAATACAGTAGTATCCATTTCCTTGAGTACACATATTTGAATATAGCAAAAAGACTTGAATGTCAATTCGTCATATACTGTAAACAACAATCAACTGCGATTTAATCTTAAACTTGTTAGTCATGCAGCAATTCTTATAATATTTTCATTGAGCTAAACAATCAGCCAAGGGCTGATAAAGCCTCAACATATTTCGGAATGTCATTGAGCAACTAATTTAATCAAGTAATGATAAACTGATAAGCTTGAAGTCTGACGACAGCTTGATGATTAAATTAAAACCAGGGTAAAGCAAACTAGGCTTCACAACAGCAGTCAAGAATTATATTTCTCGCTTTATCACAGACAAGTTGGAAAGAAATGGTTAGGGTTTTTGCTGCAAGTAATTTTACTAAATCATTCCTTTTTGTTTTTTAAGTGAAACAGTTTTGCATAAAGCAATGTGACTTCTCATTTTTGGTGACGTCAACAATAACTTCAGAGAACCAGATAATCAACAAATTACCAAAATCAGATTTTATCCGTCGATGGTAATAACAAGAACTTCAAATACACATTTTAAAATTGATTCAATTTAGTGCCAAAACAAAACAAAAAACAACCAGAAAGTAACCGAATTTAATTTTCTTCACCCGTTTATTTTCTAAAAATACTATAAAGTTATGCATTTTTTGTCATTGACTTTACACATTCCTTATGAAAGAGATTTTCAAAGCATCTCAGAATTCCCTTTATATTTCAATTTTCGCAATACCATTACACACAGCTTCAACAAAGATGCCGGATTCACTATTTACCTCTGAATTTTTAGCACTAATCTTTTACAAAAAATCATGTTTAAAATGAATAATTAAATTTGTTAAAACTTTGATATACAGAAAGGGAATGCAATGAAAGGATGATAAAAAGCTAAAAAGGCAGTAATACTTTTAAAAAAGGTCAAGATATTTATTTGTTTTAAAGAAAAAATATTAAAATCATGAACAAGATTTCGTTCATGATTCACGTCTGAATCAAGCGGCGTTTTGCAAAACCAACGCGTGGTACCGATTTTTGTGCGCGGTTAGCGCAGCTGTGAGTGCATGCGTCTGCAGCACACGAATGAAGGCGGGTGGTTCGAGCTCGCTTGAGTGATTTGGGAATAATTTTACGCAAAAGTAAAATTATTCCCAAATCAATCAAATATGAAATGACAGATTTATTTTTGTGAACTGTAATTAATTAATTAATTTATCAAGTTACAACTTTTGATTTTCTATCACGAAAAAAATGTTGCAATTTTTTGTTTGGAGGTTGTGTCTGCTACTTTTTGACATTGATTTGAAACTTATAAAAGTCAGAACAAGTTTTTAACATTGAAGAATGAAAAAAAGTGAGTGAGAAAAATGAGATCATTTTTATTTTTCGGTGTTCTTTGTATTTTTTGGAGTTCTTGCAGCTGTTATAAAATTTTGTTTTATAATCCAAAATTTGGAAAAAGTCATGTAACATTTACTGGTAAAATTGCTGATACTCTTGCAGCAGCTGGACATGAAGTGGCAAGTTTTTTATGTTACAATTTTGAAATTAGTTATTTTTTTGGTAACAGGGTTTACAATTTTTGAAGCTTGTCATGACACCTTCTAGTACCAAAAACATGTCATGGCATTGCCATAACCAAATAAAGTTTCAGGTTGTTTACCAGCCAATTTTGGATGATAGAATTACAATTACTGGTTCAAAAAATGAAAGTATTCGATATTTTACAATGCCAAAGAGCCCTGAATTTGATACTTCGTCTTGGGCAAAGCAAGATAGATATTGGGAAGAAGAATCACTGGCAAAAATGAAAAATGTAATAATTTCTTTTATTTTTCAAAAGATTTTTTTCTATAAAAAGGCTTTTAGACAAGGACAATGATACAAAAATTAAAATCAGGGTTTTGTGAACGTAAGTGTGCCATTGATTTGTGTGACTTTAATTTCTAAATTATTATTTTTAGTTGTAATGAATGACAATGAAAATTTGAATAAATTGAAAGCTGAAAATTTTGATCTTGGAATTTCTGAACTTTTTGAATCATGTGGTTTTGGAGTTTTTAAGAAAATTGGTCTCAAAAAATATATTACAACTTTTGGTTCATCTGTTTTTCCTTCATCTGTTTCCTTGCTAGGAATTAAACGTCATTCATCATATCTTCCTGGTAAGTAATGACTGATAAAAATTTGTTGGTAAAAAAGTAATACAATTTTAGCTTTGTTAATGTCATCAAGCACCGATGAAATGAGCTTCTTTCAAAGGGTTTTAAATTATATTTTTTATTTTGTTGAAGATTGGTGGATTCGAGGGCTGCTTTTGGATGGAACTCAAGAAGTCGTTCGAAAACAATTTCCTGATTTTAATATTTATGTAAGTTTTTTTGGGAATCTTCATCTTATAATTGTAGCTTCTTGATTTGGAAATTTGCATATTTCAAACATTAAAAGAAAAAACCTCCATTTTGAGATAATACTTAAAAAACGTGTCTAAATTTTATAGGATGCCATTGCTGATTCAGCCTTTTATTTTGTTAATAGTGATGAGCATGTTGATTATCCACAACCGATCACCCATAAAATTATTTACATGGCAGGATTGAATCAGATTCAAGCCCAACCATTAGAAAAGGTAAATCTTTAAATTTTAAGAATCAAAAAATTTGCATATCCATCTTTTAGAAGTATACGGATATCTTTGATTCTGCCGAAAAAGGTGTAATCCTTTTTTCATTTGGTTCTGTTGTTCAAAGTTCTTCCATGAAACCTGAAATGAAGAAGGCATTTTTGGAAGCATTTTCAGAATTTCCAGAAATCAATTTTTTATGGAAATACGAAATTGAGGAAGATCAAATTTCAAAAGGTTACAAAAATGTTTTTACCGGGAAATGGCTACCACAAAATGATATCTTAGGTACGCAAATTTATTATTTAACATTTCTTATAGAAATAAATTATTTTAGATCACCCAAAACTTCTTGCTTTTATTTCTCATGGTGGAATGAATTCTGTGATGGAAGGATCTTCAAAGGGAATTCCAATGATTTGCATTCCAATTTTTGCGGATCAAAAACGAAATTCACTTTTACTTGTTAGTCGAGGAACTGCAATTAAAATTGACAAAAATGAAATTTCTAAAGAGACAATTGTTTCAGCAATTAAAGAAATAATCAGCAATGAAAAATATAGAAAAAATGCAAAATTAATTTCGAAAATGGTTTCATCAAAGCCAATGTCGGGTCCTGAAAGGGTTGTAAAATATGCTGAATTTGCGGCAGAATTTGGTGATACTGAAACCCTTCAAACTCATGGAAGGCATCAATTATTTTGGGTTTTGTATTCTTTAGATGTTATTGGCTTTTTGGTTACTGTAATTGGTGGTGGAATTGGAATTGTTGTTTTTGTGATTTTTAAATTATTGAAATTCTTGAACCAAAAACTTTATAATACTGAAAATGTAAAGAAGAATAATTGATTTTGAAGCTTTTATGGTTTTATTAATAACATTCTTTCAAATAATTTCTTAATGATACACATGAAAACCAAAAAAAAGAATTGTTCTGTCAAACTAAAATTGGGTTTTTATGATGCATAAAGAACACAGTTAATTCTAAAAATGAACCCTTTGTTAGATCATCATCACACACTGCAAGTACACATATTATATTTTGCAGCAAATTTTCTATATTTAGACAGGGAAGCAATTTTATTTTAATTGCATTGGTCCTGCAGGTGATGGCAGAACACAATGTTTCAAACCTTTTTTATTAATTTTTTTAAATTTTTCTAACGTTTTGCAGCATTTGAAACATCTGCAAAATAAAACAAATATATGAGCAATATTTCATTTCATTAGCCAGATCCATCCATTTTTTATTTGTTTAAACGATTCATCCAATTTAGAAATTAGTTTGTTTATTTTTTTAAATGTTTTTTTGAGAATCATCTTTTTTTGTCTATAAATGCTTGCTCAAAATATTAAAAAAGCATCAGTTTTCCAAATAGATTTTCCAAAGATCCAAAAAAATGTTTAAAACCATTTTAATTATTTTTATTTTTATCGAACCTATTGCATCAAGATCACTGAGGCAAAATTCAGAAAATGGTATGGAAAAATCAGCAGTTTTATGTGATGGTTTTATTGCAACTTGTGGCTTTATAATACTTGCGGCATTAATTTTGATCAATCTTAATATTCTTTCGGCTTTTATGAATTATACAATTAAATCATCATCAATTATTCCAAAAATTATCGCAAAATCAAGTAATATGAATCGATTAAATGTGTGAAATTCAAATTTTTGCATATATTTTAATATTTATCTTTTCTGCAGTTATCGCCCGATTCTGAGAATCCTGTTTCTCTTGTTTAAAACAACCGTAAGCAATAAGCAGCAGTATCGTATTTGCATTTGTAGTAACGCTTCTTACTGATATTAATTCTTTTATCATACTTAACATTTTGTTTACTTTTTTAAGTTTTGTAATTTCTATATTTAATTAAATAAATAGTTTTGACAATTGTTTTATCTTTTCAGCAGAACCCTAGGTTCTTGACATTAAAAAGAACTTTATAACTAATTTTTTTCATATTTTTTATTATTTTAACCATGTGGAGTAATAAAAAATAATGTAAAACAAATTTTAAATGATTAACAAAATGTTCCAATAAATAAAATATCTTGAGGCGTAGTTGATGTTGAACTTTCAGTAGTTGAAATAAAATATAAAAATGGATGATCGGCAGCAAAAAATCCCGGGGAACTTTGGGCTTGCGGAAAAAGGGCTGTTACAGCTGAAGCTTCAGTGCCTTTTTCATCGACCTAAAAACACATAAATTTTTTATGCTTTCATTATTTGTTACTCTTACTTTTATGACAGCTTTATGAATTGCTTTTCCAATTTTATGTTTTCCTTTAAACATATTTGTTAAATCACATTTTTCATTAAAGGCATCAGAAATTCCAAGTTTCGATAAATATTCAGGGAGTTCAAATTCTGTTGTAGTTTCAATAACAGGAATTGTGACTCCCAATCTTTTACTTTTTTGTCTAAAAAATAGTCTTGCTTGGATTAAAGTATGTCATTGAACAAAGGTGGGGATTTTCAGATATGACGGCATACAAAACTCGGAACTGACGTCATATCTGGACAACATTCCTATCCCCTCGGCATCATCGAAGGTGCCGCGTTTGAAGTAACTGCACCTTCAATTTTGAGGAACAATTCATAGCAATTTTCGTTTTTAAAATAGCATAACAACCGAATAGTTAGCACAATAATCGGTATTACTTTATTGTTTACCTTGTAATAACATCTTTAAAAAATTCAAAATTCATATTTTTCATTAAATCTGCAAGACCGTCCCTCTTTTCTGGAAGTACAATAAACATCCAAGCTTTTCGGTTTTTGTACGGAATTCCAAGAGAACTCCAACCTTTTCCCTCTCGAAAATTCCAATCCCCATCTTTCGGGGATGTCGTCATCATGTCAATTCTTCGAACGGGGGTTGAATAAAATTTTTGTTTTTGACGATTCTTAAATGGTTTTTCCCAAAAACCTTGAAAAAATACTGCATTAATTATTGCAGCGACCATTTCGGAATTTATTTCTTCCGCAGAAATTATATATTTGATCATACCGTTTGTGGCTTCATTAACAAATCTATTAATTTCCTAAAATAACCATTTCACGGTTTTATGTTAATTTTAGATTTTTAAAAAGAATTTTACTGTAGCAGACGTGACACTGTCTTCAAAATTTAATTCTGCAAATTCAGCATTAAACTCATTTTTGAGAATTTCTTGATATTTTGATAACAATGGTGTATCTTTTGAAACGAATAATTTATTTGCCATAATAATATTTACCGTATCATCATTAGTATTGTCATCATTATTAGGTTGTAATTTACGTTTTCGAGTTTTTAAATCACTCTTTGTAATATTACTGTTACTTTGTTTATACCGTTTAATGAAATTTGAATAATATTTAATAATCTCTTTTCGGTTTTTTTCTAAAATTTAAAGCAAAAGTAATAACTTTAAATTGTTTTTATTTATATCAAAAACAAGGCAAACCTTTTCCAAAAATATCAGCAATTTGTTTTGCAGTATTATTTTTTGCGCCAACATAAATCAATGATAAAGAATGAAGCAATGAAATTGGAGAATAAACTTTTGATTGTT
Organism: Panagrolaimus sp. LJ2414; assembly: GCA_024447195.1. Taxonomy (NCBI): domain Eukaryota; kingdom Metazoa; phylum Nematoda; class Chromadorea; order Rhabditida; family Panagrolaimidae; genus Panagrolaimus; species Panagrolaimus sp. LJ2414. Next base: position 915,425 of record JAMRXY010000070.1, on the reverse strand, counting down.
CTGACGCATTTAATTGTAATAAAAATTCTAAGCTAAATTTTACCACTGATTCTAAGCTCATATTTCTAAAATAATAACGTTTTGCATAAACAAAAAATTTAAACTTCAACTGACAAACAAGTTTGTCAAATAAGAACAAATAGCCAGAAATGAAGTATTTCTCGATTAATGTTGTTTGTTTTTGTAAAGACATTTAAAAAGGCAAATTTTTAGTTTTTTTAAATTTTTTTTCGAAACTACCTAGGCAATAAAAACAAATATAGTTTTCCAAATACCGTAACCCATTTGCCGTATACCCCGAAAAATCAAAAATCACAGATATTACCAAGTTTTTATTCAAAAAAGACTACAATCGATGTATAGCCATGGTGATGCTTTATTAAAAACAGAAAATTAAGCAATTAAACATTTTTATTTTGCAGCACTTTTCTTTTCATAATATTGATGGGTCAATAAATATTGAGCTTCTATTTGTTCTTCGCTTTGTCCAGGAAATGAAATATACGGTGGCGGATATTGTATATCATCAAGCCCAAAATCAATAATTGTTTCAACAAAGTTTTCAAGATTTTCAGTTTCTTCAGGAGACAAAGAATCCTCAACGAAATAAAGTTCATATCTGATGTGAGGATTTAGCTAAAAGGAAGATCTAAGAATTAGGATTTATTGACGTACAAAACTTGCATCCATTAACTGTAAAAATATTTCAAAATTTGAATATGAAACAATATTGATACCAATCATTTGCAGGTTTGAGATATTGATGTCATTCATGGCATGCAAAAAATCAGATGAAAAAAAAAGAATTTTGCCATTGTAACTATAAAAATGTAGCATTGCTCGACAATAAAAAAACCTTTTAACAAACTAATAAAATTTTTCAACATTTGGAAGACATTTTAGAATATCCGGAATAAAAACAGGACCACCATTTTCAAAAGTTATTACAGTATCACGAAAGCAGATTTCCGAAATGTTACCAGAAGCAGTCAGAAACTTAAATTCATCAAATGCAAGCTTTTGATTTTCAAGCCATAAATTTTTGATATCACAAACTGCAATTTTTGGAATTAAATTATCAGAAAGATTTGGAAGCTGCGTGAAGTTAAGACCTTCTGTAATCCAAAGCTTTTTTACAATATTTTGAATACCTTCCAATCCATTATACTCAAACATTTTGCCATCCAAGGTAAAGAAATGCCATTGATTATTATTGTATGTAATTGTTTTAACAACAAAATATGAAAATTCAGGAAAATTTTGAAAATATTTGTGACATTTCATAAGTTTCAATGCCATTTTTGGTTTTGCATTCGCTTTCATCCATTTTAGAACTTTTGAAGGAAAACTGCATGATGAAATAGTCGTATCAGATATGTCCATATCCAAATTATAAGAAGTTTAAAGAAAAAAATAAATAAGAAATTCACAAATTTGAAACAAAAATTTTGGCTGTTTTTTTGTGTCTAAAAAATGAAACTACTTGGTTTGATTAACAAAGTTTAAAGCCTGTCAAAAATGAAAAGTTTATAAAGTTTATGTTTGAAATATATTTTGGCTAATATCAACCATTTTATTTGTAATTTGTGAAACAAAAACATCAATAATATTCAGCTTTTTTATTTGAATTTTCAAGAATTGAATAAATTAAAAAATACAAAACATCAAAAATCAAATTACGGTAAACATTCATTTCGCAGTTTTTTATTTAAAGCATCAATTTGAGTTTGAGGTTGTCTAGGAAATGTAATTTCAGGGATTGGATATTCAGTATCAGAATCAATAATTTTTTGAACATCTTTGGTAAGATTTTGAGTTTCTTCGGAAGAGAGGGAATGTTCGCGAAAGAAAATTAAATATTTGATATGAGGATTTTGCTGAAAATATGACCTTTAAAGATGAGATTCAGATTAATAAACAATACTTACTTTAATAAACTTTGAAAATATTAAAAACAATGGATATGAGGTCATATGTAAAGCAAAAGTTTCCAATTTCGAAGCATCAATTTCTTTAAAAGTGTCAGCGAAATTTGATGGAAAAATATTAATACGATTATTGTAACTAAAAATGCTCTTTGAATAAAGCAAAAAAGTGAATAAAAAAACTGACAAATAAAAATTTTTAAGTTTTGGAACACATTTAAGAATATCAGGAACAACAACAGGATCTCCATTTTCAAAATTGATTTTGACATCACGAAGAAACAGAAAATCCACATTGCCAGAGGCAGTCAGAAATTTGAATTCATTGAATGTAATCATTTGATTTCTAAGTTTTAATCCTTCAACATCACAAACAGCAATTTTAGGAAAAAGTCGAGAAGAAAGATTTGGGAATTTCGATAAACTTAAATCTTCTAAAATCCATAACTTTTTTGGAATATTTTCAATACTTTCTACACCTTCGCCTTGTTGTGCTTGATTGTCCAAAGTATAATAAAACCATTTATCTTCAGTATCGATATAACCAAGTTCTTTAACAACTAAATATGGGAATGTTTGATGTTGAAAATATTTGTGACATTTCATAAATTTTAATGCCATTTTTGGTTTTGCATTTGCTTTCATCCATTTTAAAACATCAGAGGGGAAATCAGATGATGGAGCACGAATAATTTCAGACATTTCTAAAAAACATAAAAAAACTTAAAAATAGAAAACTGGTGTGTTGCACAAATGTGCAATCAATATGGGCCTGCTGTTTTTTTTTGTTGTTGAAAAAAGTAAACAGCTTTTTATGCAAGAGAAAAAAACTAAAATCAATAAAAAGGAGAAAAATAGAAAGGAGAAAAGAAAATGATGTTGTTGGGTTGATGACTCATCAGCCAATGGTGAAATTTTATTACTTTTATTTAAAAGCTTTTAATAATTTTGAAATTTTATATTTAATGTTTAATAAATTTAGATGAAAAAGTAGATACTCACGAGATACTATAAAGCACTCAAACATATACGATATATCGTGATCGAATATCGAATTTCAAGATTTGTATTTTTTTACTGTATGGGAGTATTAACTTGAGTTTTTTCTGGTTCTTCGGTTAACTCAAAATAACAAATATTATTAGTTTTTGTTCTTTTTCTTTATTGGAAAATAGCATTCACCTAATCACCAAAGCCCGACGGAATAGCCACTTGTGCTTGTTACTGTACTCATTAAAATTCTTTTTGTAACTGCAATGACATTGCTGTGAATGAATTATCAAAGTGATCTTGGAGATAAAATTGCAACACATGTGTTACCGTATCATTGAACAATTCTTTACCACCATTGCTTTGGTTGCAAACTAACACTTTTTGCTGCTGCAAATGCTCCAACCACAAAAGATTAAGATAGATTTAAAACTATCGTTGCAGAAACTGATAATTTATTTTAAGAGACTTGTGTGCTTTAGGGTTGTTAAATCTCCCGGGAGATTTAAAATAGCGGGAGATCTCCCAGGAGATAGATCTCCCGTAATCTCCCGATTTTCCAAAACAGGTAGTCAGGTACCAAAAATGATTTTTTTGTCATTATAAACATTAACAAAGTCATAATAATTTAGTTTTACAACTTTGTAACCTTGTTAAAAGATTAAATGTCAGTTAAACATAAGATTGTAGTAAATTATTAAATATCTTAACTACTTTCAAGCGACAACAAATTCTGAATGGATAATTACAGTCAAATGAACCAAAATTTATGCTTTTTTTTATGATTTTTGGCTGTTTTTATCAGAAATAAATCACCAAAAATAAAAAAAAATTTTAAATTTTTGGTGTTGAAAAAATTTTTTTGGGAGATTACGGGAGATTTCCCGGAAAAAATCGGGATCTCCGGAAATCTCCGGAGATCTCCATTTGACAACCCTAGTGTGCTTAATTTACTTTTTAATCCATAAAATTGCTCATTTAACAAAAGTTGTTTGCATTATTTATTATCATATAATGTGTCAGAAAAATTTAAATAAAAGTTAATAAAAAAGGAACCCTTAATTCCAAAGTATATTAAAACATAAACCCGATTACAGGGATTTATTTGCCGAAATCAGTTCCAAATAAACAAAGAACTTCAAGGCAAGGTTATAACCATATAACACGTTTCATATAATTTACGGATGGATGTTTGAAGCATCTTCCATTTCTGCTGCAGATGTTTGATAGACGGTGTTACTCTTCTTCTTTGATGACAAAAACATCAACATATTTGGCACTTTGTAAAAATTCAAATATTCTGTACAGAAAGTTTTACTGAAAATTTTGCATTTCAAATTCAATAAATTTGTTTATAAAACCATAAAAGTTGAAGAGGCAAACCCACCTTTCAAAACTTTTTTTATCACGGGAAACAGAAAAATAAGACATTTTCTGTCTGTCAAAGAAAATATTCTATTTTTCTCATTCCCTGATTTTGAGCATCGAAGATGTGTTCGAGTTGGCTCTCCCCCTTCAATAATCTCCAAAAAAAACTTACTCAAACAGTAATAAAATTATTGCGCCAACATAATTACAAAAAATGTAAAAGAATTGACTGAGCCGAGATAAAAATGCGCAAAGAAATGAAATTCTTTGAAAATTTAAAGGATCATTTGTCGACATTGAAATTTCCATGGCATTTTGAGTTATCAACCATCTACAAATAACTGTTAGAATAAAAAATGTTGTTGTAAATATTGAATGAAATAAAAGTGCCATTTCAGGATCTTGTTGAATTTTAGTGATTGTTGTATTTTTATTTTTAAACATAAATATTAATGAAATTATGCCAAATAATACAGCAGAAATGCCATAGATGCCATCCAACAATAAATTTATATCTTCAACAACGGCAACACATGTCGAAGAAGTTTTGAACAAAATAGCCAAAATATATTGTGGGCAATATGCAGTTGAAATGATTGGATAAAGAAGTAACAAAATACAAACAAAAATTAAAAATTTTGATGATGTCCAAATTTGATTATATTTATGGTAAAATAAAGTTGCACAAAACCGATTAATTGCTAGAACTAAATGAAAGATGCCAATTGAACCATCCAAATACCAAACAGAAATTGTATATAACTGTTCAATTGAATCATTGGATGACCGAGTAATATTCAAAATAAAAGCAAGTATTTGGGATACTGTATCTATTAAACACAAAATAAAATATATAATGAAATATGCAGATTTATAATGTGATCCCTTTTTTCTAAATTCATGGCCCAAAAATATCATTACAGTAATTTGAAAAACAAGTCCAACATTGGTACACCAAAAAACAGCCGGTCCAAAGATTGACTGAAATTTTTCACTGATTTTCCAATCAAGATGCCCAAATTTATATTGAAGGGATGTTACGGTAGTGGCGTTATTCATTGTTGTTGAAAGAAATTTAAATAAAATTTTAGAAAACAGATTCAAAAAACTAAAATATATTTGTACAACTCCCCCTTTTTCGAGTACTGTAATCACATGAAAGTTTTGAAATGAGACAAAAATGAATAATAACCTCCTTTTTAAAAATATAACGTTTATTACAACTGCAAAACTTATATTATTCTTAAAACTGTAGGCGTAAATGTTTTTTTGGAAAATATTAAATTTTAATTGGCAATTTATTTCATTTTTTTCTTCCGTTTTGAAAACAACTAAAATTTTATACCCAGTATTTAGTTATGGTCAAAGACCACAGCCTGTTTTTAAAAAGGAGGTCCCCATGGGCTGCAGTCCCTTTTGTAAATAGATAAATTTTTTTGGTTTGGGGTCTTCTTTAGTTTACAAAAGATCAACAAAGTAGAATCTGTTTCGTTAAAAATTTACTAAAATTTTAAAAAAAGATGTATTTAATTGTTTTACAAATTAGATTCTCAACGATCTATGTGAATGACTTTGAAATTAGTTCAAGGCGAATATGTAAACTTAAAATATTTCAACACTTTTCAAAATCTATCGCGCCTTTGCAATAAAAAATGGTGTTTCCATTTAACAGCAAATTCAAGATCTTTTCCACATTTTATTGTCGTTGGAGTTGATGAATTGAGGTTCGCTTTTTCAACAAAATTAATTTTTTGAAACATGTTCCTGTAAGTAATTTTATGTTGAGAGCAAGAAGTAAATATAATTATAAAACTAACGTATTAAACGATTCGAGCAAATGAAAAAAACTAATTTTGGAGGAAAATGACGGAATTATAACCGTTGATATTGTGAAAACCATTGTTTGTCTTATTTTTTTACTATTCGAGATTTTTTTTGTGAAAAGAAGAAGTACGCAATGATGTTCTAATCGATAAAGACATAAAAAAATCTAAATAACTTACACTAGTATACTAAAATATGCCTTCTTTGTTCGACCAACCAAGCTGGGATTCGAACTATCGAAATATTTTTGAAAACCAAATTATGTCATCAAATAAATTGTCACACTACCATCTACTTTCAATCTATTGTACTGTATTTTGAAAATATGTAAGGTTAAAAAGCTCCAACAGACACGTAAATTTTGTGTATCCAAACGACAAATTTTAAAGCCTGTCTCAACAAATATTTCTAATATAATTTATATCTTCGTCGATTGATATATGAATTAAAAATCACATTTCTATCCTCTAAATAAACACAACCTAAATAAATTACATAGTGATATTCATCAAAGAAATTTATTCAAATCATTTATTTCAATATACACAATACATTACAAAACGTGGATATGTAAATAATTCAGATTATCACTTTCGTATTGATCACACATAACATACATCAAATTTGATCAATCATTCATTAAGCTAAAATATATTCATCATTAAATGGAATTAAATTACGTCTTTTAACCATACCTTGAATATTGATATTTGCGTTAAGACCAACTGGAGAAACAGGTGCAGGAGGAGGCGGTGGGGGAGGAGCATTATAAACAACACCACCAGCTTGGGTTTTTCGAGATTTCTTCATACTAAAGTAAATTCCAACACTTATTCCAATTACAGCAGCAATACAAATAACAATTGGAAGAACAATGGCACATATAATAATTGTAACACTTAATCCAGTTGCAGTGGCTTCAAAGTTATCATGTCTACGTTGAGCATCGGCACTGAATTTATCTTGTCTTGCTTGACTTTCAGTCCATTCACTATCAAAATCAGAATGAGCATCGGCTCTCAATTTATCATGTCTTGCTTTAGCATCATCCCACTCATCACGTTTAACCCGAAGTTTTGTTAATTGATGTTGATCATTTGATAATCCATTTGAAGAGAGATGATTATTATTCTTGGAATCATTAGGTTGAAAGAGTTCACCAGCAGCATGCCCATCAAAATAGAGATGTCGAGAAGTTACCAAAGTAATAAATGTTAAAAGAAGAAAAAATTTGAACCACATCATCACCTTTCTTTTGGAAGACAGCAGCAAGCAAGTTGAATTTGAACGCGTTGAAAATGAATGAAATGAAATGTTTTTGTCAATGCATCATCATCATCAAAAAATGAGAGAAACATAAAATTTGCATTACTTTTAAAAATCTCTTGACGTCGAACAAAAATGTAGGTATTTATGCAAATATTTAAAACTTGCTGATGATAAAAGGATAAACAAATTGCATCTGTAAACATACAAATTACCAGGTATTTTATCAGTGAAATTACAATTACTGAAGAAAAAATTGCCAATTGAAAAAGGTAATAAAAAAACAAATGATGCGTTTAATTTGACAGAAGTTCTTTTTACATCTTTGAATACTGTAATTCATGCAAAAAATGTTTTTGTTGTCAATGTTAAAAAAATGAAATAACAGAATTTTTAAGCGAAGTACTGAACAATTTAGCTTAAAAATTTAAGATTTTTCTAAAGGTCCGCAAAAAAGAAGTCTTTACTGAATTTTCATAAGTTTTTCAACAATGCTTGATTTAAAATAGAAAAAAATAAATTCAAAAATGGAATTCCTGATTTTTGTATAAAACGGTTAAAACGGTAATTAACTACTTTTAATCACTTGGAAAAATTAATGAATATTGTGACATTGAAGAAACAATTTGATATCTTTATTTTTCTGATAAATAATTATTTAATAAAAAATAAATATAAAAAATACAGGTAAAACAGGCCCGGCTTTTGATTTCACGGGCAAAAATGGACCCGTGTCCAGTGTTATGCTTCGCCCGCGCCCGCGGGCGCCCGTTGGCGGGCGGCGGGCGGGCGCGGGCAGTTTTTTCAAAAGTAAGCGGGCGGCGGGCGGGCGCGGGCAGATTTTTTCTAAGTCAGCGGGCGCGGGCGCGGGCGCCCGCGAGTAAAAAAGTAAAGGCATTTTGTTTTTTTTCTCAATGCTTTTTTGACAATGTTTCTCAACGAAAATCTACGAAAGAATATTTTTTTGGCATAAAAATCACACGGAAGGACAAATCATCTAATGAAGAAAGAAAAAAGTTTATCACCGCTACGACCTAAATGCCCTATGAGAAAATTTGCTTTCACATTGGTGTCAATCTTTTTGCCGAAAAAGAAAGAATAAACTGCTATGAAAAATTTTACATCGTTATTAACTTCACTTGGATTTTAACCGATTTTATTGCATTTGATGTTTAGCTTTTTCTATCCAGTTATTTAGCAATCTCTGTTCATTTTATTGATAAGAATACGAAAATGATTTCAACTGTTTCATTTGAATTAAAAGACCTGAAAGGAAGCCATACTTCAACATTTCTTCGTGAAACTATAGAAAAAGCTTTAGCAAATTGCTGGGCTAAATGTTAATTCTATCTCCTAAATTGTTACTGATGATGCAAAGAATATGGCCAATGCTTTCTTGCAAGTGAAAAAATTTATATTTTGCAGTCTTTTGAATTATATTTTTTTGTGAACCTTTTGAAGTTACAAAAGATAATAATGTAACAGAAACTATTGAAGAGATTGAAGATGATGTCCATCAACAATTGCTAAAAGCATATGAGGAATTTTTGCTAAGTGATATTCCTGTTGAAGAATATGAATTTTTCATGGATTCATTTGATGATATTGATTCTCCAAACAAGATCAACTTGTTAATCTTAAACTTTTATGATTCTTTTCTTAATATATAATATCAATAATCTTTTTGTTAATAAATAATGAAAAAACTTTTAAAATGTTGAATAAAAACTCAAATATAAGATTTGCGGGCAGGCGCGGGCGATTTTTTTTAAAAGTACGCGGGCGGCGGGCGGGCGCGGGCGGTTTTTTCAAAAGTACGCGGGCGGCGGGCGGGCGCGGGCGGGCGCGGGCGGTTTTTTTGAAAGTACGCGGGCGCGGGCGGGCGCGGGAAAAAAACAAAAGCATAACACTGCCCGTGTCCATTCTTAGTTTTAACAACTTATCGTATTTTTCTAAGCACCTTTCATCTTTCTATTGTTTTGTTATTTATTTTCTCTATGATTGTAAGTGTAAATCATTTATATTTATTTTATTATGGAATAATTTGTTCATTTTGTTCTTTTCACTTGTTTTTTTATTTGTCTTGAGTTTATGTCTTCTTTATAATTTTTAATTTCATCATGCTTTAGGGCATGCAAATAAGTAACGATTTATTGATTATTTTTGTCTGTTATTACATTTTTAATATGCTGTTATATGCGATTTATAATAAACTTTTTATGTTCGTTCTGAAAAGGATTACTGTAGTATTAAGAAATTGTATATAATTAAAATTTAAACCATTTTGTCATGATTTTTAACAATAAGCTGTTAAAGTCATGGTAAAAAAAGTTTAACTTTTCTAAATTTCAAAATTTAATAACGGGAAAAAATAAAACAAAACTAAACGACACTGTTAAAAATGATAAATGACTGCTGCCTTTGATAAAAAATATAAACATAGAAATCAAATGATTTTCGCCATCCAAGTTTTTTCCCTTCAAGCAAACACACATAAATTTGTTTAACAAATGTTTTTCTTTGATGCCTGTGGTGGCTTTTTTTTTATCTTCCTTTCATCCGATGTGTAGCTTTTTTTAAATCCAGCAGCAAGTCGAAAAGTTAGGCATGTTTATTCGCTTTCTTAAAAAAATAACACACACTCACGTACAAATAAAAAAACAAAGGAATAGAAAATTGATTAAAAGCAACAATCAAGGCTTAAAAAAATAAAATATAACAAAAAATCATTAAAAAATAGCCGATCTCTCGAAAATTTTTATTTTTTGTTTCTTAATGCCTTCTTACGTTATTAAAATAAACATTTTATTTTGCGATGAATTTTATATGTGGTTTTCCGAATTTTACTTTTTTTAAAAATTTAATTTCAGTTTTCTTTCATTCTTCCAACTCCATTTCTTTGAAAGATTTGAACAGAAATGAATCAAAAAATATCAGGAACAATATTTTTGCTGCTATTAATAGTTCATTTTCCAACAATAATTAACGCAGTAAAATGCATTGATTGTGTTGGAAAAAATTGTGTTGGAAAATTTTGTGAAGGCGATTATTGCATGCTTGCAAAATATAGTCCTTCATGGGGTTCATTGATTCAATTTACAATTGAACCAAAGATCGTCACCGGATGCATGATTGGAAAAATGTTTAAAAAAGATAATCAAAGTCATTGCGAAACAATCGAAAATAATGGAGAGGTTAGTTTTTTTATAACAAATTCTATCCAAAACTAGTTTTTGGGTTTCAATAATTTTTGGACTAACTTTTTTTACTTCTATATGTCTTAGCCTTAGGCTATAGGGTAATCAAAAATTTAAATGCTTTTGATTTTCGATACAACAGTTTGATTTAAAAAATTGACCCGTAAAATAAAAAGACTTTAAAAAACATCAACAATTGCGAAAACTAAAAATTTGCATAAATTTTAGGAAACTTCTACCTGCTTCTGCAACAATAGAGATTACTGTAATTTACAAAAAGCAACGGAGGACCTTGAAACTCGACCAATTCCATTGTATACATGTGCTTGTGAAGGAGAACATTGTAAATCTTTAAATTGTGTTGGAGAACTTTGCAGTTTTGTAATTAATCATCAAACAAAACAAATTGAAAAAGGATGCATAAATGCATCGATGCCATTGATAGAAAGAAGATTTGTTGGATCATGTATGATTCCACCGGCAACTGGGGCTCTTCATCATACGGCAGCAAGAAATGTTTCAGATTTGTTGAATACAGAATCATGTATTTGTGCAGGGGATTACTGTAACAGTGATAAACTTGCACATACTCAAGAAGAAAATTCCGTATGTACATCCTATATTCAAGCAAATATTTTTGGAACTAAAATGATCTCCCGAAATGTGACTTGTCATGGAGAATATTGCTTTAAAGCTCAAATTGATTCAGAAGTTGGGCATTTGCGTTCTTACAGTACACAAGGATGTATGAGCTTTATTAAACATGATGAACTTGCTGATGAACCAGATCCATCTGGATGTGCAGAATTTCATAGCACCAACCTCAAAGTTAAAGCATGTTTAAAAGTATGTTTTTTGGTTTGACAGAAAAATTTCATACTGTATTATAAGTTAAAATCTTGAGTTTTTGACAATCAGGGTCTTTTTCTATTGTTTTTTTGCCTGATCGTCAGGTTTATTATGCGTTTCAAAAAAACTTAACTATTATTTACAAAACTGATGCTACTGTTCAGTTAAAACTACAGAATTTTAAAAAAGCATTTTAGATGAAAAAATAATACTAAAATTGCCAAAGTTTTTTGATTTTTAAGTGAACTTTCAATATTTTTTTAACTTAAAACAAACCATCACCAAAATTCCAACATTTATAAAAATAACTGTTTTTAATTTTTTTTATCAGAAAGATGATTTTCCGAAAGAAGATCTGGATAGTGATGAAATCTATAAAGATGATAATGCAAAAACGACCCGATCTTACGGTAGAATATTACCAACCATCGAAGAGGAGGTATTAACGACAACAACACCTCCATTTCATGCAACCCTTCCCCCAGCACCAGATGAAAAAAAGTCATTTCTTTCAAATGTCTTTCTATTTTTAATAATTTTTGTTGGAACATTTTTAATTGGAATTGCATATAGATATGAGCTGCACAAAAGAATTTTTTATCGATATTATTAATATCTTTTAAAAAAATTTGATATTGTTCTGTTGTGAAATAATATTTTGTTTTCGCCTTGTGATTTTAAGGTTATAAAAATTGTTTGTTTTATTTCAATTATATTTTAAAGCTACAAATTTTATAACAAATATATTTAATAAAGTATTTTAATATAAGAAATTTTACTTCCAATAACGTGTGATTCATATAGAAAAAATTAAAAATATATTTTGAGTAACACTGCTGTAAAATAAACACAATGAATCAGAAGGTAATTAATAAATTCTATTTAATGTTTTCAACCAAATCATTAAACAATGAAGTCCCACAAATTTCATCAACATTATCATCATTGATTGAAGATATTGCAAATCCACCCCCAAATCCGTACTTTTCAGCAACTTTAATTTCATATTCGATTATTTCTTTTGTTTCGTATCTCAGATAAAATGCATCTTTTGGAAGAGGTTTTCTGAAACCATAAAATGACAGCACTGCCATTATCAATTGTGGATCTTTCACTCGTTTCAACATTTTATCTTTACTTTCTTCAACATCATCAGGAATCGAAAAAACAATTGGTAAATTTTTCAATGCGTTTGACTTTGGCAAGTTTTGGGTAATGGTTTCATTCATGCATAAATATTTCCGATTCAAAATTAAATCATCTTCTGGATTTTCGTCTTCATTTGTGTTTGTTTTTCCAGGGAAAGAAAAAATTGCTTTTTGTTGCCAAATTGCCGGAGAGATTTTTATGACCACTTTTTGCAGATTCAAATCACATTTTTCATGCAAATTGTTCTGAAAAATGTAATGAAAGCTTTTTTTTAAATCATAACAAAACCAACCCATTGATAAAAGATTGCTAACCCAGCATCAGATAAAGGATTGATTTTATGAGTCACCCATGACACATTATTTAATATTTCAATCAATTTTTCTGCTTTGAAAACATTCACTTGAAGTCCAATTTCAATACTTTTTGACATTTTTGATTTGATTTTTGTAATTAATTTGTTCAAGTTATCAGCATCCATTAAATCTTCACAAACCAATTCAATCCCATTCAAATCATATTTTTTCGCAAGACCAATGAGATTCAAGGTAGTAACGTCGCTAAAAGCCTGGAACGTTTTAACATCAGCAAAATGTCGCTGAATATTGTCGAAATCAATATCGATCGATAAAATAAAAGTGACATTTATAAGATCCAAATTATGAAAATACTCAATGGCTTTTTGTAATTTCTCAGCGGAAACATTGTTATTGTAATTTGAAGTAAGCTGGCTAAAAATAATTCTGTCACATTTTTCATATTTTTCTTTTGAAATTTTGTTATAACTAATGCCATCTTTCACAGAGTAGTAGCAGTTTAAATTATGTTTATTCGTTTTAGTAACACCTGGTGAAGAACATACATGAAGTTTCTCCAATTTCGAAATGTCGTCATTCATTTTACTAGCACCGTATTCTTTATTGTTTAAGTTTTGTAAGTTATCAATCAAAATACCAGGAAATTTGTTGAGGGAACTCCAAATCACCTGAAAACATTTTGGTTTATCTTTTTTTTTTGAATTGGTTTTTTGTGATAGTTAATTTAATGATAAATTAACATACCCTTATGCGTGGCTCCAGATATCTTGGACCATCAGCATAAATAATTAGTTTCCTTTTATCAATGCCATTGTTTATCAAAGTGTTTGTCAAATTTGCCTATAAAAATACGTGTGCCTCAAAATCTTTAATTATTGATTTATTATCTTACCATTGTAGCATTATTTCCAATCATTTGCTTTGAAGGGAAATAATTTTGAATATGAATATCCATCATTCGTTGTTCAGTATCTAGTGCAATATAATCAACGATTTTGTTAAAAATTTGAAAATTGTAAAATCCATGATAAGCATATTTCGGGCCAACTGTCGTTACTATAATTTTCTTACTAAATTTTTGTCGAAAAGTGGTCAGAATATTGCTTAAAAGTCTTTGTTTTTCCCATATCGTTTTCAATGTATGAAAATCTGCACAAATATAGTTGTCTTCTCGAAAATTAAAATAGAATCCATCCATTTTGTTAAAAATTTCTAGTAAATGAAGAGGAATACTTTCATTGAGTATTAATTCATTGTACTGCACAAGTGTTAAAACCTTTTGATGCGGATTGGATAATCTGATACTTTTAAAAGCTTTTAAAAGCAAATTGGGATTTATCTGATTCTAAAATTGTATTTTTATGCCACGTTTCAAATAATAATGTTTTTCTTTGTGTTCAAATTTTTTACACTTGAATTGATTAGAGGATTAAATTCATTATTTTTAGCTGATGGACCGTCCCGATGTGACGCAAAAATCGTCATTTTTTACCCCACCACCATTATGTGACAAAATATCAAAGCATGTCTCCAACAAAAACAATTCGTGACACCCCGCTTCCTATTAACTATGTCACGTGACATCGGGACAGCCCCTACCTATCTCATAAGATGTTAAAAAATTTAATGAAAACGACAATAATCAAATAAATTCGAGAAAAAATTAAATTTCTTAAAAAGCAGCTGCTATTAATTAAAATATGATTAACTTACATCATCTTTCTGATGGGCATCCAAAATTAAATGTGAGCAAAACTGTGTATTTAAACTTCTCAAATTATTATGAAATGTGTAATCGTATATTACAAAAACGTAAACAATTTTCTGAGGCATAAACTTTCAGATATAAAAATAAAAATAATATCAAATAGACGTTCATCTTTCAATAATCAATGAAAAAAGACTGAAGTAAAAGTATAACTGGTGAAAAAAACATTTTGCATAGTTCATCCTTGAACTTTGATTGTGTCGGCTATATTTTCGTCTTTCTTTTATCGTCTCCAAGGTCAATATGATCTCGTAACCAAACAACAGCATAAACTGAAAATATATAAACATACATCGTTTTCTGTTATCCTTTCATGAAAGCTTTCATCAGTTTAACTGATTCAGTTATCAGTCAAGTGGCTTAAAATGCAGTGGATTTTCTTTTCTTTTCTTCTTTTATTGTATCCCTTTTTTGTGCTTGCTTTATCACATTTTTTATGATTATTATTCTTATGACATTTATTTTAGTGTTCCCAAATAAACTCTCATCATTCAAATCCTTTCAATTGACAACATTTACAATTTGCTAAAAAATTTTTAAAATTTCTAACATTTATTTACAAGTTTATGCAAACGAGAATCTATGAGCCTATGATTCCTAGGCAAAGAAAAATGTAGAAAAAATCTTTCTTCAGCAAGAACGATGTGAAGGAATGTTTGTTCCATTTGATGCAATATAAAAAGCATCAGCATATTTTTCATTTGACATAATTTTATACCAGGTTTCATTGAATTGATTATCAGGCAATGTTGGAAAAACAGACTGTGGACGACTTTCTTCAGCTACAGTATCTTGAGCTAATTCAGTTTGAGTATCATTTGTTCCGTTTATTTCTTCCATTTTTAAATCTATGGTTTCAGGAATAGAAAGTTTTTGAGAAATTGATTGATCAAAAGCAAAAGATATTTGCAAATAAATGTTTTCTTTGATAAATTTCCAAAGTTTGAAGTCGATTTGAGTGAACATAAATGTGATGACTGAAAGCGAGAATTTCTTCCATTTCAACATTTGCAGTAATACAATAGAAATAAAAATTGAAAATATTCATGTTGAATCTGAAAAGCTTTGATTATACTTACCTGTAGAGGCGTTTCGACCATTTCCTCTGGACGCCATAGGGTCTTAAATATTTGAATATTAAAAATTGAGTACCGGACGGTCATCATCAATGTAATGAACTTTATACAAAAAGTATAAAGTTCATTACATTAAAATGTTGAACAAAATCAGTGGATTTAAAAATATTCACGTCGTTATCATATAACCTGAAATAATATAAACCCGATATTACGGTAGAATATTACCAACCACCGAAGGAACATCCCCCTTTCATGCAACCCTTCCCCCGGCAACAGATGAAAAGAAATCATTTCTTTCAAATGTTTTTCTATTTTTAATAATTTTTGCTGGAACATTTTGAATTGGAATTGCATATAACTGAGCTCAAGCTTATAAAAATTCAATTTTTGCAGTAAAATTTCTCGAAAAAAAAGTTCGCCGCCCTGAAAAATTGTGAGGGTATATGGAGATATATCATGATTCATTGTGTTCCTTAGATTCAGGGGCATCTATTGGACACATTATTTATTATATTAGACCCCTTTAAGAAGGTCAAACCATCAAAAAACAAAAAAATTTGCATATTTTATTGAAAAAGGTCACGGCCAAAGGGGAAAGCTCATGGTCATTAAGAGTTTTGACCTTAAGGCATATCAAAAAATGTTTATTAGTGCCAGGGGCATATATTAGATATATAATATATGATATTATATCCCTTTATAAGCGATTTTTTTATAATTTTCGAACTTTTATTGCCATTTTTCCGATTTTGAAAGAAACGAATTTCAAGTATGAAGACTAGCTCGTCGTCTATATAGTAAAAAGGACCAACACTTTTGAAAGGAGAAATAACCGATTGAAGATGACAGTTAATAAGTACTGTACATTCTTTAATCAACTATTTCTCCCAAAAGGAATTAAATTTTGGCCCAAAACAATTTGTAATCTTAAAGATTAGATATTTTTGAACAAAAATAAATGTTTGTTTCAAAAGGAACAAAACTTTTGAATGGAGAAATAACCGATTGAAGATGACAGTTAATAAGTACTGTACATTCTTTAATCAACTATTTCTCCCAAAAGGAATTAAATTTTGGTCCAAAACAGTTTGTAATCTTAAAGATTAGATATTTTTGAACAAAAATAAATGTTTGTTTCAAAAGGAACAAAACTTTTGAATGGAGAAATAACCGATTGAAGATGACAGTTAATAAGTACTGTACATTCTTTAATCAACTATTTCTCCCAAAAGGAATTAAATTTTGGTCCAAAACAATTTGTAATCTAAAAGATTACATATTTTTGAACAAAAATAAATGTTTGTTTCAAAAGGAACAACGCTTTTGAATGGAGAAATAACCGATTGAAGATGACAGTTAATAAGTACTGTACATTCTTTAATCAACTATTTCTCCCAAAAGGAATTAAATTTTGGCCCAAAACAGTTTGTAATCTAAAAGATTACATATTTTTGAACAAAAATAAATGTTTGTTTCAAAAGGAACAAAACTTTTGAATGGAGAAATAACCGATTGAAGATGACAGTTAATAAGTACTGTACATTCTTTAATCAACTATTTCTCCCAAAAGGAATTAAATTTTGGTCCAAAACAGTTTGTAATCTTAAAGATTAGATATTTTTGAACAAAAATAAATGTTTGTTTCAAAAGGAACAAAACTTTTGAATGGAGAAATAACCGATTGAAGATGACAGTTAATAAGTACTGTACATTCTTTAATCAACTATTTCTCCCAAAAGGAATTAAATTTTGGCCCAAAACAATTTGTAATCTAAAAGATTAGATATTTTTGAACAAAAATAAATGTTTGTTTCAAAAGGAACAACGCTTTTGAATGGAGAAATAACCGATTGAAGATGACAGTTAATAAGTACTGTACATTCTTTAATCAACTATTTCTCCCAAAAGGAATTAAATTTTGGCCCAAAACAATTTGTAATCTAAAAGATTACATATTTTTGAACAAAAATAAATGTTTGTTTCAAAAGGAACAACACTTTTGAATGGAGAAATAACCGATTGAAGATGACAGTTAATAAGTACTGTACATTCTTTAATCAACTATTTTTCCCAAAAGGAATTAAATTTTGGCCCAAAACAATTTGTAATCTAAAAGATTACATATTTTTGAACAAAAATAAATGTTTGTTTCAAAAGGAACAAAACTTTTGAATGGAGAAATAACCGATTGAAGATGACAGTTAATAAGTACTGTACATTCTTTAATCAACTATTTCTCCCAAAAGGAATTAAATTTTGGCCCAAAACAATTTGTAATCTAAAAGATTACATATTTTTGAACAAAAATAAATGTTTGTTTCAAAAGGAACAAAACTTTTGAATGGAGAAATAACCGATTGAAGATGACAGTTAATAAGTACTGTACATTCTTTAATCAACTATTTCTCCCAAAAGGAATTAAATTTTGGCCCAAAACAATTTGTAATCTAAAAGATTACATATTTTTGAACAAAAATAAATGTTTGTTTCAAAAGGAACAAAACTTTTGAATGGAGAAATAACCGATTGAAGATGACAGTTAATAAGTACTGTACATTCTTTAATCAACTATTTCTCCCAAAAGGAATTAAATTTTGGCCCAAAACAATTTGTAATCTAAAAGATTAGATATTTTTGAACAAAAATAAATGTTTGTTTCAAAAGGAACAACGCTTTTGAATGGAGAAATAACCGATTGAAGATGACAGTTAATAAGTACTGTACATTCTTTAATCAACTATTTCTCCCAAAAGGAATTAAATTTTGGCCCAAAACAATTTGTAATCTAAAAGATTAGATATTTTTGAACAAAAATAAATGTTTGTTTCAAAAGGAACAAAACTTTTGAATGGAGAAATAACCGATTGAAGATGACAGTTAATAAGTACTGTACATTCTTTAATCAACTATTTCTCCCAAAAGGAATTAAATTTTGGCCCAAAACAATTTGTAATCTAAAAGATTAGATATTTTTGAACAAAAATAAATGTTTGTTTCAAAAGGAACAAAACTTTTGAATGGAGAAATAACCGATTGAAGATGACAGTTAATAAGTACTGTACATTCTTTAATCAACTATTTTTCCCAAAAGGAATTAAATTTTGGCCCAAAACAATTTGTAATCTAAAAGATTACATATTTTTGAACAAAAATAAATGTTTGTTTCAAAAGGAACAACACTTTTGAATGGAGAAATAACCGATTGAAGATGACAGTTAATAAGTACTGTACATTCTTTAATCAACTATTTCTCCCAAAAGGAATTAAATTTTGGCCCAAAACAGTTTGTAATCTAAAAGATTACATATTTTTGAACAAAAATAAATGTTTGTTTCAAAAGGAACAAAACTTTTGAATGGAGAAATAACCGATTGAAGATGACAGTTAATAAGTACTGTACATTCTTTAATCAACTATTTTTCCCAAAAGGAATTAAATTTTGGCCCAAAACAATTTGTAATCTAAAAGATTAGATATTTTTGAACAAAAATAAATGTTTGTTTCAAAAGGAACAAAACTTTTGAATGGAGAAATAACCGATTGAAGATGACAGTTAATAAGTACTGTACATTCTTTAATCAACTATTTCTCCCAAAAGGAATTAAATTTTGGCCCAAAACAATTTGTAATCTAAAAGATTACATATTTTTGAACAAAAATAAATGTTTGTTTCAAAAGGAACAACACTTTTGAATGGAGAAATAACCGATTGAAGATGACAGTTAATAAGTACTGTACATTCTTTAATCAACTATTTTTCCCAAAAGGAATTAAATTTTGGCCCAAAACAATTTGTAATCTAAAAGATTAGATATTTTTGAACAAAAATAAATGTTTGTTTCAAAAGGAACAAAACTTTTGAATGGAGAAATAACCGATTGAAGATGACAGTTAATAAGTACTGTACATTCTTTAATAAACTATTTCTCCCAAAAGGAATTAAATTTTGGCCCAAAACAATTTGTAATCTAAAAGATTAGATATTTTTGAACAAAAATAAATGTTTGTTTCAAAAGGAACAAAACTTTTGAATGGAGAAATAACCGATTGAAGATGACAGTTAATAAGTACTGTACATTCTTTAATAAACTATTTCTCCCAAAAGGAATTAAATTTTGGCCCAAAACAATTTGTAATCTAAAAGATTAGATATTTTTGAACAAAAATAAATGTTTGTTTCAAAAGGAACAAAACTTTTGAATGGAGAAATAACCGATTGAAGATGACAGTTAATAAGTACTGTACATTCTTTAATAAACTATTTCTCCCAAAAGGAATTAAATTTTGGCCCAAAACAATTTGTAATCTAAAAGATTAGATATTTTTGAACAAAAATAAATGTTTGTTTCAAAAGGAACAAAACTTTTGAATGGAGAAATAACCGATTGAAGATGACAGTTAATAAGTACTGTACATTCTTTAATAAACTATTTCTCCCAAAAGGAATTAAATTTTGGCCCAAAACAATTTGTAATCTAAAAGATTAGATATTTTTGAACAAAAATAAATGTTTGTTTCAAAAGGAACAAAACTTTTGAATGGAGAAATAACCGATTGAAGATGACAGTTAATAAGTACTGTACATTCTTTAATCAACTATTTCTCCCAAAAGGAATTAAATTTTGGCCCAAAACAATTTGTAATCTAAAAGATTAGATATTTTTGAACAAAAATAAATGTTTGTTTCAAAAGGAACAACGCTTTTGAATGGAGAAATAACCGATTGAAGATGACAGTTAATAAGTACTGTACATTCTTTAATCAACTATTTCTCCCAAAAGGAATTAAATTTTGGCCCAAAACAGTTTGTAATCTAAAAGATTACATATTTTTGAACAAAAATAAATGTTTGTTTCAAAAGGAACAAAACTTTTGAATGGAGAAATAACCGATTGAAGATGACAGTTAATAAGTACTGTACATTCTTTAATCAACTATTTCTCCCAAAAGGAATTAAATTTTGGCCCAAAACAATTTGTAATCTAAAAGATTACATATTTTTGAACAAAAATAAATGTTTGTTTCAAAAGGAACAACACTTTTGAATGGAGAAATAACCGATTGAAGATGACAGTTAATAAGTACTGTACATTCTTTAATCAACTATTTTTCCCAAAAGGAATTAAATTTTGGCCCAAAACAATTTGTAATCTAAAAGATTAGATATTTTTGAACAAAAATAAATGTTTGTTTCAAAAGGAACAAAACTTTTGAATGGAGAAATAACCGATTGAAGATGACAGTTAATAAGTACTGTACATTCTTTAATCAACTATTTCTCCCAAAAGGAATTAAATTTTGGCCCAAAACAATTTGTAATCTAAAAGATTAGATATTTTTGAACAAAAATAAATGTTTGTTTCAAAAGGAACAACGCTTTTGAATGGAGAAATAACCGATTGAAGATGACAGTTAATAAGTACTGTACATTCTTTAATCAACTATTTCTCCCAAAAGGAATAAAAATTTTGGCCCAAAACAGTTTGTAATCTAAAAGATTAGATATTTTTGAACAAAAATAAATGTTTGTTTCAAAAGGAACAAAACTTTTGAATGGAGAAATAACCGATTGAAGATGACAGTTAATAAGTACTGTACATTCTTTAATCAACTATTTCTCCCAAAAGGAATTAAATTTTGGCCCAAAACAATTTGTAATCTAAAAGATTAGATATTTTTGAACAAAAATAAATGTTTGTTTCAAAAGGAACAAAACTTTTGAATGGAGAAATAACCGATTGAAGATGACAGTTAATAAGTACTGTACATTCTTTAATCAACTATTTCTCCCAAAAGGAATTAAATTTTGGCCCAAAACAATTTGTAATCTAAAAGATTAGATATTTTTGAACAAAAATAAATGTTTGTTTCAAAAGGAACAACGCTTTTGAATGGAGAAATAACCGATTGAAGATGACAGTTAATAAGTACTGTACATTCTTTAATCAACTATTTCTCCCAAAAGGAATTAAATTTTGGCCCAAAACAATTTGTAATCTAAAAGATTAGATATTTTTGAACAAAAATAAATGTTTGTTTCAAAAGGAACAACGCTTTTGAATGGAGAAATAACCGATTGAAGATGACAGTTAATAAGTACTGTACATTCTTTAATCAACTATTTCTCCCAAAAGGAATTAAATTTTGGCCCAAAACAGTTTGTAATCTAAAAGATTACATATTTTTGAACAAAAATAAATGTTTGTTTCAAAAGGAACAAAACTTTTGAATGGAGAAATAACCGATTGAAGATGACAGTTAATAAGTACTGTACATTCTTTAATCAACTATTTCTCCCAAAAGGAATTAAATTTTGGCCCAAAACAATTTGTAATCTAAAAGATTACATATTTTTGAACAAAAATAAATGTTTGTTTCAAAAGGAACAAAACTTTTGAATGGAGAAATAACCGATTGAAGATGACAGTTAATAAGTACTGTACATTCTTTAATCAACTATTTCTCCCAAAAGGAATTAAATTTTGGCCCAAAACAGTTTGTAATCTTAAAGATTACATATTTTTGAACAAAAATAAATGTTTGTTTCAAAAGGAACAACGCTTTTGAATGGAGAAATAACCGATTGAAGATGACAGTTAATAAGTACTGTACATTCTTTAATCAACTATTTCTCCCAAAAGGAATTAAATTTTGGCCCAAAACAGTTTGTAATCTAAAAGATTACATATTTTTGAACAAAAATAAATGTTTGTTTCAAAAGGAACAAAACTTTTGAATGGAGAAATAACCGATTGAAGATGACAGTTAATAAGTACTGTACATTCTTTAATCAACTATTTCTCCCAAAAGGAATTAAATTTTGGCCCAAAACAGTTTGTAATCTAAAAGATTACATATTTTTGAACAAAAATAAATGTTTGTTTCAAAAGGAACAACGCTTTTGAATGGAGAAATAACCGATTGAAGATGACAGTTAATAAGTACTGTACATTCTTTAATCAACTATTTCTCCCAAAAGGAATTAAATTTTGGCCCAAAACAGTTTGTAATCTAAAAGATTACATATTTTTGAACAAAAATAAATGTTTGTTTCAAAAGGAACAACGCTTTTGAATGGAGAAATAACCGATTGAAGATGACAGTTAATAAGTACTGTACATTCTTTAATCAACTATTTCTCCCAAAAGGAATTAAATTTTGGCCCAAAACAGTTTGTAATCTAAAAGATTACATATTTTTGAACAAAAATAAATGTTTGTTTCAAAAGGAACAACGCTTTTGAATGGAGAAATAACCGATTGAAGATGACAGTTAATAAGTACTGTACATTCTTTAATCAACTATTTCTCCCAAAAGGAATTAAATTTTGGCCCAAAACAGTTTGTAATCTAAAAGATTACATATTTTTGAACAAAAATAAATGTTTGTTTCAAAAGGAACAACGCTTTTGAATGGAGAAATAACCGATTGAAGATGACAGTTAATAAGTACTGTACATTCTTTAATCAACTATTTCTCCCAAAAGGAATTAAATTTTGGCCCAAAACAGTTTGTAATCTAAAAGATTACATATTTTTGAACAAAAATAAATGTTTGTTTCAAAAGGAACAACGCTTTTGAATGGAGAAATAACCGATTGAAGATGACAGTTAATAAGTACTGTACATTCTTTAATCAACTATTTCTCCCAAAAGGAATTAAATTTTGGCCCAAAACAGTTTGTAATCTAAAAGATTACATATTTTTGAACAAAAATAAATGTTTGTTTCAAAAGGAACAACGCTTTTGAATGGAGAAATAACCGATTGAAGATGACAGTTAATAAGTACTGTACATTCTTTAATCAACTATTTCTCCCAAAAGGAATTAAATTTTGGCCCAAAACAGTTTGTAATCTTAAAGATTACTTGTTTTCGAACAAAAATAAATGTTTGTTTAAAAAGGAACAACACTTTTGAATGGAGAAATAACCGATTGAAGATGACAGTTAATAAGTACTGTACATTCTTTAATCAACTATTTCTCCCAAAAGGAATTAAATTTTGGCCCAAAACAATTTGTAATCTAAAAGATTAGATATTTTTGAACAAAAATAAATGTTTGTTTCAAAAGGAACAACGCTTTTGAATGGAGAAATAACCGATTGAAGATGACAGTTAATAAGTACTGTACATTCTTTAATCAACTATTTCTCCCAAAAGGAATTAAATTTTGGCCCAAAACAGTTTGTAATCTAAAAGATTACATATTTTTGAACAAAAATAAATGTTTGTTTCAAAAGGAACAAAACTTTTGAATGGAGAAATAACCGATTGAAGATGACAGTTAATAAGTACTGTACATTCTTTAATCAACTATTTCTCCCAAAAGGAATTAAATTTTGGCCCAAAACAGTTTGTAATCTAAAAGATTACATATTTTTGAACAAAAATAAATGTTTGTTTCAAAAGGAACAAAACTTTTGAATGGAGAAATAACCGATTGAAGATGACAGTTAATAAGTACTGTACATTCTTTAATCAACTATTTCTCCCAAAAGGAATTAAATTTTGGCCCAAAACAATTTGTAATCTAAAAGATTAGATATTTTTGAACAAAAATAAATGTTTGTTTCAAAAGGAACAACGCTTTTGAATGGAGAAATAACCGATTGAAGATGACAGTTAATAAGTACTGTACATTCTTTAATCAACTATTTCTCCCAAAAGGAATTAAATTTTGGCCCAAAACAGTTTGTAATCTAAAAGATTACATATTTTTGAACAAAAATAAATGTTTGTTTCAAAAGGAACAAAACTTTTGAATGGAGAAATAACCGATTGAAGATGACAGTTAATAAGTACTGTACATTCTTTAATCAACTATTTCTCCCAAAAGGAATTAAATTTTGGCCCAAAACAGTTTGTAATCTAAAAGATTACATATTTTTGAACAAAAATAAATGTTTGTTTCAAAAGGAACAAAACTTTTGAATGGAGAAATAACCGATTGAAGATGACAGTTAATAAGTACTGTACATTCTTTAATCAACTATTTTTCCCAAAAGGAATTAAATTTTGGCCCAAAACAGTTTGTAATCTAAAAGATTACATATTTTTGAACAAAAATAAATGTTTGTTTCAAAAGGAACAAAACTTTTGAATGGAGAAATAACCGATTGAAGATGACAGTTAATAAGTACTGTACATTCTTTAATCAACTATTTCTCCCAAAAGGAATTAAATTTTGGCCCAAAACAGTTTGTAATCTAAAAGATTACATATTTTTGAACAAAAATAAATGTTTGTTTCAAAAGGAACAAAACTTTTGAATGGAGAAATAACCGATTGAAGATGACAGTTAATAAGTACTGTACATTCTTTAATCAACTATTTCTCCCAAAAGGAATTAAATTTTGGCCCAAAACAGTTTGTAATCTAAAAGATTACATATTTTTGAACAAAAATAAATGTTTGTTTCAAAAGGAACAAAACTTTTGAATGGAGAAATAACCGATTGAAGATGACAGTTAATAAGTACTGTACATTCTTTAATCAACTATTTCTCCCAAAAGGAATTAAATTTTGGCCCAAAACAGTTTGTAATCTAAAAGATTACATATTTTTGAACAAAAATAAATGTTTGTTTCAAAAGGAACAACGCTTTTGAATGGAGAAATAACCGATTGAAGATGACAGTTAATAAGTACTGTACATTCTTTAATCAACTATTTCTCCCAAAAGGAATTAAATTTTGGCCCAAAACAGTTTGTAATCTAAAAGATTACATATTTTTGAACAAAAATAAATGTTTGTTTCAAAAGGAACAAAACTTTTGAATGGAGAAATAACCGATTGAAGATGACAGTTAATAAGTACTGTACATTCTTTAATCAACTATTTCTCCCAAAAGGAATTAAATTTTGGCCCAAAACAGTTTGTAATCTAAAAGATTACATATTTTTGAACAAAAATAAATGTTTGTTTCAAAAGGAACAAAACTTTTGAATGGAGAAATAACCGATTGAAGATGACAGTTAATAAGTACTGTACATTCTTTAATCAACTATTTCTCCCAAAAGGAATTAAATTTTGGCCCAAAACAGTTTGTAATCTAAAAGATTACATATTTTTGAACAAAAATAAATGTTTGTTTCAAAAGGAACAAAACTTTTGAATGGAGAAATAACCGATTGAAGATGACAGTTAATAAGTACTGTACATTCTTTAATCAACTATTTCTCCCAAAAGGAATTAAATTTTGGCCCAAAACAGTTTGTAATCTAAAAGATTACATATTTTTGAACAAAAATAAATGTTTGTTTCAAAAGGAACAAAACTTTTGAATGGAGAAATAACCGATTGAAGATGACAGTTAATAAGTACTGTACATTCTTTAATCAACTATTTCTCCCAAAAGGAATTAAATTTTGGCCCAAAACAGTTTGTAATCTAAAAGATTACATATTTTTGAACAAAAATAAATGTTTGTTTCAAAAGGAACAAAACTTTTGAATGGAGAAATAACCGATTGAAGATGACAGTTAATAAGTACTGTACATTCTTTAATCAACTATTTCTCCCAAAAGGAATTAAATTTTGGCCCAAAACAGTTTGTAATCTAAAAGATTACATATTTTTGAACAAAAATAAATGTTTGTTTCAAAAGGAACAACGCTTTTGAATGGAGAAATAACCGATTGAAGATGACAGTTAATAAGTACTGTACATTCTTTAATCAACTATTTCTCCCAAAAGGAATTAAATTTTGGCCCAAAACAGTTTGTAATCTAAAAGATTACATATTTTTGAACAAAAATAAATGTTTGTTTCAAAAGGAACAAAACTTTTGAATGGAGAAATAACCGATTGAAGATGACAGTTAATAAGTACTGTACATTCTTTAATCAACTATTTCTCCCAAAAGGAATTAAATTTTGGCCCAAAACAGTTTGTAATCTAAAAGATTACATATTTTTGAACAAAAATAAATGTTTGTTTCAAAAGGAACAAAACTTTTGAATGGAGAAATAACCGATTGAAGATGACAGTTAATAAGTACTGTACATTCTTTAATCAACTATTTCTCCCAAAAGGAATTAAATTTTGGCCCAAAACAGTTTGTAATCTAAAAGATTACATATTTTTGAACAAAAATAAATGTTTGTTTCAAAAGGAACAAAACTTTTGAATGGAGAAATAACCGATTGAAGATGACAGTTAATAAGTACTGTACATTCTTTAATCAACTATTTCTCCCAAAAGGAATTAAATTTTGGCCCAAAACAGTTTGTAATCTAAAAGATTACATATTTTTGAACAAAAATAAATGTTTGTTTCAAAAGGAACAACGCTTTTGAATGGAGAAATAACCGATTGAAGATGACAGTTAATAAGTACTGTACATTCTTTAATCAACTATTTCTCCCAAAAGGAATTAAATTTTGGCCCAAAACAGTTTGTAATCTAAAAGATTACATATTTTTGAACAAAAATAAATGTTTGTTTCAAAAGGAACAAAACTTTTGAATGGAGAAATAACCGATTGAAGATGACAGTTAATAAGTACTGTACATTCTTTAATCAACTATTTCTCCCAAAAGGAATTAAATTTTGGCCCAAAACAGTTTGTAATCTAAAAGATTACATATTTTTGAACAAAAATAAATGTTTGTTTCAAAAGGAACAAAACTTTTGAATGGAGAAATAACCGATTGAAGATGACAGTTAATAAGTACTGTACATTCTTTAATCAACTATTTCTCCCAAAAGGAATTAAATTTTGGCCCAAAACAGTTTGTAATCTAAAAGATTACATATTTTTGAACAAAAATAAATGTTTGTTTCAAAAGGAACAAAACTTTTGAATGGAGAAATAACCGATTGAAGATGACAGTTAATAAGTACTGTACATTCTTTAATCAACTATTTCTCCCAAAAGGAATTAAATTTTGGCCCAAAACAGTTTGTAATCTAAAAGATTACATATTTTTGAACAAAAATAAATGTTTGTTTCAAAAGGAACAAAACTTTTGAATGGAGAAATAACCGATTGAAGATGACAGTTAATAAGTACTGTACATTCTTTAATCAACTATTTCTCCCAAAAGGAATTAAATTTTGGCCCAAAACAGTTTGTAATCTAAAAGATTACATATTTTTGAACAAAAATAAATGTTTGTTTCAAAAGGAACAAAACTTTTGAATGGAGAAATAACCGATTGAAGATGACAGTTAATAAGTACTGTACATTCTTTAATCAACTATTTCTCCCAAAAGGAATTAAATTTTGGCCCAAAACAGTTTGTAATCTAAAAGATTACATATTTTTGAACAAAAATAAATGTTTGTTTCAAAAGGAACAAAACTTTTGAATGGAGAAATAACCGATTGAAGATGACAGTTAATAAGTACTGTACATTCTTTAATCAACTATTTCTCCCAAAAGGAATTAAATTTTGGCCCAAAACAGTTTGTAATCTAAAAGATTACATATTTTTGAACAAAAATAAATGTTTGTTTCAAAAGGAACAACGCTTTTGAATGGAGAAATAACCGATTGAAGATGACAGTTAATAAGTACTGTACATTCTTTAATCAACTATTTCTCCCAAAAGGAATTAAATTTTGGCCCAAAACAGTTTGTAATCTAAAAGATTACATATTTTTGAACAAAAATAAATGTTTGTTTCAAAAGGAACAAAACTTTTGAATGGAGAAATAACCGATTGAAGATGACAGTTAATAAGTACTGTACATTCTTTAATCAACTATTTCTCCCAAAAGGAATTAAATTTTGGCCCAAAACAGTTTGTAATCTAAAAGATTACATATTTTTGAACAAAAATAAATGTTTGTTTCAAAAGGAACAAAACTTTTGAATGGAGAAATAACCGATTGAAGATGACAGTTAATAAGTACTGTACATTCTTTAATCAACTATTTCTCCCAAAAGGAATTAAATTTTGGCCCAAAACAGTTTGTAATCTAAAAGATTACATATTTTTGAACAAAAATAAATGTTTGTTTCAAAAGGAACAACGCTTTTGAATGGAGAAATAACCGATTGAAGATGACAGTTAATAAGTACTGTACATTCTTTAATCAACTATTTCTCCCAAAAGGAATTAAATTTTGGCCCAAAACAGTTTGTAATCTAAAAGATTACATATTTTTGAACAAAAATAAATGTTTGTTTCAAAAGGAACAACACTTTTGAATGGAGAAATAACCGATTGAAGATGACAGTTAATAAGTACTGTACATTCTTTAATCAACTATTTCTCCCAAAAGGAATTAAATTTTGGCCCAAAACAGTTTGTAATCTAAAAGATTACATATTTTTGAACAAAAATAAATGTTTGTTTCAAAAGGAACAACACTTTTGAATGGAGAAATAACCGATTGAAGATGACAGTTAATAAGTACTGTACATTCTTTAATCAACTATTTCTCCCAAAAGGAATTAAATTTTGGCCCAAAACAGTTTGTAATCTAAAAGATTACATATTTTTGAACAAAAATAAATGTTTGTTTCAAAAGGAACAACGCTTTTGAATGGAGAAATAACCGATTGAAGATGACAGTTAATAAGTACTGTACATTCTTTAATCAACTATTTCTCCCAAAAGGAATTAAATTTTGGCCCAAAACAGTTTGTAATCTAAAAGATTACATATTTTTGAACAAAAATAAATGTTTGTTTCAAAAGGAACAAAACTTTTGAATGGAGAAATAACCGATTGAAGATGACAGTTAATAAGTACTGTACATTCTTTAATCAACTATTTCTCCCAAAAGGAATTAAATTTTGGCCCAAAACAGTTTGTAATCTAAAAGATTACATATTTTTGAACAAAAATAAATGTTTGTTTCAAAAGGAACAACGCTTTTGAATGGAGAAATAACCGATTGAAGATGACAGTTAATAAGTACTGTACATTCTTTAATCAACTATTTCTCCCAAAAGGAATTAAATTTTGACCCAAAACAGTTTGTAATCTAAAAGATTACATATTTTTGAACAAAAATAAATGTTTGTTTCAAAAGGAACAAAACTTTTGAATGGAGAAATAACCGATTGAAGATGACAGTTAATAAGTACTGTACATTCTTTAATCAACTATTTCTCCCAAAAGGAATTAAATTTTGGCCCAAAACAATTTGTAATCTAAAAGATTACATATTTTTGAACAAAAATAAATGTTTGTTTCAAAAGGAACAAAACTTTTGAATGGAGAAATAACCGATTGAAGATGACAGTTAATAAGTACTGTACATTCTTTAATCAACTATTTCTCCCAAAAGGAATTAAATTTTGGCCCAAAACAGTTTGTAATCTAAAAGATTACATATTTTTGAACAAAAATAAATGTTTGTTTCAAAAGGAACAAAACTTTTGAATGGAGAAATAACCGATTGAAGATGACAGTTAATAAGTACTGTACATTCTTTAATCAACTATGTCTCCCAAAAGGAATTAAATTTTGGCCCAAAACACTTTGTAATCTAAAAGATTACATATTTTTGAACAAAAATAAATGTTTGTTTCAAAAGGAACAACGCTTTTGAATGGAGAAATAACCGATTGAAGATGACAGTTAATAAGTACTGTACATTCTTTAATCAACTATTTCTCCCAAAAGGAATTAAATTTTGGCCCAAAACAATTTGTAATCTAAAAGATTAGATATTTTTGAACAAAAATAAATGTTTGTTTCAAAAGGAACAACGCTTTTGAATGGAGAAATAACCGATTGAAGATGACAGTTAATAAGTACTGTACATTCTTTAATCAACTATTTCTCCCAAAAGGAATTAAATTTTGGCCCAAAACAGTTTGTAATCTAAAAGATTACATATTTTTGAACAAAAATAAATGTTTGTTTCAAAAGGAACAAAACTTTTGAATGGAGAAATAACCGATTGAAGATGACAGTTAATAAGTACTGTACATTCTTTAATCAACTATTTCTCCCAAAAGGAATTAAATTTTGGCCCAAAACAGTTTGTAATCTAAAAGATTACATATTTTTGAACAAAAATAAATGTTTGTTTCAAAAGGAACAAAACTTTTGAATGGAGAAATAACCGATTGAAGATGACAGTTAATAAGTACTGTACATTCTTTAATCAACTATTTCTCCCAAAAGGAATTAAATTTTGGCCCAAAACAGTTTGTAATCTAAAAGATTACATATTTTTGAACAAAAATAAATGTTTGTTTCAAAAGGAACAACGCTTTTGAATGGAGAAATAACCGATTGAAGATGACAGTTAATAAGTACTGTACATTCTTTAATCAACTATTTCTCCCAAAAGGAATTAAATTTTGGCCCAAAACAGTTTGTAATCTAAAAGATTACATATTTTTGAACAAAAATAAATGTTTGTTTCAAAAGGAACAAAACTTTTGAATGGAGAAATAACCGATTGAAGATGACAGTTAATAAGTACTGTACATTCTTTAATCAACTATTTCTCCCAAAAGGAATTAAATTTTGGCCCAAAACAGTTTGTAATCTAAAAGATTACATATTTTTGAACAAAAATAAATGTTTGTTTCAAAAGGAACAAAACTTTTGAATGGAGAAATAACCGATTGAAGATGACAGTTAATAAGTACTGTACATTCTTTAATCAACTATTTCTCCCAAAAGGAATTAAATTTTGGCCCAAAACAGTTTGTAATCTAAAAGATTACATATTTTTGAACAAAAATAAATGTTTGTTTCAAAAGGAACAAAACTTTTGAATGGAGAAATAACCGATTGAAGATGACAGTTAATAAGTACTGTACATTCTTTAATCAACTATTTCTCCCAAAAGGAATTAAATTTTGGCCCAAAACAGTTTGTAATCTAAAAGATTACATATTTTTGAACAAAAATAAATGTTTGTTTCAAAAGGAACAAAACTTTTGAATGGAGAAATAACCGATTGAAGATGACAGTTAATAAGTACTGTACATTCTTTAATCAACTATTTCTCCCAAAAGGAATTAAATTTTGGCCCAAAACAGTTTGTAATCTAAAAGATTACATATTTTTGAACAAAAATAAATGTTTGTTTCAAAAGGAACAAAACTTTTGAATGGAGAAATAACCGATTGAAGATGACAGTTAATAAGTACTGTACATTCTTTAATCAACTATTTCTCCCAAAAGGAATTAAATTTTGGCCCAAAACAGTTTGTAATCTAAAAGATTACATATTTTTGAACAAAAATAAATGTTTGTTTCAAAAGGAACAAAACTTTTGAATGGAGAAATAACCGATTGAAGATGACAGTTAATAAGTACTGTACATTCTTTAATCAACTATTTCTCCCAAAAGGAATTAAATTTTGGCCCAAAACAGTTTGTAATCTAAAAGATTACATATTTTTGAACAAAAATAAATGTTTGTTTTAAAAGGAACAACGCTTTTGAATGGAGAAATAACCGATTGAAGATGACAGTTAATAAGTACTGTACATTCTTTAATCAACTATTTCTCCCAAAAGGAATTAAATTTTGGCCCAAAACAGTTTGTAATCTAAAAGATTACATATTTTTGAACAAAAATAAATGTTTGTTTCAAAAGGAACAACACTTTTGAATGGAGAAATAACCGATTGAAGATGACAGTTAATAAGTACTGTACATTCTTTAATCAACTATTTCTCCCAAAAGGAATTAAATTTTGGCCCAAAACAGTTTGTAATCTAAAAGATTACATATTTTTGAACAAAAATAAATGTTTGTTTCAAAAGGAACAAAACTTTTGAATGGAGAAATAACCGATTGAAGATGACAGTTAATAAGTACTGTACATTCTTTAATCAACTATTTCTCCCAAAAGGAATTAAATTTTGGCCCAAAACAGTTTGTAATCTAAAAGATTACATATTTTTGAACAAAAATAAATGTTTGTTTCAAAAGGAACAAAACTTTTGAATGGAGAAATAACCGATTGAAGATGACAGTTAATAAGTACTGTACATTCTTTAATCAACTATTTCTCCCAAAAGGAATTAAATTTTGGCCCAAAACAATTTGTAATCTAAAAGATTAGATATTTTTGAACAAAAATAAATGTTTGTTTCAAAAGGAACAACACTTTTGAATGGAGAAATAACCGATTGAAGATGACAGTTAATAAGTACTGTACATTCTTTAATCAACTATTTCTCCCAAAAGGAATTAAATTTTGGCCCAAAACAGTTTGTAATCTAAAAGATTACATATTTTTGAACAAAAATAAATGTTTGTTTCAAAAGGAACAACACTTTTGAATGGAGAAATAACCGATTGAAGATGACAGTTAATAAGTACTGTACATTCTTTAATCAACTATTTCTCCCAAAAGGAATTAAATTTTGGCCCAAAACAGTTTGTAATCTAAAAGATTACATATTTTTGAACAAAAATAAATGTTTGTTTCAAAAGGAACAAAACTTTTGAATGGAGAAATAACCGATTGAAGATGACAGTTAATAAGTACTGTACATTCTTTAATCAACTATTTCTCCCAAAAGGAATTAAATTTTGGCCCAAAACAGTTTGTAATCTAAAAGATTACATATTTTTGAACAAAAATAAATGTTTGTTTCAAAAGGAACAACGCTTTTGAATGGAGAAATAACCGATTGAAGATGACAGTTAATAAGTACTGTACATTCTTTAATCAACTATTTCTCCCAAAAGGAATTAAATTTTGGCCCAAAACAATTTGTAATCTAAAAGATTAGATATTTTTGAACAAAAATAAATGTTTGTTTCAAAAGGAACAACACTTTTGAATGGAGAAATAACCGATTGAAGATGACAGTTAATAAGTACTGTACATTCTTTAATCAACTATTTCTCCCAAAAGGAATTAAATTTTGGCCCAAAACAATTTGTAATCTAAAAGATTACATATTTTTGAACAAAAATAAATGTTTGTTTCAAAAGGAACAACACTTTTGAATGGAGAAATAACCGATTGAAGATGACAGTTAATAAGTACTGTACATTCTTTAATCAACTATTTCTCCCAAAAGGAATTAAATTTTGGCCCAAAACAATTTGTAATCTAAAAGATTAGATATTTTTGAACAAAAATAAATGTTTGTTTCAAAAGGAACAACACTTTTGAATGGAGAAATAACCGATTGAAGATGACAGTTAATAAGTACTGTACATTCTTTAATCAACTATTTCTCCCAAAAGGAATTAAATTTTGGCCCAAAACAATTTGTAATCTAAAAGATTACATATTTTTGAACAAAAATAAATGTTTGTTTCAAAAGGAACAAAACTTTTGAATGGAGAAATAACCGATTGAAGATGACAGTTAATAAGTACTGTACATTCTTTAATCAACTATTTCTCCCAAAAGGAATTAAATTTTGGCCCAAAACAGTTTGTAATCTAAAAGATTACATATTTTTGAACAAAAATAAATGTTTGTTTCAAAAGGAACAAAACTTTTGAATGGAGAAATAACCGATTGAAGATGACAGTTAATAAGTACTGTACATTCTTTAATCAACTATTTCTCCCAAAAGGAATTAAATTTTGGCCCAAAACAGTTTGTAATCTAAAAGATTACATATTTTTGAACAAAAATAAATGTTTGTTTCAAAAGGAACAACGCTTTTGAATGGAGAAATAACCGATTGAAGATGACAGTTAATAAGTACTGTACATTCTTTAATCAACTATTTCTCCCAAAAGGAATTAAATTTTGGCCCAAAACAATTTGTAATCTAAAAGATTAGATATTTTTGAACAAAAATAAATGTTTGTTTCAAAAGGAACAAAACTTTTGAATGGAGAAATAACCGATTGAAGATGACAGTTAATAAGTACTGTACATTCTTTAATCAACTATTTCTCCCAAAAGGAATTAAATTTTGGCCCAAAACAATTTGTAATCTAAAAGATTAGATATTTTTGAACAAAAATAAATGTTTGTTTCAAAAGGAACAAAACTTTTGAATGGAGAAATAACCGATTGAAGATGACAGTTAATAAGTACTGTACATTCTTTAATCAACTATTTCTCCCAAAAGGAATTAAATTTTGGCCCAAAACAATTTGTAATCTAAAAGATTACATATTTTTGAACAAAAATAAATGTTTGTTTCAAAAGGAACAAAACTTTTGAATGGAGAAATAACCGATTGAAGATGACAGTTAATAAGTACTGTACATTCTTTAATCAACTATTTCTCCCAAAAGGAATTAAATTTTGGCCCAAAACAGTTTGTAATCTAAAAGATTACATATTTTTGAACAAAAATAAATGTTTGTTTCAAAAGGAACAAAACTTTTGAATGGAGAAATAACCGATTGAAGATGACAGTTAATAAGTACTGTACATTCTTTAATCAACTATTTCTCCCAAAAGGAATTAAATTTTGGCCCAAAACAGTTTGTAATCTAAAAGATTACATATTTTTGAACAAAAATAAATGTTTGTTTCAAAAGGAACAAAACTTTTGAATGGAGAAATAACCGATTGAAGATGACAGTTAATAAGTACTGTACATTCTTTAATCAACTATTTCTCCCAAAAGGAATTAAATTTTGGCCCAAAACAATTTGTAATCTAAAAGATTACATATTTTTGAACAAAAATAAATGTTTGTTTCAAAAGGAACAAAACTTTTGAATGGAGAAATAACCGATTGAAGATGACAGTTAATAAGTACTGTACATTCTTTAATCAACTATTTCTCCCAAAAGGAATTAAATTTTGGCCCAAAACAGTTTGTAATCTAAAAGATTACATATTTTTGAACAAAAATAAATGTTTGTTTCAAAAGGAACAACGCTTTTGAATGGAGAAATAACCGATTGAAGATGACAGTTAATAAGTACTGTACATTCTTTAATCAACTATTTCTCCCAAAAGGAATTAAATTTTGGCCCAAAACAGTTTGTAATCTAAAAGATTACATATT
The DNA here is from genome assembly GCA_024447195.1 of Panagrolaimus sp. LJ2414. Lineage (NCBI taxonomy): Eukaryota > Metazoa > Nematoda > Chromadorea > Rhabditida > Panagrolaimidae > Panagrolaimus > Panagrolaimus sp. LJ2414. The sequence continues at coordinate 879,821 of JAMRXY010000070.1, read as the reverse complement.
TTTGAACAAAAATAAATGTTTGTTTCAAAAGGAACAACGCTTTTGAATGGAGAAATAACCGATTGAAGATGACAGTTAATAAGTACTGTACATTCTTTAATCAACTATTTCTCCCAAAAGGAATTAAATTTTGGCCCAAAACAATTTGTAATCTAAAAGATTAGATATTTTTGAACAAAAATAAATGTTTGTTTCAAAAGGAACAAAACTTTTGAATGGAGAAATAACCGATTGAAGATGACAGTTAATAAGTACTGTACATTCTTTAATCAACTATTTCTCCCAAAAGGAATTAAATTTTGGCCCAAAACAATTTGTAATCTAAAAGATTAGATATTTTTGAACAAAAATAAATGTTTGTTTCAAAAGGAACAAAACTTTTGAATGGAGAAATAACCGATTGAAGATGACAGTTAATAAGTACTGTACATTCTTTAATCAACTATTTCTCCCAAAAGGAATTAAATTTTGGCCCAAAACAATTTGTAATCTAAAAGATTACATATTTTTGAACAAAAATAAATGTTTGTTTCAAAAGGAACAAAACTTTTGAATGGAGAAATAACCGATTGAAGATGACAGTAAATAAGTACTGTACATTCTTTAATCAACTATTTCTCCCAAAAGGAATTAAATTTTGGCCCAAAACAGTTTGTAATCTAAAAGATTACATATTTTTGAACAAAAATAAATGTTTGTTTCAAAAGGAACAAAACTTTTGAATGGAGAAATAACCGATTGAAGATGACAGTTAATAAGTACTGTACATTCTTTAATCAACTATTTCTCCCAAAAGGAATTAAATTTTGGCCCAAAACAATTTGTAATCTAAAAGATTACATATTTTTGAACAAAAATAAATGTTTGTTTCAAAAGGAACAAAACTTTTGAATGGAGAAATAACCGATTGAAGATGACAGTTAATAAGTACTGTACATTCTTTAATCAACTATTTCTCCCAAAAGGAATTAAATTTTGGCCCAAAACAGTTTGTAATCTAAAAGATTACATATTTTTGAACAAAAATAAATGTTTGTTTCAAAAGGAACAACGCTTTTGAATGGAGAAATAACCGATTGAAGATGACAGTTAATAAGTACTGTACATTCTTTAATCAACTATTTCTCCCAAAAGGAATTAAATTTTGGCCCAAAACAGTTTGTAATCTAAAAGATTACATATTTTTGAACAAAAATAAATGTTTGTTTCAAAAGGAACAACGCTTTTGAATGGAGAAATAACCGATTGAAGATGACAGTTAATAAGTACTGTACATTCTTTAATCAACTATTTCTCCCAAAAGGAATTAAATTTTGGCCCAAAACAGTTTGTAATCTAAAAGATTACATATTTTTGAACAAAAATAAATGTTTGTTTAAAAAGGAACAAAACTTTTGAATGGAGAAATAACCGATTGAAGATGACAGTTAATAAGTACTGTACATTCTTTAATCAACTATTTCTCCCAAAAGGAATTAAATTTTGGCCCAAAACAGTTTGTAATCTAAAAGATTACATATTTTTGAACAAAAATAAATGTTTGTTTCAAAAGGAACAAAACTTTTGAATGGAGAAATAACCGATTGAAGATGACAGTTAATAAGTACTGTACATTCTTTAATCAACTATTTCTCCCAAAAGGAATTAAATTTTGGCCCAAAACAGTTTGTAATCTAAAAGATTACATATTTTTGAACAAAAATAAATGTTTGTTTCAAAAGGAACAACACTTTTGAATGGAGAAATAACCGATTGAAGATGACAGTTAATAAGTACTGTACATTCTTTAATCAACTATTTCTCCCAAAAGGAATTAAATTTTGGCCCAAAACAGTTTGTAATCTTAAAGATTACTTGTTTTCGAACAAAAATAAATGTTTGTTTCAAAAGGAACAACACTTTTGAATGGAGAAATAACCGATTGAAGATGACAGTTAATAAGTACTGTACATTCTTTAATCAACTATTTCTCCCAAAAGGAATTAAATTTTGGCCCAAAACAGTTTGTAATCTTAAAGATTACTTGTTTTTGAACAAAAATAAATGTTTGTTTCAAAAGGAACAAAACTTTTGAATGGAGAAATAACCGATTGGTGATGACAGTTAATAAGTACTGTACATTCTTTAATCAACTATTTCTCCCAAAAGGAATTAAATTTTGGCCCAAAACAGTTTGTAATCTAAAAGATTAGATATTTTTGAACAAAAATAAATGTTTGTTTCAAAAGGAACAAAACTTTTGAATGGAGAAATAACCGATTGAAGATGACAGTTAATAAGTACTGTACATTCTTTAATCAACTATTTCTCCCAAAAGGAATTAAATTTTGGCCCAAAACAGTTTGTAATCTAAAAGATTACATATTTTTGAACAAAAATAAATGTTTGTTTCAAAAGGAACAACACTTTTGAATGGAGAAATAACCGATTGAAGATGACAGTTAATAAGTACTGTACATTCTTTAATCAACTATTTCTCCCAAAAGGAATTAAATTTTGGCCCAAAACAGTTTGTAATCTTAAAGATTACTTGTTTTTGAACAAAAATAAATGTTTGTTTCAAAAGAAACAACACTTTTGAAAGGAGAAATAACCGATTGAAGATGACAGTTAATAAGTACTGTACATTCTTTAATCAACTATTTCTCCCAAAAGGAATTAAATTTTGGCCCAAAACAGTTTGTAATCTTAAAGATTACTTGTTTTCGAACAAAAATAAATGTTTGTTTCAAAAGGAACAAAACTTTTGAATGGAGAAATAACCGATTGAAGATGACAGTTAATAAGTACTGTACATTCTTTAATCAACTATTTCTCCCAAAAGGAATTAAATTTTGGCCCAAAACAGTTTGTAATCTAAAAGATTACATATTTTTGAACAAAAATAAATGTTTGTTTCAAAAGGAACAAAACTTTTGAATGGAGAAATAACCGATTGAAGATGACAGTTAATAAGTACTGTACATTCTTTAATCAACTATTTCTCCCAAAAGGAATTAAATTTTGGCCCAAAACAGTTTGTAATCTAAAAGATTACATATTTTTGAACAAAAATAAATGTTTGTTTAAAAAGGAACAAAACTTTTGAATGGAGAAATAACCGATTGAAGATGACAGTTAATAAGTACTGTACATTCTTTAATCAACTATTTCTCCCAAAAGGAATTAAATTTTGGCCCAAAACAATTTGTAATCTAAAAGATTAGATATTTTTGAACAAAAATAAATGTTTGTTTCAAAAGGAACAAAACTTTTGAATGGAGAAATAACCGATTGAAGATGACAGTTAATAAGTACTGTACATTCTTTAATCAACTATTTCTCCCAAAAGGAATTAAATTTTGGCCCAAAACAGTTTGTAATCTAAAAGATTACATATTTTTGAACAAAAATAAATGTTTGTTTAAAAAGGAACAAAACTTTTGAATGGAGAAATAACCGATTGAAGATGACAGTTAATAAGTACTGTACATTCTTTAATCAACTATTTCTCCCAAAAGGAATTAAATTTTGGCCCAAAACAATTTGTAATCTAAAAGATTAGATATTTTTGAACAAAAATAAATGTTTGTTTCAAAAGGAACAACACTTTTGAATGGAGAAATAACCGATTGAAGATGACAGTTAATAAGTACTGTACATTCTTTAATCAACTATTTCTCCCAAAAGGAATTAAATTTTGGCCCAAAACAATTTGTAATCTAAAAGATTAGATATTTTTGAACAAAAATAAATGTTTGTTTCAAAAGGAACAAAACTTTTGAATGGAGAAATAACCGATTGAAGATGACAGTTAATAAGTACTGTACATTCTTTAATCAACTATTTCTCCCAAAAGGAATTAAATTTTGGCCCAAAACAATTTGTAATCTAAAAGATTACATATTTTTGAACAAAAATAAATGTTTGTTTCAAAAGGAACAACACTTTTGAATGGAGAAATAACCGATTGAAGATGACAGTTAATAAGTACTGTACATTCTTTAATCAACTATTTCTCCCAAAAGGAATTAAATTTTGGCCCAAAACAATTTGTAATCTAAAAGATTACATATTTTTGAACAAAAATAAATGTTTGTTTCAAAAGGAACAACACTTTTGAATGGAGAAATAACCGATTGAAGATGACAGTTAATAAGTACTGTACATTCTTTAATCAACTATTTCTCCCAAAAGGAATTAAATTTTGGCCCAAAACAATTTGTAATCTAAAAGATTACATATTTTTGAACAAAAATAAATGTTTGTTTCAAAAGGAACAACACTTTTGAATGGAGAAATAACCGATTGAAGATGACAGTTAATAAGTACTGTACATTCTTTAATCAACTATTTCTCCCAAAAGGAATTAAATTTTGGCCCAAAACAGTTTGTAATCTTAAAGATTACTTGTTTTCGAACAAAAATAAATGTTTGTTTCAAAAGGAACAACACTTTTGAATGGAGAAATAACCGATTGAAGATGACAGTTAATAAGTACTGTACATTCTTTAATCAACTATTTCTCCCAAAAGGAATTAAATTTTGGCCCAAAACAATTTGTAATCTAAAAGATTAGATATTTTTGAACAAAAATAAATGTTTGTTTCAAAAGGAACAACACTTTTGAATGGAGAAATAACCGATTGAAGATGACAGTTAATAAGTACTGTACATTCTTTAATCAACTATTTCTCCCAAAAGGAATTAAATTTTGGCCCAAAACAATTTGTAATCTAAAAGATTAGATATTTTTGAACAAAAATAAATGTTTGTTTCAAAAGGAACAAAACTTTTGAATGGAGAAATAACCGATTGAAGATGACAGTTAATAAGTACTGTACATTCTTTAATCAACTATTTCTCCCAAAAGGAATTAAATTTTGGCCCAAAACAATTTGTAATCTAAAAGATTACATATTTTTGAACAAAAATAAATGTTTGTTTCAAAAGGAACAACACTTTTGAATGGAGAAATAACCGATTGAAGATGACAGTTAATAAGTACTGTACATTCTTTAATCAACTATTTCTCCCAAAAGGAATTAAATTTTGGCCCAAAACAATTTGTAATCTAAAAGATTACATATTTTTGAACAAAAATAAATGTTTGTTTCAAAAGGAACAACACTTTTGAATGGAGAAATAACCGATTGAAGATGACAGTTAATAAGTACTGTACATTCTTTAATCAACTATTTCTCCCAAAAGGAATTAAATTTTGGCCCAAAACAGTTTGTAATCTTAAAGATTACTTGTTTTCGAACAAAAATAAATGTTTGTTTCAAAAGGAACAACACTTTTGAATGGAGAAATAACCGATTGAAGATGACAGTTAATAAGTACTGTACATTCTTTAATCAACTATTTCTCCCAAAAGGAATTAAATTTTGGCCCAAAACAATTTGTAATCTAAAAGATTACATATTTTTGAACAAAAATAAATGTTTGTTTCAAAAGGAACAACACTTTTGAATGGAGAAATAACCGATTGAAGATGACAGTTAATAAGTACTGTACATTCTTTAATCAACTATTTCTCCCAAAAGGAATTAAATTTTGGCCCAAAACAATTTGTAATCTAAAAGATTACATATTTTTGAACAAAAATAAATGTTTGTTTCAAAAGGAACAACACTTTTGAATGGAGAAATAACCGATTGAAGATGACAGTTAATAAGTACTGTACATTCTTTAATCAACTATTTCTCCCAAAAGGAATTAAATTTTGGCCCAAAACAGTTTGTAATCTAAAAGATTAGATATTTTTGAACAAAAATAAATGTTTGTTTCAAAAGGAACAACACTTTTGAATGGAGAAATAACCGATTGAAGATGACAGTTAATAAGTACTGTACATTCTTTAATCAACTACTTTTCCCAAAAGGAATTAAATTTTGGCCCAAAACAATTTGTAATCTAAAAGATTACATATTTTTGAACAAAAATAAATGTTTGTTTCAAAAGGAACAACACTTTTGAATGGAGAAATAACCGATTGAAGATGACAGTTAATAAGTACTGTACATTCTTTAATCAACTATTTCTCCCAAAAGGAATTAAATTTTGGCCCAAAACAGTTTGTAATCTAAAAGATTAGATATTTTTGAACAAAAATAAATGTTTGTTTCAAAAGGAACAACACTTTTGAATGGAGAAATAACCGATTGAAGATGACAGTTAATAAGTACTGTACATTCTTTAATCAACTATTTCTCCCAAAAGGAATTAAATTTTGGACCAAAACAATTTGTAATCTAAAAGATTAGATATTTTTGAACAAAAATAAATGTTTGTTTCAAAAGGAACAAAACTTTTGAATGGAGAAATAACCGATTGAAGATGACAGTTAATAAGTACTGTACATTCTTTAATCAACTATTTCTCCCAAAAGGAATTAAATTTTGGCCCAAAACAATTTGTAATCTAAAAGATTACATATTTTTGAACAAAAATAAATGTTTGTTTCAAAAGGAACAACACTTTTGAATGGAGAAATAACCGATTGAAGATGACAGTTAATAAGTACTGTACATTCTTTAATCAACTATTTCTCCCAAAAGGAATTAAATTTTGGCCCAAAACAATTTGTAATCTAAAAGATTAGATATTTTTGAACAAAAATAAATGTTTGTTTCAAAAGGAACAAAACTTTTGAATGGAGAAATAACCGATTGAAGATGACAGTTAATAAGTACTGTACATTCTTTAATCAACTATTTCTCCCAAAAGGAATTAAATTTTGGCCCAAAACAATTTGTAATCTAAAAGATTACATATTTTTGAACAAAAATAAATGTTTGTTTCAAAAGGAACAACACTTTTGAATGGAGAAATAACCGATTGAAGATGACAGTTAATAAGTACTGTACATTCTTTAATCAACTATTTCTCCCAAAAGGAATTAAATTTTGGCCCAAAACAATTTGTAATCTAAAAGATTACATATTTTTGAACAAAAATAAATGTTTGTTTCAAAAGGAACAACACTTTTGAATGGAGAAATAACCGATTGAAGATGACAGTTAATAAGTACTGTACATTCTTTAATCAACTATTTCTCCCAAAAGGAATTAAATTTTGGCCCAAAACAGTTTGTAATCTAAAAGATTAGATATTTTTGAACAAAAATAAATGTTTGTTTCAAAAGGAACAACACTTTTGAATGGAGAAATAACCGATTGAAGATGACAGTTAATAAGTACTGTACATTCTTTAATCAACTACTTTTCCCAAAAGGAATTAAATTTTGGCCCAAAACAATTTGTAATCTAAAAGATTACATATTTTTGAACAAAAATAAATGTTTGTTTCAAAAGGAACAACACTTTTGAATGGAGAAATAACCGATTGAAGATGACAGTTAATAAGTACTGTACATTCTTTAATCAACTATTTCTCCCAAAAGGAATTAAATTTTGGCCCAAAACAATTTGTAATCTAAAAGATTACATATTTTTGAACAAAAATAAATGTTTGTTTCAAAAGGAACAAAACTTTTGAATGGAGAAATAACCGATTGAAGATGACAGTTAATAAGTACTGTACATTCTTTAATCAACTATTTCTCCCAAAAGGAATTAAATTTTGGCCCAAAACAGTTTGTAATCTAAAAGATTACATATTTTTGAACAAAAATAAATGTTTGTTTCAAAAGGAACAACGCTTTTGAATGGAGAAATAACCGATTGAAGATGACAGTTAATAAGTACTGTACATTCTTTAATCAACTATTTCTCCCAAAAGGAATTAAATTTTGGCCCAAAACAGTTTGTAATCTAAAAGATTAGATATTTTTGAACAAAAATAAATGTTTGTTTCAAAAGGAACAAAACTTTTGAATGGAGAAATAACCGATTGAAGATGACAGTTAATAAGTACTGTACATTCTTTAATCAACTATTTCTCCCAAAAGGAATTAAATTTTGGCCCAAAACAATTTGTAATCTAAAAGATTACATATTTTTGAACAAAAATAAATGTTTGTTTCAAAAGGAACAAAACTTTTGAATGGAGAAATAACCGATTGAAGATGACAGTTAATAAGTACTGTACATTCTTTAATCAACTATTTCTCCCAAAAGGAATTAAATTTTGGCCCAAAACAGTTTGTAATCTAAAAGATTAGATATTTTTGAACAAAAATAAATGTTTGTTTCAAAAGGAACAAAACTTTTGAATGGAGAAATAACCGATTGAAGATGACAGTTAATAAGTACTGTACATTCTTTAATCAACTATTTCTCCCAAAAGGAATTAAATTTTGGCCCAAAACAATTTGTAATCTAAAAGATTACATATTTTTGAACAAAAATAAATGTTTGTTTCAAAAGGAACAAAACTTTTGAATGGAGAAATAACCGATTGAAGATGACAGTTAATAAGTACTGTACATTCTTTAATCAACTATTTCTCCCAAAAGGAATTAAATTTTGGCCCAAAACAGTTTGTAATCTAAAAGATTAGATATTTTTGAACAAAAATAAATGTTTGTTTCAAAAGGAACAAAACTTTTGAATGGAGAAATAACCGATTGAAGATGACAGTTAATAAGTACTGTACATTCTTTAATCAACTATTTCTCCCAAAAGGAATTAAATTTTGGCCCAAAACAATTTGTAATCTAAAAGATTAGATATTTTTGAACAAAAATAAATGTTTGTTTCAAAAGGAACAAAACTTTTGAATGGAGAAATAACCGATTGAAGATGACAGTTAATAAGTACTGTACATTCTTTAATCAACTATTTCTCCCAAAAGGAATTAAATTTTGGCCCAAAACAGTTTGTAATCTAAAAGATTACATATTTTTGAACAAAAATAAATGTTTGTTTCAAAAGGAACAAAACTTTTGAATGGAGAAATAACCGATTGAAGATGACAGTTAATAAGTACTGTACATTCTTTAATCAACTATTTCTCCCAAAAGGAATTAAATTTTGGCCCAAAACAGTTTGTAATCTAAAAGATTAGATATTTTTGAACAAAAATAAATGTTTGTTTCAAAAGGAACAAAACTTTTGAATGGAGAAATAACCGATTGAAGATGACAGTTAATAAGTACTGTACATTCTTTAATCAACTATTTCTCCCAAAAGGAATTAAATTTTGGCCCAAAACAATTTGTAATCTAAAAGATTACATATTTTTGAACAAAAATAAATGTTTGTTTCAAAAGGAACAAAACTTTTGAATGGAGAAATAACCGATTGAAGATGACAGTTAATAAGTACTGTACATTCTTTAATCAACTATTTCTCCCAAAAGGAATTAAATTTTGGCCCAAAACAGTTTGTAATCTAAAAGATTAGATATTTTTGAACAAAAATAAATGTTTGTTTCAAAAGGAACAAAACTTTTGAATGGAGAAATAACCGATTGAAGATGACAGTTAATAAGTACTGTACATTCTTTAATCAACTATTTCTCCCAAAAGGAATTAAATTTTGGCCCAAAACAATTTGTAATCTAAAAGATTACATATTTTTGAACAAAAATAAATGTTTGTTTCAAAAGGAACAAAACTTTTGAATGGAGAAATAACCGATTGAAGATGACAGTTAATAAGTACTGTACATTCTTTAATCAACTATTTCTCCCAAAAGGAATTAAATTTTGGCCCAAAACAGTTTGTAATCTAAAAGATTAGATATTTTTGAACAAAAATAAATGTTTGTTTCAAAAGGAACAAAACTTTTGAATGGAGAAATAACCGATTGAAGATGACAGTTAATAAGTACTGTACATTCTTTAATCAACTATTTCTCCCAAAAGGAATTAAATTTTGGCCCAAAACAGTTTGTAATCTAAAAGATTAGATATTTTTGAACAAAAATAAATGTTTGTTTCAAAAGGAACAACACTTTTGAATGGAGAAATAACCGATTGAAGATGACAGTTAATAAGTACTGTACATTCTTTAATCAACTATTTCTCCCAAAAGGAATTAAATTTTGGCCCAAAACAGTTTGTAATCTAAAAGATTAGATATTTTTGAACAAAAATAAATGTTTGTTTCAAAAGGAACAACACTTTTGAATGGAGAAATAACCGATTGAAGATGACAGTTAATAAGTACTGTACATTCTTTAATCAACTACTTTTCCCAAAAGGAATTAAATTTTGGCCCAAAACAGTTTGTAATCTAAAAGATTAGATATTTTTGAACAAAAATAAATGTTTGTTTCAAAAGGAACAACACTTTTGAATGGAGAAATAACCGATTGAAGATGACAGTTAATAAGTACTGTACATTCTTTAATCAACTACTTTTCCCAAAAGGAATTAAATTTTGGCCCAAAACAATTTGTAATCTAAAAGATTACATATTTTTGAACAAAAATAAATGTTTGTTTCAAAAGGAACAACACTTTTGAATGGAGAAATAACCGATTGAAGATGACAGTTAATAAGTACTGTACATTCTTTAATCAACTATTTCTCCCAAAAGGAATTAAATTTTGGCCCAAAACAATTTGTAATCTAAAAGATTACATATTTTTGAACAAAAATAAATGTTTGTTTCAAAAGGAACAAAACTTTTGAATGGAGAAATAACCGATTGAAGATGACAGTTAATAAGTACTGTACATTCTTTAATCAACTATTTCTCCCAAAAGGAATTAAATTTTGGCCCAAAACAGTTTGTAATCTAAAAGATTACATATTTTTGAACAAAAATAAATGTTTGTTTCAAAAGGAACAAAACTTTTGAATGGAGAAATAACCGATTGAAGATGACAGTTAATAAGTACTGTACATTCTTTAATCAACTATTTCTCCCAAAAGGAATTAAATTTTGGCCCAAAACAGTTTGTAATCTAAAAGATTAGATATTTTTGAACAAAAATAAATGTTTGTTTCAAAAGGAACAAAACTTTTGAATGGAGAAATAACCGATTGAAGATGACAGTTAATAAGTACTGTACATTCTTTAATCAACTACTTTTCCCAAAAGGAATTAAATTTTGGCCCAAAACAATTTGTAATCTAAAAGATTACATATTTTTGAACAAAAATAAATGTTTGTTTCAAAAGGAACAACACTTTTGAATGGAGAAATAACCGATTGAAGATGACAGTTAATAAGTACTGTACATTCTTTAATCAACTATTTCTCCCAAAAGGAATTAAATTTTGGCCCAAAACAATTTGTAATCTAAAAGATTACATATTTTTGAACAAAAATAAATGTTTGTTTCAAAAGGAACAAAACTTTTGAATGGAGAAATAACCGATTGAAGATGACAGTTAATAAGTACTGTACATTCTTTAATCAACTATTTCTCCCAAAAGGAATTAAATTTTGGCCCAAAACAGTTTGTAATCTAAAAGATTAGATATTTTTGAACAAAAATAAATGTTTGTTTCAAAAGGAACAAAACTTTTGAATGGAGAAATAACCGATTGAAGATGACAGTTAATAAGTACTGTACATTCTTTAATCAACTATTTCTCCCAAAAGGAATTAAATTTTGGCCCAAAACAGTTTGTAATCTAAAAGATTAGATATTTTTGAACAAAAATAAATGTTTGTTTCAAAAGGAACAACACTTTTGAATGGAGAAATAACCGATTGAAGATGACAGTTAATAAGTACTGTACATTCTTTAATCAACTATTTCTCCCAAAAGGAATTAAATTTTGGCCCAAAACAGTTTGTAATCTAAAAGATTAGATATTTTTGAACAAAAATAAATGTTTGTTTCAAAAGGAACAACACTTTTGAATGGAGAAATAACCGATTGAAGATGACAGTTAATAAGTACTGTACATTCTTTAATCAACTACTTTTCCCAAAAGGAATTAAATTTTGGCCCAAAACAGTTTGTAATCTAAAAGATTAGATATTTTTGAACAAAAATAAATGTTTGTTTCAAAAGGAACAACACTTTTGAATGGAGAAATAACCGATTGAAGATGACAGTTAATAAGTACTGTACATTCTTTAATCAACTACTTTTCCCAAAAGGAATTAAATTTTGGCCCAAAACAATTTGTAATCTAAAAGATTACATATTTTTGAACAAAAATAAATGTTTGTTTCAAAAGGAACAACACTTTTGAATGGAGAAATAACCGATTGAAGATGACAGTTAATAAGTACTGTACATTCTTTAATCAACTATTTCTCCCAAAAGGAATTAAATTTTGGCCCAAAACAATTTGTAATCTAAAAGATTACATATTTTTGAACAAAAATAAATGTTTGTTTCAAAAGGAACAAAACTTTTGAATGGAGAAATAACCGATTGAAGATGACAGTTAATAAGTACTGTACATTCTTTAATCAACTATTTCTCCCAAAAGGAATTAAATTTTGGCCCAAAACAGTTTGTAATCTAAAAGATTACATATTTTTGAACAAAAATAAATGTTTGTTTCAAAAGGAACAAAACTTTTGAATGGAGAAATAACCGATTGAAGATGACAGTTAATAAGTACTGTACATTCTTTAATCAACTATTTCTCCCAAAAGGAATTAAATTTTGGCCCAAAACAGTTTGTAATCTAAAAGATTAGATATTTTTGAACAAAAATAAATGTTTGTTTCAAAAGGAACAAAACTTTTGAATGGAGAAATAACCGATTGAAGATGACAGTTAATAAGTACTGTACATTCTTTAATCAACTACTTTTCCCAAAAGGAATTAAATTTTGGCCCAAAACAATTTGTAATCTAAAAGATTACATATTTTTGAACAAAAATAAATGTTTGTTTCAAAAGGAACAACACTTTTGAATGGAGAAATAACCGATTGAAGATGACAGTTAATAAGTACTGTACATTCTTTAATCAACTATTTCTCCCAAAAGGAATTAAATTTTGGCCCAAAACAATTTGTAATCTAAAAGATTACATATTTTTGAACAAAAATAAATGTTTGTTTCAAAAGGAACAAAACTTTTGAATGGAGAAATAACCGATTGAAGATGACAGTTAATAAGTACTGTACATTCTTTAATCAACTATTTCTCCCAAAAGGAATTAAATTTTGGCCCAAAACAGTTTGTAATCTAAAAGATTAGATATTTTTGAACAAAAATAAATGTTTGTTTCAAAAGGAACAAAACTTTTGAATGGAGAAATAACCGATTGAAGATGACAGTTAATAAGTACTGTACATTCTTTAATCAACTATTTCTCCCAAAAGGAATTAAATTTTGGCCCAAAACAATTTGTAATCTAAAAGATTACATATTTTTGAACAAAAATAAATGTTTGTTTCAAAAGGAACAACACTTTTGAATGGAGAAATAACCGATTGAAGATGACAGTTAATAAGTACTGTACATTCTTTAATCAACTATTTCTCCCAAAAGGAATTAAATTTTGGCCCAAAACTAGGAACAGGCAGGGAACACTTTTTCTCTTTCTTTTTCATTTTTTTTCTTCGTTACAGTATGAAAAATTCAACTTTTTTTTAAAGAGTAATTATCTAACCTACCAGACGTATTTTTTTACGCTGATTCCGAATATGCCACTTTTGATAAAGTTTTTTCTGGTGCAAATACCCAAAATTTGCATTTTTAATAGTTTTTTGAGGATTTGACCCCAAGCTCACTCGAGCTCACGGATGAGCTTGATACCATTCGATAGCCCTTCAAAAAATACATCTTGGGTTTAAAGGAAAATCGCGCAAAATCACGCCGAATAAAATTACAGCGATCGAAGAGCTAGATTTGTATAAAAAATGCTTGAAAAACAAAGGAAAGAAAAAGAACTGAACTTTTTTTTCAACGCGCGTCAAAAAAATGCATTCTCTTTTGTGCAAAAAAGAAAAGGAAAAAGTGTTCCTTTTTCTTTTTTTTCGACGAAGAATTTTTATATTTTACAATTTTAGATCGCTATTTTCGGCATTTTAACTATTTTTAATAATTTTTTTGATTTTATTTTCGGCTTATTCAGGTCTGAAAGTACCTAGAAAGAACAATAAAATAATGTTTTTTAAACTTTTATTTTTAACCTGCCTGTCCCTACCCAAAACAATTTGTAATCTAAAAGATTACATATTTTTGAACAAAAATAAATGTTTGTTTCAAAAGGAACAACACTTTTGAATGGAGAAATAACCGATTGAAGATGACAGTTAATAAGTACTGTACATTCTTTAATCAACTATTTCTCCCAAAAGGAATTAAATTTTGGCCCAAAACAGTTTGTAATCTAAAAGATTACATATTTTTGAACAAAAATAAATGTTTGTTTCAAAAGGAACAACACTTTTGAATGGAGAAATAACCGATTGAAGATGACAGTTAATAAGTACTGTACATTCTTTAATCAACTATTTCTCCCAAAAGGAATTAAATTTTGGCCCAAAACAGTTTGTAATCTTAAAGATTACTTGTTTTCGAACAAAAATAAATGTTTGTTTCAAAAGGAACAAAACTTTTGAATGGAGAAATAACCGATTGAAGATGACAGTTAATAAGTACTGTACATTCTTTAATCAACTATTTCTCCCAAAAGGAATTAAATTTTGGCCCAAAACAGTTTGTAATCTTAAAGATTACTTGTTTTCGAACAAAAATAAATGTTTGTTTCAAAAGGAACAACACTTTTGAATGGAGAAATAACCGATTGAAGATGACAGTTAATAAGTACTGTACATTCTTTAATCAACTATTTCTCCCAAAAGGAATTAAATTTTGGCCCAAAACAGTTTGTAATCTTAAAGATTACTTGTTTTCGAACAAAAATAAATGTTTGTTTCAAAAGGAACAAAACTTTTGAATGGAGAAATAACCGATTGAAGATGACAGTTAATAAGTACTGTACATTCTTTAATCAACTATTTCTCCCAAAAGGAATTAAATTTTGGCCCAAAACAGTTTGTAATCTTAAAGATTACTTGTTTTCGAACAAAAATAAATGTTTGTTTCAAAAGGAACAACACTTTTGAATGGAGAAATAACCGATTGAAGATGACAGTTAATAAGTACTGTACATTCTTTAATCAACTATTTCTCCCAAAAGGAATTAAATTTTGGCCCAAAACAGTTTGTAATCTTAAAGATTACTTGTTTTCGAACAAAAATAAATGTTTGTTTCAAAAGGAACAACACTTTTGAATGGAGAAATAACCGATTGAAGATGACAGTTAATAAGTACTGTACATTCTTTAATCAACTATTTCTCCCAAAAGGAATTAAATTTTGGCCCAAAACAGTTTGTAATCTTAAAGATTACTTGTTTTCGAACAAAAATAAATGTTTGTTTCAAAAGGAACAAAACTTTTGAATGGAGAAATAACCGATTGAAGATGACAGTTAATAAGTACTGTACATTCTTTAATCAACTATTTCTCCCAAAAGGAATTAAATTTTGGCCCAAAACAGTTTGTAATCTTAAAGATTACTTGTTTTCGAACAAAAATAAATGTTTGTTTCAAAAGGAACAACACTTTTGAATGGAGAAATAACCGATTGAAGATGACAGTTAATAAGTACTGTACATTCTTTAATCAACTATTTCTCCCAAAAGGAATTAAATTTTGGCCCAAAACAGTTTGTAATCTTAAAGATTACATATTTTTGAACAAAAATAAATGTTTGTTTCAAAAGGAACAACACTTTTGAATGGAGAAATAACCGATTGAAGATGACAGTTAATAAGTACTGTACATTCTTTAATCAACTATTTCTCCCAAAAGGAATTAAATTTTGGCCCAAAACAGTTTGTAATCTTAAAGATTACTTGTTTTCGAACAAAAATAAATGTTTGTTTCAAAAGGAACAACACTTTTGAATGGAGAAATAACCGATTGAAGATGACAGTTAATAAGTACTGTACATTCTTTAATCAACTATTTCTCCCAAAAGGAATTAAATTTTGGCCCAAAACAGTTTGTAATCTTAAAGATTACTTGTTTTCGAACAAAAATAAATGTTTGTTTCAAAAGGAACAACACTTTTGAATGGAGAAATAACCGATTGAAGATGACAGTTAATAAGTACTGTACATTCTTTAATCAACTATTTCTCCCAAAAGGAATTAAATTTTGGCCCAAAACAGTTTGTAATCTAAAAGATTACATATTTTTGAACAAAAATAAATGTTTGTTTAAAAAGGAACAAAACTTTTGAATGGAGAAATAACCGATTGAAGATGACAGTTAATAAGTACTGTACATTCTTTAATCAACTATTTCTCCCAAAAGGAATTAAATTTTGGCGCAAAACAGTTTGTAATCTAAAAGATTACATATTTTTGAACAAAAATAAATGTTTGTTTTAAAAGGAACAACGCTTTTGAATGGAGAAATAACCGATTGAAGATGACAGTTAATAAGTACTGTACATTCTTTAATCAACTATTTCTCCCAAAAGGAATTAAATTTTGGCCCAAAACAGTTTGTAATCTAAAAGATTACATATTTTTGAACAAAAATAAATGTTTGTTTCAAAAGGAACAAAACTTTTGAATGGAGAAATAACCGATTGAAGATGACAGTTAATAAGTACTGTACATTCTTTAATCAACTATTTCTCCCAAAAGGAATTAAATTTTGGCCCAAAACAGTTTGTAATCTAAAAGATTACATATTTTTGAACAAAAATAAATGTTTGTTTTAAAAGGAACAACGCTTTTGAATGGAGAAATAACCGATTGAAGATGACAGTTAATAAGTACTGTACATTCGTTAATCAACTATTTCTCCCAAAAGGAATTAAATTTTGGCCCAAAACAGTTTGTAATCTAAAAGATTACATATTTTTGAACAAAAATAAATGTTTGTTTCAAAAGGAACAAAACTTTTGAATGGAGAAATAACCGATTGAAGATGACAGTTAATAAGTACTGTACATTCTTTAATCAACTATTTCTCCCAAAAGGAATTAAATTTTGGCCCAAAACAGTTTGTAATCTAAAAGATTACATATTTTTGAACAAAAATAAATGTTTGTTTTAAAAGGAACAACGCTTTTGAATGGAGAAATAACCGATTGAAGATGACAGTTAATAAGTACTGTACATTCTTTAATCAACTATTTCTCCCAAAAGGAATTAAATTTTGGCCCAAAACAGTTTGTAATCTAAAAGATTACATATTTTTGAACAAAAATAAATGTTTGTTTCAAAAGGAACAACACTTTTGAATGGAGAAATAACCGATTGAAGATGACAGTTAATAAGTACTGTACATTCTTTAATCAACTATTTCTCCCAAAAGGAATTAAATTTTGGCCCAAAACAGTTTGTAATCTTAAAGATTACTTGTTTTCGAACAAAAATAAATGTTTGTTTCAAAAGGAACAAAACTTTTGAATGGAGAAATAACCGATTGAAGATGACAGTTAATAAGTACTGTACATTCTTTAATCAACTATTTCTCCCAAAAGGAATTAAATTTTGGCCCAAAACAGTTTGTAATCTAAAAGATTACATATTTTTGAACAAAAATAAATGTTTGTTTAAAAAGGAACAAAACTTTTGAATGGAGAAATAACCGATTGAAGATGACAGTTAATAAGTACTGTACATTCTTTAATCAACTATTTCTCCCAAAAGGAATTAAATTTTGGCCCAAAACAGTTTGTAATCTAAAAGATTACATATTTTTGAACAAAAATAAATGTTTGTTTCAAAAGGAACAAAACTTTTGAATGGAGAAATAACCGATTGAAGATGACAGTTAATAAGTACTGTACATTCTTTAATCAACTATTTCTCCCAAAAGGAATTAAATTTTGGCCCAAAACAGTTTGTAATCTAAAAGATTACATATTTTTGAACAAAAATAAATGTTTGTTTTAAAAGGAACAACACTTTTGAATGGAGAAATAACCGATTGAAGATGACAGTTAATAAGTACTGTACATTCTTTAATCAACTATTTCTCCCAAAAGGAATTAAATTTTGGCCCAAAACAGTTTGTAATCTAAAAGATTACATATTTTTGAACAAAAATAAATGTTTGTTTTAAAAGGAACAACGCTTTTGAATGGAGAAATAACCGATTGAAGATGACAGTTAATAAGTACTGTACATTCTTTAATCAACTATTTCTCCCAAAAGGAATTAAATTTTGGCCCAAAACAGTTTGTAATCTAAAAGATTACATATTTTTGAACAAAAATAAATGTTTGTTTCAAAAGGAACAACACTTTTGAATGGAGAAATAACCGATTGAAGATGACAGTTAATAAGTACTGTACATTCTTTAATCAACTATTTCTCCCAAAAGGAATTAAATTTTGGCCCAAAACAGTTTGTAATCTTAAAGATTACTTGTTTTCGAACAAAAATAAATGTTTGTTTCAAAAGGAACAAAACTTTTGAATGGAGAAATAACCGATTGAAGATGACAGTTAATAAGTACTGTACATTCTTTAATCAACTATTTCTCCCAAAAGGAATTAAATTTTGGCCCAAAACAGTTTGTAATCTTAAAGATTACTTGTTTTCGAACAAAAATAAATGTTTGTTTCAAAAGGAACAACACTTTTGAATGGAGAAATAACCGATTGAAGATGACAGTTAATAAGTACTGTACATTCTTTAATCAACTATTTCTCCCAAAAGGAATTAAATTTTGGCCCAAAACAGTTTGTAATCTAAAAGATTACATATTTTTGAACAAAAATAAATGTTTGTTTTAAAAGGAACAAAACTTTTGAATGGAGAAATAACCGATTGAAGATGACAGTTAATAAGTACTGTACATTCTTTAATCAACTATTTCTCCCAAAAGGAATTAAATTTTGGCCCAAAACAGTTTGTAATCTAAAAGATTACATATTTTTGAACAAAAATAAATGTTTGTTTCAAAAGGAACAAAACTTTTGAATGGAGAAATAACCGATTGAAGATGACAGTTAATAAGTACTGTACATTCTTTAATCAACTATTTCTCCCAAAAGGAATTAAATTTTGGCCCAAAACAGTTTGTAATCTAAAAGATTACATATTTTTGAACAAAAATAAATGTTTGTTTTAAAAGGAACAAAACTTTTGAATGGAGAAATAACCGATTGAAGATGACAGTTAATAAGTACTGTACATTCTTTAATCAACTATTTCTCCCAAAAGGAATTAAATTTTGGCCCAAAACAGTTTGTAATCTAAAAGATTACATATTTTTGAACAAAAATAAATGTTTGTTTCAAAAGGAACAAAACTTTTGAATGGAGAAATAACCGATTGAAGATGACAGTTAATAAGTACTGTACATTCTTTAATCAACTATTTCTCCCAAAAGGAATTAAATTTTGGCCCAAAACAGTTTGTAATCTTAAAGATTACTTGTTTTCGAACAAAAATAAATGTTTGTTTCAAAAGGAACAACACTTTTGAATGGAGAAATAACCGATTGAAGATGACAGTTAATAAGTACTGTACATTCTTTAATCAACTATTTCTCCCAAAAGGAATTAAATTTTGGCCCAAAACAGTTTGTAATCTAAAAGATTACATATTTTTGAACAAAAATAAATGTTTGTTTTAAAAGGAACAACACTTTTGAATGGAGAAATAACCGATTGAAGATGACAGTTAATAAGTACTGTACATTCTTTAATCAACTATTTCTCCCAAAAGGAATTAAATTTTGGCCCAAAACAGTTTGTAATCTAAAAGATTACATATTTTTGAACAAAAATAAATGTTTGTTTTAAAAGGAACAACACTTTTGAATGGAGAAATAACCGATTGAAGATGACAGTTAATAAGTACTGTACATTCTTTAATCAACTATTTCTCCCAAAAGGAATTAAATTTTGGCCCAAAACAGTTTGTAATCTTAAAGATTACTTGTTTTCGAACAAAAATAAATGTTTGTTTCAAAAGGAACAAAACTTTTGAATGGAGAAATAACCGATTGAAGATGACAGTTAATAAGTACTGTACATTCTTTAATCAACTATTTCTCCCAAAAGGAATTAAATTTTGGCCCAAAACAGTTTGTAATCTAAAAGATTACATATTTTTGAACAAAAATAAATGTTTGTTTTAAAAGGAACAAAACTTTTGAATGGAGAAATAACCGATTGAAGATGACAGTTAATAAGTACTGTACATTCTTTAATCAACTATTTCTCCCAAAAGGAATTAAATTTTGGCCCAAAACAGTTTGTAATCTAAAAGATTACATATTTTTGAACAAAAATAAATGTTTGTTTCAAAAGGAACAAAACTTTTGAATGGAGAAATAACCGATTGAAGATGACAGTTAATAAGTACTGTACATTCTTTAATCAACTATTTCTCCCAAAAGGAATTAAATTTTGGCCCAAAACAGTTTGTAATCTAAAAGATTACATATTTTTGAACAAAAATAAATGTTTGTTTTAAAAGGAACAACACTTTTGAATGGAGAAATAACCGATTGAAGATGACAGTTAATAAGTACTGTACATTCTTTAATCAACTATTTCTCCCAAAAGGAATTAAATTTTGGCCCAAAACAGTTTGTAATCTAAAAGATTACATATTTTTGAACAAAAATAAATGTTTGTTTCAAAAGGAACAAAACTTTTGAATGGAGAAATAACCGATTGAAGATGACAGTTAATAAGTACTGTACATTCTTTAATCAACTATTTCTCCCAAAAGGAATTAAATTTTGGCCCAAAACAGTTTGTAATCTAAAAGATTACATATTTTTGAACAAAAATAAATGTTTGTTTCAAAAGGAACAAAACTTTTGAATGGAGAAATAACCGATTGAAGATGACAGTTAATAAGTACTGTACATTCTTTAATCAACTATTTCTCCCAAAAGGAATTAAATTTTGGCCCAAAACAGTTTGTAATCTAAAAGATTACATATTTTTGAACAAAAATAAATGTTTGTTTTAAAAGGAACAACACTTTTGAATGGAGAAATAACCGATTGAAGATGACAGTTAATAAGTACTGTACATTCTTTAATCAACTATTTCTCCCAAAAGGAATTAAATTTTGGCCCAAAACAGTTTGTAATCTAAAAGATTACATATTTTTGAACAAAAATAAATGTTTGTTTTAAAAGGAACAACACTTTTGAATGGAGAAATAACCGATTGAAGATGACAGTTAATAAGTACTGTACATTCTTTAATCAACTATTTCTCCCAAAAGGAATTAAATTTTGGCCCAAAACAGTTTGTAATCTTAAAGATTACTTGTTTTCGAACAAAAATAAATGTTTGTTTCAAAAGGAACAAAACTTTTGAATGGAGAAATAACCGATTGAAGATGACAGTTAATAAGTACTGTACATTCTTTAATCAACTATTTCTCCCAAAAGGAATTAAATTTTGGCCCAAAACAGTTTGTAATCTAAAAGATTACATATTTTTGAACAAAAATAAATGTTTGTTTTAAAAGGAACAACACTTTTGAATGGAGAAATAACCGATTGAAGATGACAGTTAATAAGTACTGTACATTCTTTAATCAACTATTTCTCCCAAAAGGAATTAAATTTTGGCCCAAAACAGTTTGTAATCTAAAAGATTACATATTTTTGAACAAAAATAAATGTTTGTTTTAAAAGGAACAACACTTTTGAATGGAGAAATAACCGATTGAAGATGACAGTTAATAAGTACTGTACATTCTTTAATCAACTATTTCTCCCAAAAGGAATTAAATTTTGGCCCAAAACAGTTTGTAATCTAAAAGATTACATATTTTTGAACAAAAATAAATGTTTGTTTCAAAAGGAACAAAACTTTTGAATGGAGAAATAACCGATTGAAGATGACAGTTAATAAGTACTGTACATTCTTTAATCAACTATTTCTCCCAAAAGGAATTAAATTTTGGCCCAAAACAGTTTGTAATCTTAAAGATTACTTGTTTTCGAACAAAAATAAATGTTTGTTTCAAAAGGAACAACACTTTTGAATGGAGAAATAACCGATTGAAGATGACAGTTAATAAGTACTGTACATTCTTTAATCAACTATTTCTCCCAAAAGGAATTAAATTTTGGCCCAAAACAGTTTGTAATCTTAAAGATTACTTGTTTTCGAACAAAAATAAATGTTTGTTTCAAAAGGAACAACACTTTTGAATGGAGAAATAACCGATTGAAGATGACAGTTAATAAGTACTGTACATTCTTTAATCAACTATTTCTCCCAAAAGGAATTAAATTTTGGCCCAAAACAGTTTGTAATCTAAAAGATTACATATTTTTGAACAAAAATAAATGTTTGTTTCAAAAGGAACAAAACTTTTGAATGGAGAAATAACCGATTGAAGATGACAGTTAATAAGTACTGTACATTCTTTAATCAACTATTTCTCCCAAAAGGAATTAAATTTTGGCCCAAAACAGTTTGTAATCTTAAAGATTACTTGTTTTCGAACAAAAATAAATGTTTGTTTCAAAAGGAACAACACTTTTGAATGGAGAAATAACCGATTGAAGATGACAGTTAATAAGTACTGTACATTCTTTAATCAACTATTTCTCCCAAAAGGAATTAAATTTTGGCCCAAAACAATTTGTAATCTAAAAGATTACATATTTTTGAACAAAAATAAATGTTTGTTTCAAAAGGAACAAAACTTTTGAATGGAGAAATAACCGATTGAAGATGACAGTTAATAAGTACTGTACATTCTTTAATCAACTACTTTTCCCAAAAGGAATTAAATTTTGGCCCAAAACAGTTTGTAATCTTCAAGATTACATATTTTTGAACAAAAATAAATGTTTGTTTCAAAAGGAACAACACTTTTGAATGGAGAAATAACCGATTGAAGATGACAGTTAATAAGTACTGTACATTCTTTAATCAACTACTTTTCCCAAAAGGAATTAAATTTTGGCCCAAAACAATTTGTAATCTTCAAGATTAGATATTTTTGAACAAAAATAAATGTTTGTTTCAAAAGGAACAACGCTTTTGAATGGAGAAATAACCGATTGAAGATGACAGTTAATAAGTACTGTACATTCTTTAATCAACTACTTTTCCCAAAAGGAATTAAATTTTGGCCCAAAACAATTTGTAATCTTCAAGATTACATATTTTTGAACAAAAATAAATGTTTGTTTCAAAAGGAACAAAACTTTTGAATGGAGAAATAACCGATTGAAGATGACAGTTAATAAGTACTGTACATTCTTTAATCAACTACTTTTCCCAAAAGGAATTAAATTTTGGCCCAAAACAATTTGTAATCTTCAAGATTACATATTTTTGAACAAAAATAAATGTTTGTTTCAAAAGGAACAACGCTTTTGAATGGAGAAATAACCGATTGAAGATGACAGTTAATAAGTACTGTGCATTCTTTAATCAACTACTTTTCCCAAAAGGAATTAAATTTTGGCCCAAAACAGTTTGTAATCTTCAAGATTACATATTTTTGAACAAAAATAAATGTTTGTTTCAAAAGGAACAACGCTTTTGAATGGAGAAATAACCGATTGAAGATGACAGTTAATAAGTACTGTACATTCTTTAATCAACTACTTTTCCCAAAAGGAATTAAATTTTGGCCCAAAACAATTTGTAATCTTCAAGATTACATATTTTTGAACAAAAATAAATGTTTGTTTCAAAAGGAACAAAACTTTTGAATGGAGAAATAACCGATTGAAGATGACAGTTAATAAGTACTGTACATTCTTTAATCAACTACTTTTCCCAAAAGGAATTAAATTTTGGCCCAAAACAATTTGTAATCTTCAAGATTACATATTTTTGAACAAAAATAAATGTTTGTTTCAAAAGGAACAAAACTTTTGAATGGAGAAATAACCGATTGAAGATGACAGTTAATAAGTACTGTACATTCTTTAATCAACTACTTTTCCCAAAAGGAATTAAATTTTGGCCCAAAACAGTTTGTAATCTTCAAGATTACATATTTTTGAACAAAAATAAATGTTTGTTTCAAAAGGAACAACGCTTTTGAATGGAGAAATAACCGATTGAAGATGACAGTTAATAAGTACTGTACATTCTTTAATCAACTACTTTTCCCAAAAGGAATTAAATTTTGGCCCAAAACAATTTGTAATCTTCAAGATTACATATTTTTGAACAAAAATAAATGTTTGTTTCAAAAGGAACAAAACTTTTGAATGGAGAAATAACCGATTGAAGATGACAGTTAATAAGTACTGTACATTCTTTAATCAACTACTTTTCCCAAAAGGAATTAAATTTTGGCCCAAAACAGTTTGTAATCTTCAAGATTACATATTTTTGAACAAAAATAAATGTTTGTTTCAAAAGGAACAACGCTTTTGAATGGAGAAATAACCGATTGAAGATGACAGTTAATAAGTACTGTACATTCTTTAATCAACTACTTTTCCCAAAAGGAATTAAATTTTGGCCCAAAACAGTTTGTAATCTTCAAGATTACATATTTTTGAACAAAAATAAATGTTTGTTTCAAAAGGAACAACGCTTTTGAATGGAGAAATAACCGATTGAAGATGACAGTTAATAAGTACTGTACATTCTTTAATCAACTACTTTTCCCAAAAGGAATTAAATTTTGGCCCAAAACAATTTGTAATCTTCAAGATTACATATTTTTGAACAAAAATAAATGTTTGTTTCAAAAGGAACAAAACTTTTGAATGGAGAAATAACCGATTGAAGATGACAGTTAATAAGTACTGTACATTCTTTAATCAACTACTTTTCCCAAAAGGAATTAAATTTTGGCCCAAAACAATTTGTAATCTTCAAGATTACATATTTTTGAACAAAAATAAATGTTTGTTTCAAAAGGAACAACGCTTTTGAATGGAGAAATAACCGATTGAAGATGACAGTTAATAAGTACTGTACATTCTTTAATCAACTACTTTTCCCAAAAGGAATTAAATTTTGGCCCAAAACAATTTGTAATCTTCAAGATTACATATTTTTGAACAAAAATAAATGTTTGTTTCAAAAGGAACAAAACTTTTGAATGGAGAAATAACCGATTGAAGATGACAGTTAATAAGTACTGTACATTCTTTAATCAACTACTTTTCCCAAAAGGAATTAAATTTTGGCCCAAAACAGTTTGTAATCTTCAAGATTACATATTTTTGAACAAAAATAAATGTTTGTTTCAAAAGGAACAACGCTTTTGAATGGAGAAATAACCGATTGAAGATGACAGTTAATAAGTACTGTACATTCTTTAATCAACTACTTTTCCCAAAAGGAATTAAATTTTGGCCCAAAACAGTTTGTAATCTTCAAGATTACATATTTTTGAACAAAAATAAATGTTTGTTTCAAAAGGAACAAAACTTTTGAATGGAGAAATAACCGATTGAAGATGACAGTTAATAAGTACTGTACATTCTTTAATCAACTACTTTTCCCAAAAGGAATTAAATTTTGGCCCAAAACAGTTTGTAATCTTCAAGATTACATATTTTTGAACAAAAATAAATGTTTGTTTCAAAAGGAACAACGCTTTTGAATGGAGAAATAACCGATTGAAGATGACAGTTAATAAGTACTGTACATTCTTTAATCAACTACTTTTCCCAAAAGGAATTAAATTTTGGCCCAAAACAGTTTGTAATCTTCAAGATTACATATTTTTGAACAAAAATAAATGTTTGTTTCAAAAGGAACAAAACTTTTGAATGGAGAAATAACCGATTGAAGATGACAGTTAATAAGTACTGTACATTCTTTAATCAACTACTTTTCCCAAAAGGAATTAAATTTTGGCCCAAAACAGTTTGTAATCTTCAAGATTACATATTTTTGAACAAAAATAAATGTTTGTTTCAAAAGGAACAACGCTTTTGAATGGAGAAATAACCGATTGAAGATGACAGTTAATAAGTACTGTACATTCTTTAATCAACTACTTTTCCCAAAAGGAATTAAATTTTGGCCCAAAACAATTTGTAATCTTCAAGATTAGATTTTTTTGAACAAAAATAAATGTTTGTTTCAAAAGGAACAACACTTTTGAATGGAGAAATAACCGATTGAAGATGACAGTTAATAAGTACTGTACATTCTTTAATCAACTATTTCTCCCAAAAGGAATTAAATTTTGGCCCAAAACAATTTGTAATCTAAAAGATTAGATATTTTTGAACAAAAATAAATGTTTGTTTCAAAAGGAACAAAACTTTTGAATGGAGAAATAACCGATTGAAGATGACAGTTAATAAGTACTGTACATTCTTTAATCAACTATTTCTCCCAAAAGGAATTAAATTTTGGCCCAAAACAATTTGTAATCTAAAAGATTAGATATTTTTGAACAAAAATAAATGTTTGTTTCAAAAGGAACAAAACTTTTGAATGGAGAAATAACCGATTGAAGATGACAGTTAATAAGTACTGTACATTCTTTAATCAACTATTTCTCCCAAAAGGAATTAAATTTTGGCCCAAAACAGTTTGTAATCTTAAAGATTACTTGTTTTCGAACAAAAATAAATGTTTGTTTCAAAAGGAACAACACTTTTGAATGGAGAAATAACCGATTGAAGATGACAGTTAATAAGTACTGTACATTCTTTTATCAACTATTTCTCCCAAAAGGAATTAAATTTGGCACAAAACAGTTTGTAATCTTAAAGATTACTTGTTTTCGAACAAAAATAAATGTTTGTTTCAAAAGGAACAACACTTTTGAATGGAGAAATAACCGATTGAAGATGACAGTTAATAAGTACTGTACATTCTTTAATCAACTATTTCTCCCAAAAGGAATTAAATTTTGGCACAAAACAGTTTGTAATCTTAAAGATTACTTGTTTTCGAACAAAAATAAATGTTTGTTTCAAAAGGAACAACACTTTTGAATGGAGAAATAACCGATTGAAGATGACAGTTAATAAGTACTGTACATTCTTTAATCAACTATTTCTCCCAAAAGGAATTAAATTTTGGCCCAAAACAGTTTGTAATCTTAAAGATTACTTGTTTTCGAACAAAAATAAATGTTTGTTTCAAAAGGAACAACACTTTTGAATGGAGAAATAACCGATTGAAGATGACAGTTAATAAGTACTGTACATTCTTTAATCAACTATTTCTCCCAAAAGGAATTAAATTTTGGCACAAAACAGTTTGTAATCTTAAAGATTACTTGTTTTCGAACAAAAATAAATGTTTGTTTCAAAAGGAACAACACTTTTGAATGGAGAAATAACCGATTGAAGATGACAGTTAATAAGTACTGTACATTCTTTAATCAACTATTTCTCCCAAAAGGAATTAAATTTTGGCCCAAAACAATTTGTAATCTAAAAGATTAGATATTTTTGAACAAAAATAAATGTTTGTTTCAAAAGGAACAACACTTTTGAATGGAGAAATAACCGATTGAAGATGACAGTTAATAAGTACTGTACATTCTTTAATCAACTATTTCTCCCAAAAGGAATTAAATTTTGGCCCAAAACAGTTTGTAATCTTAAAGATTACATATTTTTGAACAAAAATAAATGTTTGTTTCAAAAGGAACAACGCTTTTTAATGGAGAAATAACCGATTGAAGATGACAGTTAATAAGTACTGTACATTCTTTAATCAACTATTTCTCCCAAAAGGAATTAAATTTTGGCCCAAAACAGTTTGTAATCTTAAAGATTACATATTTTTGAACAAAAATAAATGTTTGTTTCAAAAGGAACAACGCTTTTTAATGGAGAAATAACCGATTGAAGATGACAGTTAATAAGTACTGTACATTCTTTAATCAACTATTTCTCCCAAAAGGAATTAAATTTTGGCCCAAAACAGTTTGTAATCTTAAAGATTACATATTTTTGAACAAAAATAAATGTTTGTTTCAAAAGGAACAAAACTTTTGAATGGAGAAATAACCGATTGAAGATGACAGTTAATAAGTACTGTACATTCTTTAATCAACTATTTCTCCCAAAAGGAATTAAATTTTGGCCCAAAACAGTTTGTAATCTTAAAGATTACATATTTTTGAACAAAAATAAATGTTTGTTTCAAAAGGAACAACACTTTTGAATGGAGAAATAACCGATTGAAGATGACAGTTAATAAGTACTGTACATTCTTTAATCAACTATTTCTCCCAAAAGGAATTAAATTTTGGCCCAAAACAGTTTGTAATCTTAAAGATTACTTGTTTTCGAACAAAAATAAATGTTTGTTTCAAAAGGAACAACACTTTTGAATGGAGAAATAACCGATTGAAGATGACAGTTAATAAGTACTGTACATTCTTTAATCAACTATTTCTCCCAAAAGGAATTAAATTTTGGCCCAAAACAGTTTGTAATCTTAAAGATTACATATTTTTGAACAAAAATAAATGTTTGTTTCAAAAGGAACAACGCTTTTTAATGGAGAAATAACCGATTGAAGATGACAGTTAATAAGTACTGTACATTCTTTAATCAACTATTTCTCCCAAAAGGAATTAAATTTTGGCCCAAAACAGTTTGTAATCTTAAAGATTAGATATTTTTGAACAAAAATAAATGTTTGTTTCAAAAGGAACAACACTTTTGAATGGAGAAATAACCGATTGAAGATGACAGTTAATAAGTACTGTACATTCTTTAATCAACTATTTCTCCCAAAAGGAATTAAATTTTGGCCCAAAACAGTTTGTAATCTTAAAGATTACATATTTTTGAACAAAAATAAATGTTTGTTTCAAAAGGAACAACACTTTTGAATGGAGAAATAACCGATTGAAGATGACAGTTAATAAGTACTGTACATTCTTTAATCAACTATTTCTCCCAAAAGGAATTAAATTTTGGCCCAAAACAGTTTGTAATCTTAAAGATTACTTGTTTTCGAACAAAAATAAATGTTTGTTTCAAAAGGAACAACACTTTTGAATGGAGAAATAACCGATTGAAGATGACAGTTAATAAGTACTGTACATTCTTTAATCAACTATTTCTCCCAAAAGGAATTAAATTTTGGCCCAAAACAGTTTGTAATCTTAAAGATTACTTGTTTTCGAACAAAAATAAATGTTTGTTTCAAAAGGAACAACACTTTTGAGTGGAGAAATAACCGATTGAAGATGACAGTTAATAAATACTGTACATTCTTTAATCAACTATTTCTCCCAAAAGGAATTAAATTTTGGCCCAAAACAGTTTGTAATCTTAAAGATTACTTGTTTTCGAACAAAAATAAATGTTTGTTTCAAAAGGAACAACACTTTTGAATGGAGAAATAACCGATTGAAGATGACAGTTAATAAGTACTGTACATTCTTTAATCAACTATTTCTCCCAAAAGGAATTAAATTTTGGCCCAAAACAGTTTGTAATCTTAAAGATTACTTGTTTTCGAACAAAAATAAATGTTTGTTTCAAAAGGAACAACACTTTTGAATGGAGAAATAACCGATTGAAGATGACAGTTAATAAGTACTGTACATTCTTTAATCAACTATTTCTCCCAAAAGGAATTAAATTTTGGCCCAAAACAATTTGTAATCTAAAAGATTAGATATTTTTGAACAAAAATAAATGTTTGTTTCAAAAGGAACAAAACTTTTGAATGGAGAAATAACCGATTGAAGATGACAGTTAATAAGTACTGTACATTCTTTAATCAACTATTTCTCCCAAAAGGAATTAAATTTTGGCCCAAAACAATTTGTAATCTAAAAGATTACATATTTTTGAACAAAAATAAATGTTTGTTTCAAAAGGAACAACACTTTTGAATGGAGAAATAACCGATTGAAGATGACAGTTAATAAGTACTGTACATTCTTTAATCAACTATTTCTCCCAAAAGGAATTAAATTTTGGCCCAAAACAATTTGTAATCTAAAAGATTACATATTTTTGAACAAAAATAAATGTTTGTTTCAAAAGGAACAACACTTTTGAATGGAGAAATAACCGATTGAAGATGACAGTTAATAAGTACTGTACATTCTTTAATCAACTATTTCTCCCAAAAGGAATTAAATTTTGGCCCAAAACAGTTTGTAATCTTAAAGATTACTTGTTTTCGAACAAAAATAAATGTTTGTTTCAAAAGGAACAACACTTTTGAATGGAGAAATAACCGATTGAAGATGACAGTTAATAAGTACTGTACATTCTTTAATCAACTATTTCTCCCAAAAGGAATTAAATTTTGGCCCAAAACAATTTGTAATCTAAAAGATTACATATTTTTGAACAAAAATAAATGTTTGTTTCAAAAGGAACAACACTTTTGAATGGAGAAATAACCGATTGAAGATGACAGTTAATAAGTACTGTACATTCTTTAATCAACTATTTCTCCCAAAAGGAATTAAATTTTGGCCCAAAACAGTTTGTAATCTTAAAGATTACATATTTTTGAACAAAAATAAATGTTTGTTTCAAAAGGAACAACGCTTTTTAATGGAGAAATAACCGATTGAAGATGACAGTTAATAAGTACTGTACATTCTTTAATCAACTATTTCTCCCAAAAGGAATTAAATTTTGGCCCAAAACAGTTTGTAATCTTAAAGATTACATATTTTTGAACAAAAATAAATGTTTGTTTCAAAAGGAACAACGCTTTTTAATGGAGAAATAACCGATTGAAGATGACAGTTAATAAGTACTGTACATTCTTTAATCAACTATTTCTCCCAAAAGGAATTAAATTTTGGCCCAAAACAGTTTGTAATCTTAAAGATTAGATATTTTTGAACAAAAATAAATGTTTGTTTCAAAAGGAACAACACTTTTGAATGGAGAAATAACCGATTGAAGATGACAGTTAATAAGTACTGTACATTCTTTAATCAACTATTTCTCCCAAAAGGAATTAAATTTTGGCCCAAAACAGTTTGTAATCTTAAAGATTACATATTTTTGAACAAAAATAAATGTTTGTTTCAAAAGGAACAACACTTTTGAATGGAGAAATAACCGATTGAAGATGACAGTTAATAAGTACTGTACATTCTTTAATCAACTATTTCTCCCAAAAGGAATTAAATTTTGGCCCAAAACAGTTTGTAATCTTAAAGATTACTTGTTTTCGAACAAAAATAAATGTTTGTTTCAAAAGGAACAACACTTTTGAATGGAGAAATAACCGATTGAAGATGACAGTTAATAAGTACTGTACATTCTTTAATCAACTATTTCTCCCAAAAGGAATTAAATTTTGGCCCAAAACAGTTTGTAATCTTAAAGATTACTTGTTTTCGAACAAAAATAAATGTTTGTTTCAAAAGGAACAACACTTTTGAATGGAGAAATAACCGATTGAAGATGACAGTTAATAAGTACTGTACATTCTTTAATCAACTATTTCTCCCAAAAGGAATTAAATTTTGGCCCAAAACAATTTGTAATCTAAAAGATTAGATATTTTTGAACAAAAATAAATGTTTGTTTCAAAAGGAACAACACTTTTGAATGGAGAAATAACCGATTGAAGATGACAGTTAATAAGTACTGTACATTCTTTAATCAACTATTTCTCCCAAAAGGAATTAAATTTTGGCCCAAAACAGTTTGTAATCTTAAAGATTACATATTTTTGAACAAAAATAAATGTTTGTTTCAAAAGGAAAAAAACTTTTGAATGGAGAAATAACCGATTGAAGATGACAGTTAATAAGTACTGTACATTCTTTAATCAACTATTTTTCCCAAAAGGAATTAAATTTTGGCCCAAAACAGTTTGTAATCTTAAAGATTACATATTTTTGAACAAAAATAAATGTTTGTTTCAAAAGGAACAACACTTTTTAATGGAGAAATAACCGATTGAAGATGACAGTTAATAAGTACTGTACATTCTTTAATCAACTATTTCTCCCAAAAGGAATTAAATTTTGGCCCAAAACAGTTTGTAATCTTAAAGATTACATATTTTTGAACAAAAATAAATGTTTGTTTCAAAAGGAAAAAAACTTTTGAATGGAGAAATAACCGATTGAAGATGACAGTTAATAAGTACTGTACATTCTTTAATCAACTATTTCTCCCAAAAGGAATTAAATTTTGGCCCAAAACAGTTTGTAATCTTAAAGATTACATATTTTTGAACAAAAATAAATGTTTGTTTCAAAAGGAAAAAAACTTTTGAATGGAGAAATAACCGATTGAAGATGACAGTTAATAAGTACTGTACATTCTTTAATCAACTATTTCTCCCAAAAGGAATTAAATTTTGGCCCAAAACAGTTTGTAATCTTAAAGATTACATATTTTTGAACAAAAATAAATGTTTGTTTCAAAAGGAAAAAAACTTTTGAATGGAGAAATAACCGATTGAAGATGACAGTTAATAAGTACTGTACATTCTTTAATCAACTATTTTTCCCAAAAGGAATTAAATTTTGGCCCAAAACAGTTTGTAATCTTAAAGATTACATATTTTTGAACAAAAATAAATGTTTGTTTCAAAAGGAAAAAAACTTTTGAATGGAGAAATAACCGATTGAAGATGACAGTTAATAAGTACTGTACATTCTTTAATCAACTATTTTTCCCAAAAGGAATTAAATTTTGGCCCAAAACAGTTTGTAATCTTAAAGATTACATATTTTTGAACAAAAATAAATGTTTGTTTCAAAAGGAACAACACTTTTTAATGGAGAAATAACCGATTGAAGATGACAGTTAATAAGTACTGTACATTCTTTAATCAACTATTTCTCCCAAAAGGAATTAAATTTTGGCCCAAAACAGTTTGTAATCTTAAAGATTACATATTTTTGAACAAAAATAAATGTTTGTTTCAAAAGGAAAAAAACTTTTTAATGGAGAAATAACCGATTGAAGATGACAGTTAATAAGTACTGTACATTCTTTAATCAACTATTTTTCCCAAAAGGAATTAAATTTTGGCCCAAAACAGTTTGTAATCTTAAAGATTACATATTTTTGAACAAAAATAAATGTTTGTTTCAAAAGGAAAAAAACTTTTGAATGGAGAAATAACCGATTGAAGATGACAGTTAATAAGTACTGTACATTCTTTAATCAACTATTTTTCCCAAAAGGAATTAAATTTTGGCCCAAAACAGTTTGTAATCTTAAAGATTACATATTTTTGAACAAAAATAAATGTTTGTTTCAAAAGGAACAACACTTTTTAATGGAGAAATAACCGATTGAAGATGACAGTTAATAAGTACTGTACATTCTTTAATCAACTATTTCTCCCAAAAGGAATTAAATTTTGGCCCAAAACAGTTTGTAATCTTAAAGATTACATATTTTTGAACAAAAATAAATGTTTGTTTCAAAAGGAAAAAAACTTTTGAATGGAGAAATAACCGATTGAAGATGACAGTTAATAAGTACTGTACATTCTTTAATCAACTATTTTTCCCAAAAGGAATTAAATTTTGGCCCAAAACAGTTTGTAATCTTAAAGATTACATATTTTTGAACAAAAATAAATGTTTGTTTCAAAAGGAACAACGCTTTTGAATGGAGAAATAACCGATTGAAGATGACAGTTAATAAGTACTGTACATTCTTTAATCAACTATTTTTCCCAAAAGGAATTAAATTTTGGCCCAAAACAGTTTGTAATCTTAAAGATTACATATTTTTGAACAAAAATAAATGTTTGTTTCAAAAGGAACAACGCTTTTGAATGGAGAAATAACCGATTGAAGATGACAGTTAATAAGTACTGTACATTCTTTAATCAACTATTTTTCCCAAAAGGAATTAAATTTTGGCCCAAAACAGTTTGTAATCTTAAAGATTACATATTTTTGAACAAAAATAAATGTTTGTTTCAAAAGGAAAAAAACTTTTGAATGGAGAAATAACCGATTGAAGATGACAGTTAATAAGTACTGTACATTCTTTAATCAACTATTTTTCCCAAAAGGAATTAAATTTTGGCCCAAAACAGTTTGTAATCTTAAAGATTACATATTTTTGAACAAAAATAAATGTTTGTTTCAAAAGGAACAACACTTTTGAATGGAGAAATAACCGATTGAAGATGACAGTTAATAAGTACTGTACATTCTTTAATCAACTATTTCTCCCAAAAGGAATTAAATTTTGGCCCAAAACAGTTTGTAATCTTAAAGATTACTTGTTTTCGAACAAAAATAAATGTTTGTTTCAAAAGGAACAAAACTTTTGAATGGAGAAATAACCGATTGAAGATGACAGTTAATAAGTACTGTACATTCTTTAATCAACTATTTCTCCCAAAAGGAATTAAATTTTGGCCCAAAACAGTTTGTAATCTTAAAGATTACATATTTTTGAACAAAAATAAATGTTTGTTTCAAAAGGAACAACACTTTTGAATGGAGAAATAACCGATTGAAGATGACAGTTAATAAGTACTGTACATTCTTTAATCAACTATTTCTCCCAAAAGGAATTAAATTTTGGCCCAAAACAGTTTGTAATCTTAAAGATTACTTGTTTTCGAACAAAAATAAATGTTTGTTTCAAAAGGAACAAAACTTTTGAATGGAGAAATAACCGATTGAAGATGACAGTTAATAAGTACTGTACATTCTTTAATCAACTATTTTTCCCAAAAGGAATTAAATTTTGGCCCAAAACAGTTTGTAATCTTAAAGATTACATATTTTTGAACAAAAATAAATGTTTGTTTCAAAAGGAACAAAACTTTTGAATGGAGAAATAACCGATTGAAGATGACAGTTAATAAGTACTGTACATTCTTTAATCAACTATTTCTCCCAAAAGGAATTAAATTTTGGCCCAAAACAGTTTGTAATCTTAAAGATTACATATTTTTGAACAAAAATAAATGTTTGTTTCAAAAGGAACAACACTTTTGAATGGAGAAATAACCGATTGAAGATGACAGTTAATAAGTACTGTACATTCTTTAATCAACTATTTCTCCCAAAAGGAATTAAATTTTGGCCCAAAACAGTTTGTAATCTTAAAGATTACATATTTTTGAACAAAAATAAATGTTTGTTTCAAAAGGAACAAAACTTTTGAATGGAGAAATAACCGATTGAAGATGACAGTTAATAAGTACTGTACATTCTTTAATCAACTATTTCTCCCAAAAGGAATTAAATTTTGGCCCAAAACAGTTTGTAATCTTAAAGATTACATATTTTTGAACAAAAATAAATGTTTGTTTCAAAAGGAACAACACTTTTGAATGGAGAAATAACCGATTGAAGATGACAGTTAATAAGTACTGTACATTCTTTAATCAACTATTTCTCCCAAAAGGAATTAAATTTTGGCCCAAAACAGTTTGTAATCTTAAAGATTACTTGTTTTCGAACAAAAATAAATGTTTGTTTCAAAAGGAACAAAACTTTTGAATGGAGAAATAACCGATTGAAGATGACAGTTAATAAGTACTGTACATTCTTTAATCAACTATTTCTCCCAAAAGGAATTAAATTTTGGCCCAAAACAGTTTGTAATCTTAAAGATTACATATTTTTGAACAAAAATAAATGTTTGTTTCAAAAGGAACAACACTTTTGAATGGAGAAATAACCGATTGAAGATGACAGTTAATAAGTACTGTACATTCTTTAATCAACTATTTCTCCCAAAAGGAATTAAATTTTGGCCCAAAACAGTTTGTAATCTTAAAGATTACTTGTTTTCGAACAAAAATAAATGTTTGTTTCAAAAGGAACAAAACTTTTGAATGGAGAAATAACCGATTGAAGATGACAGTTAATAAGTACTGTACATTCTTTAATCAACTATTTCTCCCAAAAGGAATTAAATTTTGGCCCAAAACAGTTTGTAATCTTAAAGATTACATATTTTTGAACAAAAATAAATGTTTGTTTCAAAAGGAACAAAACTTTTGAATGGAGAAATAACCGATTGAAGATGACAGTTAATAAGTACTGTACATTCTTTAATCAACTATTTCTCCCAAAAGGAATTAAATTTTGGCCCAAAACAGTTTGTAATCTTAAAGATTACATATTTTTGAACAAAAATAAATGTTTGTTTCAAAAGGAACAACACTTTTGAATGGAGAAATAACCGATTGAAGATGACAGTTAATAAGTACTGTACATTCTTTAATCAACTATTTCTCCCAAAAGGAATTAAATTTTGGCCCAAAACAGTTTGTAATCTTAAAGATTACTTGTTTTCGAACAAAAATAAATGTTTGTTTCAAAAGGAACAAAACTTTTGAATGGAGAAATAACCGATTGAAGATGACAGTTAATAAGTACTGTACATTCTTTAATCAACTATTTCTCCCAAAAGGAATTAAATTTTGGCCCAAAACAGTTTGTAATCTTAAAGATTACATATTTTTGAACAAAAATAAATGTTTGTTTCAAAAGGAACAACACTTTTGAATGGAGAAATAACCGATTGAAGATGACAGTTAATAAGTACTGTACATTCTTTAATCAACTATTTCTCCCAAAAGGAATTAAATTTTGGCCCAAAACAGTTTGTAATCTAAAAGATTACATATTTTTGAACAAAAATAAATGTTTGTTTCAAAAGGAACAACACTTTTGAATGGAGAAATAACCGATTGAAGATGACAGTTAATAAGTACTGTACATTCTTTAATCAACTATTTCTCCCAAAAGGAAATAAATTTTGGCCCAAAACAGTTTGTAATCTTAAAGATTACATATTTTTGAACAAAAATAAATGTTTGTTTCAAAAGGAACAAAACTTTTGAATGGAGAAATAACCGATTGAAGATGACAGTTAATAAGTACTGTACATTCTTTAATCAACTATTTCTCCCAAAAGGAATTAAATTTTGGCCCAAAACAGTTTGTAATCTTAAAGATTACATATTTTTGAACAAAAATAAATGTTTGTTTCAAAAGGAACAACACTTTTGAATGGAGAAATAACCGATTGAAGATGACAGTTAATAAGTACTGTACATTCTTTAATCAACTATTTCTCCCAAAAGGAATTAAATTTTGGCCCAAAACAGTTTGTAATCTAAAAGATTACATATTTTTGAACAAAAATAAATGTTTGTTTCAAAAGGAACAACACTTTTGAATGGAGAAATAACCGATTGAAGATGACAGTTAATAAGTACTGTACATTCTTTAATCAACTATTTCTCCCAAAAGGAAATAAATTTTGGCCCAAAACAGTTTGTAATCTAAAAGATTACATATTTTTGAACAAAAATAAATGTTTGTTTCAAAAGGAACAAAACTTTTGAATGGAGAAATAACCGATTGAAGATGACAGTTAATAAGTACTGTACATTCTTTAATCAACTATTTCTCCCAAAAGGAATTAAATTTTGGCCCAAAACAGTTTGTAATCTAAAAGATTACATATTTTTGAACAAAAATAAATGTTTGTTTCAAAAGGAACAACACTTTTGAATGGAGAAATAACCGATTGAAGATGACAGTTAATAAGTACTGTACATTCTTTAATCAACTATTTCTCCCAAAAGGAATTAAATTTTGGCCCAAAACAGTTTGTAATCTTAAAGATTACTTGTTTTCGAACAAAAATAAATGTTTGTTTCAAAAGGAACAAAACTTTTGAATGGAGAAATAACCGATTGAAGATGACAGTTAATAAGTACTGTACATTCTTTAATCAACTATTTCTCCCAAAAGGAATTAAATTTTGGCCCAAAACAGTTTGTAATCTTAAAGATTACTTGTTTTCGAACAAAAATAAATGTTTGTTTCAAAAGGAACAAAACTTTTGAATGGAGAAATAACCGATTGAAGATGACAGTTAATAAGTACTGTACATTCTTTAATCAACTATTTCTCCCAAAAGGAATTAAATTTTGGCCCAAAACAGTTTGTAATCTTAAAGATTACTTGTTTTCGAACAAAAATAAATGTTTGTTTCAAAAGGAACAACACTTTTGAATGGAGAAATAACCGATTGAAGATGACAGTTAATAAGTACTGTACATTCTTTAATCAACTATTTCTCCCAAAAGGAATTAAATTTTGGCCCAAAACAGTTTGTAATCTTAAAGATTACATATTTTTGAACAAAAATAAATGTTTGTTTCAAAAGGAACAACACTTTTGAATGGAGAAATAACCGATTGAAGATGACAGTTAATAAGTACTGTACATTCTTTAATCAACTATTTCTCCCAAAAGGAATTAAATTTTGGCCCAAAACAGTTTGTAATCTAAAAGATTACATATTTTTGAACAAAAATAAATGTTTGTTTCAAAAGGAACAAAACTTTTGAATGGAGAAATAACCGATTGAAGATGACAGTTAATAAGTACTGTACATTCTTTAATCAACTATTTCTCCCAAAAGGAATTAAATTTTGGCCCAAAACAGTTTGTAATCTTAAAGATTACTTGTTTTCGAACAAAAATAAATGTTTGTTTCAAAAGGAACAACACTTTTGAATGGAGAAATAACCGATTGAAGATGACAGTTAATAAGTACTGTACATTCTTTAATCAACTATTTCTCCCAAAAGGAATTAAATTTTGGCCCAAAACAGTTTGTAATCTAAAAGATTACATATTTTTGAACAAAAATAAATGTTTGTTTCAAAAGGAACAAAACTTTTGAATGGAGAAATAACCGATTGAAGATGACAGTTAATAAGTACTGTACATTCTTTAATCAACTATTTCTCCCAAAAGGAATTAAATTTTGGCCCAAAACAGTTTGTAATCTTCAAGATTACATATTTTTGAACAAAAATAAATGTTTGTTTCAAAAGGAACAAAACTTTTGAATGGAGAAATAACCGATTGAAGATGACAGTTAATAAGTACTGTACATTCTTTAATCAACTATTTCTCCCAAAAGGAATTAAATTTTGGCCCAAAACAGTTTGTAATCTTCAAGATTACATATTTTTGAACAAAAATAAATGTTTGTTTCAAAAGGAACAAAACTTTTGAATGGAGAAATAACCGATTGAAGATGACAGTTAATAAGTACTGTACATTCTTTAATCAACTATTTCTCCCAAAAGGAATTAAATTTTGGCCCAAAACAGTTTGTAATCTAAAAGATTACATATTTTTGAACAAAAATAAATGTTTGTTTCAAAAGGAACAAAACTTTTGAATGGAGAAATAACCGATTGAAGATGACAGTTAATAAGTACTGTACATTCTTTAATCAACTATTTCTCCCAAAAGGAATTAAATTTTGGCCCAAAACAGTTTGTAATCTAAAAGATTACATATTTTTGAACAAAAATAAATGTTTGTTTCAAAAGGAACAAAACTTTTGAATGGAGAAATAACCGATTGAAGATGACAGTTAATAAGTACTGTACATTCTTTAATCAACTATTTTTCCCAAAAAGAATAAAATTTTGGCCCAAAACAGTTTGTAATCTTAAAGAATACATATTTTTGAACAAAAATAAATGTTTGTTTCAAAAGGAACAAAACTTTTGAATGGAGAAATAACCGATTGAAGATGACAGTTAATAAGTACTGTACATTCTTTAATCAACTATTTTTCCCAAAAAGAATAAAATTTTGGCCCAAAACAGTTTGTAATCTTAAAGATTACTTGTTTTCGAACAAAAATAAATGTTTGTTTCAAAAGGAACAACACTTTTGAATGGAGAAATAACCGATTGAAGATGACAGTTAATAAGTACTGTACATTCTTTAATCAACTATTTCTCCCAAAAGGAATTAAATTTTGGCCCAAAACAGTTTGTAATCTAAAAGATTACATATTTTTGAACAAAAATAAATGTTTGTTTCAAAAGGAACAAAACTTTTGAATGGAGAAATAACCGATTGAAGATGACAGTTAATAAGTACTGTACATTCTTTAATCAACTATTTCTCCCAAAAGGAATTAAATTTTGGCCCAAAACAGTTTGTAATCTTCAAGATTACATATTTTTGAACAAAAATAAATGTTTGTTTCAAAAGGAACAAAACTTTTGAATGGAGAAATAACCGATTGAAGATGACAGTTAATAAGTACTGTACATTCTTTAATCAACTATTTCTCCCAAAAGGAATTAAATTTTGGCCCAAAACAGTTTGTAATCTTCAAGATTACATATTTTTGAACAAAAATAAATGTTTGTTTCAAAAGGAACAAAACTTTTGAATGGAGAAATAACCGATTGAAGATGACAGTTAATAAGTACTGTACATTCTTTAATCAACTATTTCTCCCAAAAGGAATTAAATTTTGGCCCAAAACAGTTTGTAATCTAAAAGATTACATATTTTTGAACAAAAATAAATGTTTGTTTCAAAAGGAACAAAACTTTTGAATGGAGAAATAACCGATTGAAGATGACAGTTAATAAGTACTGTACATTCTTTAATCAACTATTTCTCCCAAAAGGAATTAAATTTTGGCCCAAAACAGTTTGTAATCTAAAAGATTACATATTTTTGAACAAAAATAAATGTTTGTTTCAAAAGGAACAAAACTTTTGAATGGAGAAATAACCGATTGAAGATGACAGTTAATAAGTACTGTACATTCTTTAATCAACTATTTTTCCCAAAAAGAATAAAATTTTGGCCCAAAACAGTTTGTAATCTTAAAGAATACATATTTTTGAACAAAAATAAATGTTTGTTTCAAAAGGAACAAAACTTTTGAATGGAGAAATAACCGATTGAAGATGACAGTTAATAAGTACTGTACATTCTTTAATCAACTATTTCTCCCAAAAGGAATTAAATTTTGGCCCAAAACAGTTTGTAATCTTCAAGATTACATATTTTTGAACAAAAATAAATGTTTGTTTCAAAAGGAACAAAACTTTTGAATGGAGAAATAACCGATTGAAGATGACAGTTAATAAGTACTGTACATT
The DNA here is from genome assembly GCA_024447195.1 of Panagrolaimus sp. LJ2414. Lineage (NCBI taxonomy): Eukaryota > Metazoa > Nematoda > Chromadorea > Rhabditida > Panagrolaimidae > Panagrolaimus > Panagrolaimus sp. LJ2414. The sequence continues at coordinate 839,201 of JAMRXY010000070.1, read as the reverse complement.
CTTTAATCAACTATTTCTCCCAAAAGGAATTAAATTTTGGCCCAAAACAGTTTGTAATCTAAAAGATTACATATTTTTGAACAAAAATAAATGTTTGTTTCAAAAGGAACAAAACTTTTGAATGGAGAAATAACCGATTGAAGATGACAGTTAATAAGTACTGTACATTCTTTAATCAACTATTTCTCCCAAAAGGAATTAAATTTTGGCCCAAAACAGTTTGTAATCTTCAAGATTACATATTTTTGAACAAAAATAAATGTTTGTTTCAAAAGGAACAAAACTTTTGAATGGAGAAATAACCGATTGAAGATGACAGTTAATAAGTACTGTACATTCTTTAATCAACTATTTCTCCCAAAAGGAATTAAATTTTGGCCCAAAACAGTTTGTAATCTTCAAGATTACATATTTTTGAACAAAAATAAATGTTTGTTTCAAAAGGAACAAAACTTTTGAATGGAGAAATAACCGATTGAAGATGACAGTTAATAAGTACTGTACATTCTTTAATCAACTATTTCTCCCAAAAGGAATTAAATTTTGGCCCAAAACAGTTTGTAATCTTCAAGATTACATATTTTTGAACAAAAATAAATGTTTGTTTCAAAAGGAACAAAACTTTTGAATGGAGAAATAACCGATTGAAGATGACAGTTAATAAGTACTGTACATTCTTTAATCAACTATTTCTCCCAAAAGGAATTAAATTTTGGCCCAAAACAGTTTGTAATCTTCAAGATTACATATTTTTGAACAAAAATAAATGTTTGTTTCAAAAGGAACAAAACTTTTGAATGGAGAAATAACCGATTGAAGATGACAGTTAATAAGTACTGTACATTCTTTAATCAACTATTTCTCCCAAAAGGAATTAAATTTTGGCCCAAAACAGTTTGTAATCTTCAAGATTACATATTTTTGAACAAAAATAAATGTTTGTTTCAAAAGGAACAAAACTTTTGAATGGAGAAATAACCGATTGAAGATGACAGTTAATAAGTACTGTACATTCTTTAATCAACTATTTCTCCCAAAAGGAATTAAATTTTGGCCCAAAACAGTTTGTAATCTTCAAGATTACATATTTTTGAACAAAAATAAATGTTTGTTTCAAAAGGAACAAAACTTTTGAATGGAGAAATAACCGATTGAAGATGACAGTTAATAAGTACTGTACATTCTTTAATCAACTATTTCTCCCAAAAGGAATTAAATTTTGGCCCAAAACAGTTTGTAATCTTCAAGATTACATATTTTTGAACAAAAATAAATGTTTGTTTCAAAAGGAACAAAACTTTTGAATGGAGAAATAACCGATTGAAGATGACAGTTAATAAGTACTGTACATTCTTTAATCAACTATTTCTCCCAAAAGGAATTAAATTTTGGCCCAAAACAGTTTGTAATCTAAAAGATTACATATTTTTGAACAAAAATAAATGTTTGTTTCAAAAGGAACAAAACTTTTGAATGGAGAAATAACCGATTGAAGATGACAGTTAATAAGTACTGTACATTCTTTAATCAACTATTTTTCCCAAAAAGAATAAAATTTTGGCCCAAAACAGTTTGTAATCTTCAAGATTACATATTTTTGAACAAAAATAAATGTTTGTTTCAAAAGGAACAAAACTTTTGAATGGAGAAATAACCGATTGAAGATGACAGTTAATAAGTACTGTACATTCTTTAATCAACTATTTTTCCCAAAAAGAATAAAATTTTGGCCCAAAACAGTTTGTAATCTTCAAGATTACATATTTTTGAACAAAAATAAATGTTTGTTTCAAAAGGAACAAAACTTTTGAATGGAGAAATAACCGATTGAAGATGACAGTTAATAAGTACTGTACATTCTTTAATCAACTATTTTTCCCAAAAGGAATTAAATTTTGGCCCAAAACAGTTTGTAATCTTCAAGATTACATATTTTTGAACAAAAATAAATGTTTGTTTCAAAAGGAACAAAACTTTTGAATGGAGAAATAACCGATTGAAGATGACAGTTAATAAGTACTGTACATTCTTTAATCAACTATTTCTCCCAAAAGGAATTAAATTTTGGCCCAAAACAGTTTGTAATCTAAAAGATTACATATTTTTGAACAAAAATAAATGTTTGTTTCAAAAGGAACAACGCTTTTGAATGGAGAAATAACCGATTGAAGATGACAGTTAATAAGTACTGTACATTCTTTAATCAACTATTTCTCCCAAAAGGAATTAAATTTTGGCCCAAAACAGTTTGTAATCTTAAAGATTACATATTTTTGAACAAAAATAAATGTTTGTTTCAAAAGGAACAACACTTTTGAATGGAGAAATAACCGATTGAAGATGACAGTTAATAAGTACTGTACATTCTTTAATCAACTATTTCTCCCAAAAGGAATTAAATTTTGGCCCAAAACAGTTTGTAATCTAAAAGATTACATATTTTTGAACAAAAATAAATGTTTGTTTCAAAAGGAACAAAACTTTTGAATGGAGAAATAACCGATTGAAGATGACAGTTAATAAGTACTGTACATTCTTTAATCAACTATTTCTCCCAAAAGGAATTAAATTTTGGCCCAAAACAGTTTGTAATCTAAAAGATTACATATTTTTGAACAAAAATAAATGTTTGTTTCAAAAGGAACAAAACTTTTGAATGGAGAAATAACCGATTGAAGATGACAGTTAATAAGTACTGTACATTCTTTAATCAACTATTTTTCCCAAAAAGAATAAAATTTTGGCCCAAAACAGTTTGTAATCTTCAAGATTACATATTTTTGAACAAAAATAAATGTTTGTTTCAAAAGGAACAAAACTTTTGAATGGAGAAATAACCGATTGAAGATGACAGTTAATAAGTACTGTACATTCTTTAATCAACTATTTTTCCCAAAAAGAATAAAATTTTGGCCCAAAACAGTTTGTAATCTTCAAGATTACATATTTTTGAACAAAAATAAATGTTTGTTTCAAAAGGAACAAAACTTTTGAATGGAGAAATAACCGATTGAAGATGACAGTTAATAAGTACTGTACATTCTTTAATCAACTATTTTTCCCAAAAGGAATTAAATTTTGGCCCAAAACAGTTTGTAATCTTCAAGATTACATATTTTTGAACAAAAATAAATGTTTGTTTCAAAAGGAACAAAACTTTTGAATGGAGAAATAACCGATTGAAGATGACAGTTAATAAGTACTGTACATTCTTTAATCAACTATTTCTCCCAAAAGGAATTAAATTTTGGCCCAAAACAGTTTGTAATCTAAAAGATTACATATTTTTGAACAAAAATAAATGTTTGTTTCAAAAGGAACAACGCTTTTGAATGGAGAAATAACCGATTGAAGATGACAGTTAATAAGTACTGTACATTCTTTAATCAACTATTTTTCCCAAAAGGAATTAAATTTTGGCCCAAAACAGTTTGTAATCTTAAAGATTACATATTTTTGAACAAAAATAAATGTTTGTTTCAAAAGGAACAACACTTTTGAATGGAGAAATAACCGATTGAAGATGACAGTTAATAAGTACTGTACATTCTTTAATCAACTATTTCTCCCAAAAGGAATTAAATTTTGGCCCAAAACAGTTTGTAATCTAAAAGATTACATATTTTTGAACAAAAATAAATGTTTGTTTCAAAAGGAACAAAACTTTTGAATGGAGAAATAACCGATTGAAGATGACAGTTAATAAGTACTGTACATTCTTTAATCAACTATTTTTCCCAAAAAGAATAAAATTTTGGCCCAAAACAGTTTGTAATCTTAAAGATTACATATTTTTGAACAAAAATAAATGTTTGTTTCAAAAGGAACAAAACTTTTGAATGGAGAAATAACCGATTGAAGATGACAGTTAATAAGTACTGTACATTCTTTAATCAACTATTTTTCCCAAAAGGAATTAAATTTTGGCCCAAAACAGTTTGTAATCTTAAAGATTACATATTTTTGAACAAAAATAAATGTTTGTTTCAAAAGGAACAACACTTTTGAATGGAGAAATAACCGATTGAAGATGACAGTTAATAAGTACTGTACATTCTTTAATCAACTATTTCTCCCAAAAGGAATTAAATTTTGGCCCAAAACAGTTTGTAATCTAAAAGATTACATATTTTTGAACAAAAATAAATGTTTGTTTCAAAAGGAACAAAACTTTTGAATGGAGAAATAACCGATTGAAGATGACAGTTAATAAGTACTGTACATTCTTTAATCAACTATTTTTCCCAAAAAGAATAAAATTTTGGCCCAAAACAGTTTGTAATCTTAAAGATTACATATTTTTGAACAAAAATAAATGTTTGTTTCAAAAGGAACAAAACTTTTGAATGGAGAAATAACCGATTGAAGATGACAGTTAATAAGTACTGTACATTCTTTAATCAACTATTTTTCCCAAAAGGAATTAAATTTTGGCCCAAAACAGTTTGTAATCTTCAAGATTACATATTTTTGAACAAAAATAAATGTTTGTTTCAAAAGGAACAAAACTTTTGAATGGAGAAATAACCGATTGAAGATGACAGTTAATAAGTACTGTACATTCTTTAATCAACTATTTCTCCCAAAAGGAATTAAATTTTGGCCCAAAACAGTTTGTAATCTAAAAGATTACATATTTTTGAACAAAAATAAATGTTTGTTTCAAAAGGAACAACGCTTTTGAATGGAGAAATAACCGATTGAAGATGACAGTTAATAAGTACTGTACATTCTTTAATCAACTATTTTTCCCAAAAGGAATTAAATTTTGGCCCAAAACAGTTTGTAATCTTAAAGATTACATATTTTTGAACAAAAATAAATGTTTGTTTCAAAAGGAACAACACTTTTGAATGGAGAAATAACCGATTGAAGATGACAGTTAATAAGTACTGTACATTCTTTAATCAACTATTTCTCCCAAAAGGAATTAAATTTTGGCCCAAAACAGTTTGTAATCTAAAAGATTACATATTTTTGAACAAAAATAAATGTTTGTTTCAAAAGGAACAAAACTTTTGAATGGAGAAATAACCGATTGAAGATGACAGTTAATAAGTACTGTACATTCTTTAATCAACTATTTTTCCCAAAAAGAATAAAATTTTGGCCCAAAACAGTTTGTAATCTTAAAGATTACATATTTTTGAACAAAAATAAATGTTTGTTTCAAAAGGAACAAAACTTTTGAATGGAGAAATAACCGATTGAAGATGACAGTTAATAAGTACTGTACATTCTTTAATCAACTATTTCTCCCAAAAGGAATTAAATTTTGGCCCAAAACAGTTTGTAATCTAAAAGATTACATATTTTTGAACAAAAATAAATGTTTGTTTCAAAAGGAACAACGCTTTTGAATGGAGAAATAACCGATTGAAGATGACAGTTAATAAGTACTGTACATTCTTTAATCAACTATTTTTCCCAAAAGGAATTAAATTTTGGCCCAAAACAGTTTGTAATCTTAAAGATTACATATTTTTGAACAAAAATAAATGTTTGTTTCAAAAGGAACAACACTTTTGAATGGAGAAATAACCGATTGAAGATGACAGTTAATAAGTACTGTACATTCTTTAATCAACTATTTCTCCCAAAAGGAATTAAATTTTGGCCCAAAACAGTTTGTAATCTAAAAGATTACATATTTTTGAACAAAAATAAATGTTTGTTTCAAAAGGAACAAAACTTTTGAATGGAGAAATAACCGATTGAAGATGACAGTTAATAAGTACTGTACATTCTTTAATCAACTATTTCTCCCAAAAGGAATTAAATTTTGGCCCAAAACAGTTTGTAATCTAAAAGATTACATATTTTTGAACAAAAATAAATGTTTGTTTCAAAAGGAACAAAACTTTTGAATGGAGAAATAACCGATTGAAGATGACAGTTAATAAGTACTGTACATTCTTTAATCAACTATTTCTCCCAAAAGGAATTAAATTTTGGCCCAAAACAGTTTGTAATCTTAAAGATTACATATTTTTGAACAAAAATAAATGTTTGTTTCAAAAGGAACAACACTTTTGAATGGAGAAATAACCGATTGAAGATGACAGTTAATAAGTACTGTACATTCTTTAATCAACTATTTCTCCCAAAAGGAATTAAATTTTGGCCCAAAACAGTTTGTAATCTTAAAGATTACATATTTTTGAACAAAAATAAATGTTTGTTTCAAAAGGAACAACACTTTTGAATGGAGAAATAACCGATTGAAGATGACAGTTAATAAGTACTGTACATTCTTTAATCAACTATTTCTCCCAAAAGGAATTAAATTTTGGCCCAAAACAGTTTGTAATCTAAAAGATTACATATTTTTGAACAAAAATAAATGTTTGTTTCAAAAGGAACAAAACTTTTGAATGGAGAAATAACCGATTGAAGATGACAGTTAATAAGTACTGTACATTCTTTAATCAACTATTTCTCCCAAAAGGAATTAAATTTTGGCCCAAAACAGTTTGTAATCTAAAAGATTACATATTTTTGAACAAAAATAAATGTTTGTTTCAAAAGGAACAACACTTTTGAATGGAGAAATAACCGATTGAAGATGACAATTAATAAGTACTGTACATTCTTTAATCAACTATTTCTCCCAAAAGGAATTAAATTTTGGCCCAAAACAGTTTGTAATCTTAAAGATTACATATTTTTGAACAAAAATAAATGTTTGTTTCAAAAGGAACAACACTTTTGAATGGAGAAATAACCGATTGAAGATGACAGTTAATAAGTACTGTACATTCTTTAATCAACTATTTCTCCCAAAAGGAATTAAATTTTGGCCCAAAACAGTTTGTAATCTTAAAGATTACATATTTTTGAACAAAAATAAATGTTTGTTTCAAAAGGAACAACACTTTTGAATGGAGAAATAACCGATTGAAGATGACAGTTAATAAGTACTGTACATTCTTTAATCAACTATTTCTCCCAAAAGGAATTAAATTTTGGCCCAAAACAGTTTGTAATCTTAAAGATTACATATTTTTGAACAAAAATAAATGTTTGTTTCAAAAGGAACAACACTTTTGAATGGAGAAATAACCGATTGAAGATGACAGTTAATAAGTACTGTACATTCTTTAATCAACTATTTCTCCCAAAAGGAATTAAATTTTGGCCCAAAACAGTTTGTAATCTAAAAGATTACATATTTTTGAACAAAAATAAATGTTTGTTTCAAAAGGAACAAAACTTTTGAATGGAGAAATAACCGATTGAAGATGACAGTTAATAAGTACTGTACATTCTTTAATCAACTATTTCTCCCAAAAGGAATTAAATTTTGGCCCAAAACAGTTTGTAATCTTAAAGATTACATATTTTTGAACAAAAATAAATGTTTGTTTCAAAAGGAACAACACTTTTGAATGGAGAAATAACCGATTGAAGATGACAATTAATAAGTACTGTACATTCTTTAATCAACTATTTCTCCCAAAAGGAATTAAATTTTGGCCCAAAACAGTTTGTAATCTTAAAGATTACATATTTTTGAACAAAAATAAATGTTTGTTTCAAAAGGAACAACACTTTTGAATGGAGAAATAACCGATTGAAGATGACAGTTAATAAGTACTGTACATTCTTTAATCAACTATTTCTCCCAAAAGGAATTAAATTTTGGCCCAAAACAGTTTGTAATCTTAAAGATTACATATTTTTGAACAAAAATAAATGTTTGTTTCAAAAGGAACAACGCTTTTGAATGGAGAAATAACCGATTGAAGATGACAGTTAATAAGTACTGTACATTCTTTAATCAACTATTTTTCCCAAAAAGAATAAAATTTTGGCCCAAAACAGTTTGTAATCTTAAAGATTACATATTTTTGAACAAAAATAAATGTTTGTTTCAAAAGGAACAAAACTTTTGAATGGAGAAATAACCGATTGAAGATGACAGTTAATAAGTACTGTACATTCTTTAATCAACTATTTCTCCCAAAAGGAATTAAATTTTGGCCCAAAACAGTTTGTAATCTAAAAGATTACATATTTTTGAACAAAAATAAATGTTTGTTTCAAAAGGAACAACGCTTTTGAATGGAGAAATAACCGATTGAAGATGACAGTTAATAAGTACTGTACATTCTTTAATCAACTATTTTTCCCAAAAGGAATTAAATTTTGGCCCAAAACAGTTTGTAATCTTAAAGATTACATATTTTTGAACAAAAATAAATGTTTGTTTCAAAAGGAACAACACTTTTGAATGGAGAAATAACCGATTGAAGATGACAGTTAATAAGTACTGTACATTCTTTAATCAACTATTTCTCCCAAAAGGAATTAAATTTTGGCCCAAAACAGTTTGTAATCTAAAAGATTACATATTTTTGAACAAAAATAAATGTTTGTTTCAAAAGGAACAAAACTTTTGAATGGAGAAATAACCGATTGAAGATGACAGTTAATAAGTACTGTACATTCTTTAATCAACTATTTCTCCCAAAAGGAATTAAATTTTGGCCCAAAACAGTTTGTAATCTAAAAGATTACATATTTTTGAACAAAAATAAATGTTTGTTTCAAAAGGAACAAAACTTTTGAATGGAGAAATAACCGATTGAAGATGACAGTTAATAAGTACTGTACATTCTTTAATCAACTATTTCTCCCAAAAGGAATTAAATTTTGGCCCAAAACAGTTTGTAATCTTAAAGATTACATATTTTTGAACAAAAATAAATGTTTGTTTCAAAAGGAACAACACTTTTGAATGGAGAAATAACCGATTGAAGATGACAGTTAATAAGTACTGTACATTCTTTAATCAACTATTTCTCCCAAAAGGAATTAAATTTTGGCCCAAAACAGTTTGTAATCTAAAAGATTACATATTTTTGAACAAAAATAAATGTTTGTTTCAAAAGGAACAACACTTTTGAATGGAGAAATAACCGATTGAAGATGACAGTTAATAAGTACTGTACATTCTTTAATCAACTACTTTTCCCAAAAGGAATTAAATTTTGGCCCAAAACAGTTTGTAATCTAAAAGATTACATATTTTTGAACAAAAATAAATGTTTGTTTCAAAAGGAACAAAACTTTTGAATGGAGAAATAACCGATTGAAGATGACAGTTAATAAGTACTGTACATTCTTTAATCAACTACTTTTCCCAAAAGGAATTAAATTTTGGCCCAAAACAGTTTGTAATCTAAAAGATTACATATTTTTGAACAAAAATAAATGTTTGTTTCAAAAGGAACAAAACTTTTGAATGGAGAAATAACCGATTGAAGATGACAGTTAATAAGTACTGTACATTCTTTAATCAACTATTTCTCCCAAAAGGAATTAAATTTTGGCCCAAAACAATTTGTAATCTTCAAGATTACATATTTTTGAACAAAAATAAATTTTTGTTTCAAAAGGAACAAAACTTTTGAATGGAGAAATAACCGATTGAAGATGACAGTTAATAAGTACTGTACATTCTTTAATCAACTATTTCTCCCAAAAGGAATTAAATTTTGGCCCAAAACAGTTTGTAATCTAAAAGATTACATATTTTTGAACAAAAATAAATGTTTGTTTCAAAAGGAACAACACTTTTGAATGGAGAAATAACCGATTGAAGATGACAATTAATAAGTACTGTACATTCTTTAATCAACTATTTCTCCCAAAAGGAATTAAATTTTGGCCCAAAACAGTTTGTAATCTAAAAGATTACATATTTTTGAACAAAAATAAATGTTTGTTTCAAAAGGAACAAAACTTTTGAATGGAGAAATAACCGATTGAAGATGACAGTTAATAAGTACTGTACATTCTTTAATCAACTATTTCTCCCAAAAGGAATTAAATTTTGGCCCAAAACAGTTTGTAATCTAAAAGATTACATATTTTTGAACAAAAATAAATGTTTGTTTCAAAAGGAACAAAACTTTTGAATGGAGAAATAACCGATTGAAGATGACAGTTAATAAGTACTGTACATTCTTTAATCAACTACTTTTCCCAAAAGGAATTAAATTTTGGCCCAAAACAGTTTGTAATCTAAAAGATTACATATTTTTGAACAAAAATAAATGTTTGTTTCAAAAGGAACAAAACTTTTGAATGGAGAAATAACCGATTGAAGATGACAGTTAATAAGTACTGTACATTCTTTAATCAACTACTTTTCCCAAAAGGAATTAAATTTTGGCCCAAAACAATTTGTAATCTTCAAGATTACATATTTTTGAACAAAAATAAATTTTTGTTTCAAAAGGAACAAAACTTTTGAATGGAGAAATAACCGATTGAAGATGACAGTTAATAAGTACTGTACATTCTTTAATCAACTACTTTTCCCAAAAGGAATTAAATTTTGGCCCAAAACAATTTGTAATCTTCAAGATTACATATTTTTGAACAAAAATAAATGTTTGTTTCAAAAGGAACAAAACTTTTGAATGGAGAAATAACCGATTGAAGATGACAGTTAATAAGTACTGTACATTCTTTAATCAACTATTTCTCCCAAAAGGAATTAAATTTTGGCCCAAAACAGTTTGTAATCTAAAAGATTACATATTTTTGAACAAAAATAAATGTTTGTTTCAAAAGGAACAAAACTTTTGAATGGAGAAATAACCGATTGAAGATGACAGTTAATAAGTACTGTACATTCTTTAATCAACTACTTTTCCCAAAAGGAATTAAATTTTGGCCCAAAACAGTTTGTAATCTAAAAGATTACATATTTTTGAACAAAAATAAATGTTTGTTTCAAAAGGAACAAAACTTTTGAATGGAGAAATAACCGATTGAAGATGACAGTTAATAAGTACTGTACATTCTTTAATCAACTACTTTTCCCAAAAGGAATTAAATTTTGGCCCAAAACAATTTGTAATCTTCAAGATTACATATTTTTGAACAAAAATAAATTTTTGTTTCAAAAGGAACAAAACTTTTGAATGGAGAAATAACCGATTGAAGATGACAGTTAATAAGTACTGTACATTCTTTAATCAACTATTTCTCCCAAAAGGAATTAAATTTTGGCCCAAAACAGTTTGTAATCTAAAAGATTACATATTTTTGAACAAAAATAAATGTTTGTTTCAAAAGGAACAAAACTTTTGAATGGAGAAATAACCGATTGAAGATGACAGTTAATAAGTACTGTACATTCTTTAATCAACTATTTCTCCCAAAAGGAATTAAATTTTGGCCCAAAACAGTTTGTAATCTAAAAGATTACATATTTTTGAACAAAAATAAATGTTTGTTTCAAAAGGAACAAAACTTTTGAATGGAGAAATAACCGATTGAAGATGACAGTTAATAAGTACTGTACATTCTTTAATCAACTATTTCTCCCAAAAGGAATTAAATTTTGGCCCAAAACAGTTTGTAATCTAAAAGATTACATATTTTTGAACAAAAATAAATGTTTGTTTCAAAAGGAACAAAACTTTTGAATGGAGAAATAACCGATTGAAGATGACAGTTAATAAGTACTGTACATTCTTTAATCAACTACTTTTCCCAAAAGGAATTAAATTTTGGCCCAAAACAGTTTGTAATCTTAAAGATTACATATTTTTGAACAAAAATAAATGTTTGTTTCAAAAGGAACAACACTTTTGAATGGAGAAATAACCGATTGAAGATGACAATTAATAAGTACTGTACATTCTTTAATCAACTATTTCTCCCAAAAGGAATTAAATTTTGGCCCAAAACAATTTGTAATCTTCAAGATTACATATTTTTGAACAAAAATAAATTTTTGTTTCAAAAGGAACAAAACTTTTGAATGGAGAAATAACCGATTGAAGATGACAGTTAATAAGTACTGTACATTCTTTAATCAACTATTTCTCCCAAAAGGAATTAAATTTTGGCCCAAAACAGTTTGTAATCTAAAAGATTACATATTTTTGAACAAAAATAAATGTTTGTTTCAAAAGGAACAACACTTTTGAATGGAGAAATAACCGATTGAAGATGACAGTTAATAAGTACTGTACATTCTTTAATCAACTATTTCTCCCAAAAGGAATTAAATTTTGGCCCAAAACAATTTGTAATCTTCAAGATTACATATTTTTGAACAAAAATAAATGTTTGTTTCAAAAGGAACAACACTTTTGAATGGAGAAATAACCGATTGAAGATGACAGTTAATAAGTACTGTACATTCTTTAATCAACTATTTCTCCCAAAAGGAATAAAAATTTTGGCCCAAAACAGTTTGTAATCTAAAAGATTACATATTTTTGAACAAAAATAAATGTTTGTTTCAAAAGGAACAACGCTTTTGAATGGAGAAATAACCGATTGAAGATGACAGTTAATAAGTACTGTACATTCTTTAATCAACTATTTCTCCCAAAAGGAATAAAAATTTTGGCCCAAAACAGTTTGTAATCTAAAAGATTACATATTTTTGAACAAAAATAAATGTTTGTTTCAAAAGGAACAAAACTTTTGAATGGAGAAATAACCGATTGAAGATGACAGTTAATAAGTACTGTACATTCTTTAATCAACTATTTCTCCCAAAAGGAATTAAATTTTGGCCCAAAACAGTTTGTAATCTAAAAGATTACATATTTTTGAACAAAAATAAATGTTTGTTTCAAAAGGAACAAAACTTTTGAATGGAGAAATAACCGATTGAAGAGGACAGTTAATAAGTACTGTACATTCTTTAATCAACTACTTTTCCCAAAAGGAATTAAATTTTGGCCCAAAACAGTTTGTAATCTTAAAGATTACATATTTTTGAACAAAAATAAATGTTTGTTTCAAAAGGAACAACACTTTTGAATGGAGAAATAACCGATTGAAGATGACAGTTAATAAGTACTGTACATTCTTTAATCAACTATTTCTCCCAAAAGGAATTAAATTTTGGCCCAAAACAATTTGTAATCTTCAAGATTACATATTTTTGAACAAAAATAAATGTTTGTTTCAAAAGGAACAACACTTTTGAATGGAGAAATAACCGATTGAAGATGACAATTAATAAGTACTGTACATTCTTTAATCAACTATTTCTCCCAAAAGGAATTAAATTTTGGCCCAAAACAGTTTGTAATCTAAAAGATTACATATTTTTGAACAAAAATAAATGTTTGTTTCAAAAGGAACAACACTTTTGAATGGAGAAATAACCGATTGAAGATGACAGTTAATAAGTACTGTACATTCTTTAATCAACTATTTCTCCCAAAAGGAATTAAATTTTGGCCCAAAACAATTTGTAATCTTCAAGATTACATATTTTTGAACAAAAATAAATGTTTGTTTCAAAAGGAACAACACTTTTGAATGGAGAAATAACCGATTGAAGATGACAGTTAATAAGTACTGTACATTCTTTAATCAACTATTTCTCCCAAAAGGAATTAAATTTTGGCCCAAAACAATTTGTAATCTTCAAGATTACATATTTTTGAACAAAAATAAATGTTTGTTTCAAAAGGAACAACACTTTTGAATGGAGAAATAACCGATTGAAGATGACAATTAATAAGTACTGTACATTCTTTAATCAACTATTTCTCCCAAAAGGAATTAAATTTTGGCCCAAAACAGTTTGTAATCTAAAAGATTACATATTTTTGAACAAAAATAAATGTTTGTTTCAAAAGGAACAACACTTTTGAATGGAGAAATAACCGATTGAAGATGACAGTTAATAAGTACTGTACATTCTTTAATCAACTATTTCTCCCAAAAGGAATTAAATTTTGGCCCAAAACAATTTGTAATCTTCAAGATTACATATTTTTGAACAAAAATAAATGTTTGTTTCAAAAGGAACAACACTTTTGAATGGAGAAATAACCGATTGAAGATGACAGTTAATAAGTACTGTACATTCTTTAATCAACTATTTCTCCCAAAAGGAATAAAAATTTTGGCCCAAAACAGTTTGTAATCTAAAAGATTACATATTTTTGAACAAAAATAAATGTTTGTTTCAAAAGGAACAACGCTTTTGAATGGAGAAATAACCGATTGAAGATGACAGTTAATAAGTACTGTACATTCTTTAATCAACTATTTCTCCCAAAAGGAATTAAATTTTGGCCCAAAACAATTTGTAATCTTCAAGATTACATATTTTTGAACAAAAATAAATGTTTGTTTCAAAAGGAACAACACTTTTGAATGGAGAAATAACCGATTGAAGATGACAATTAATAAGTACTGTACATTCTTTAATCAACTATTTCTCCCAAAAGGAATTAAATTTTGGCCCAAAACAGTTTGTAATCTAAAAGATTACATATTTTTGAACAAAAATAAATGTTTGTTTCAAAAGGAACAACACTTTTGAATGGAGAAATAACCGATTGAAGATGACAGTTAATAAGTACTGTACATTCTTTAATCAACTATTTCTCCCAAAAGGAATTAAATTTTGGCCCAAAACAATTTGTAATCTTCAAGATTACATATTTTTGAACAAAAATAAATGTTTGTTTCAAAAGGAACAACACTTTTGAATGGAGAAATAACCGATTGAAGATGACAGTTAATAAGTACTGTACATTCTTTAATCAACTATTTCTCCCAAAAGGAATAAAAATTTTGGCCCAAAACAGTTTGTAATCTAAAAGATTACATATTTTTGAACAAAAATAAATGTTTGTTTCAAAAGGAACAACGCTTTTGAATGGAGAAATAACCGATTGAAGATGACAGTTAATAAGTACTGTACATTCTTTAATCAACTATTTCTCCCAAAAGGAATAAAAATTTTGGCCCAAAACAGTTTGTAATCTAAAAGATTACATATTTTTGAACAAAAATAAATGTTTGTTTCAAAAGGAACAAAACTTTTGAATGGAGAAATAACCGATTGAAGATGACAGTTAATAAGTACTGTACATTCTTTAATCAACTATTTCTCCCAAAAGGAATTAAATTTTGGCCCAAAACAGTTTGTAATCTAAAAGATTACATATTTTTGAACAAAAATAAATGTTTGTTTCAAAAGGAACAAAACTTTTGAATGGAGAAATAACCGATTGAAGATGACAGTTAATAAGTACTGTACATTCTTTAATCAACTACTTTTCCCAAAAGGAATTAAATTTTGGCCCAAAACAGTTTGTAATCTTAAAGATTACATATTTTTGAACAAAAATAAATGTTTGTTTCAAAAGGAACAAAACTTTTGAATGGAGAAATAACCGATTGAAGATGACAGTTAATAAGTACTGTACATTCTTTAATCAACTATTTCTCCCAAAAGGAATTAAATTTTGGCCCAAAACAATTTGTAATCTTCAAGATTACATATTTTTGAACAAAAATAAATGTTTGTTTCAAAAGGAACAACACTTTTGAATGGAGAAATAACCGATTGAAGATGACAATTAATAAGTACTGTACATTCTTTAATCAACTATTTCTCCCAAAAGGAATTAAATTTTGGCCCAAAACAGTTTGTAATCTAAAAGATTACATATTTTTGAACAAAAATAAATGTTTGTTTCAAAAGGAACAACACTTTTGAATGGAGAAATAACCGATTGAAGATGACAGTTAATAAGTACTGTACATTCTTTAATCAACTATTTCTCCCAAAAGGAATTAAATTTTGGCCCAAAACAATTTGTAATCTTCAAGATTACATATTTTTGAACAAAAATAAATGTTTGTTTCAAAAGGAACAACACTTTTGAATGGAGAAATAACCGATTGAAGATGACAGTTAATAAGTACTGTACATTCTTTAATCAACTATTTCTCCCAAAAGGAATAAAAATTTTCGCCCAAAACAGTTTGTAATCTAAAAGATTACATATTTTTGAACAAAAATAAATGTTTGTTTCAAAAGGAACAAAACTTTTGAATGGAGAAATAACCGATTGAAGATGACAGTTAATAAGTACTGTACATTCTTTAATCAACTATTTCTCCCAAAAGGAATAAAAATTTTGGCCCAAAACAGTTTGTAATCTAAAAGATTACATATTTTTGAACAAAAATAAATGTTTGTTTCAAAAGGAACAACACTTTTGAATGGAGAAATAACCGATTGAAGATGACAGTTAATAAGTACTGTACATTCTTTAATCAACTATTTCTCCCAAAAGGAATAAAAATTTTGGCCCAAAACAGTTTGTAATCTAAAAGATTACATATTTTTGAACAAAAATAAATGTTTGTTTCAAAAGGAACAAAACTTTTGAATGGAGAAATAACCGATTGAAGATGACAGTTAATAAGTACTGTACATTCTTTAATCAACTATTTCTCCCAAAAGGAATTAAATTTTGGCCCAAAACAGTTTGTAATCTAAAAGATTACATATTTTTGAACAAAAATAAATGTTTGTTTCAAAAGGAACAAAACTTTTGAATGGAGAAATAACCGATTGAAGATGACAGTTAATAAGTACTGTACATTCTTTAATCAACTATTTCTCCCAAAAGGAATTAAATTTTGGCCCAAAACAGTTTGTAATCTAAAAGATTACATATTTTTGAACAAAAATAAATGTTTGTTTCAAAAGGAACAACACTTTTGAATGGAGAAATAACCGATTGAAGATGACAGTTAATAAGTACTGTACATTCTTTAATCAACTATTTCTCCCAAAAGGAATAAAAATTTTGGCCCAAAACAGTTTGTAATCTTAAAGATTACATATTTTTGAACAAAAATAAATGTTTGTTTCAAAAGGAACAAAACTTTTGAATGGAGAAATAACCGATTGAAGATGACAGTTAATAAGTACTGTACATTCTTTAATCAACTATTTCTCCCAAAAGGAATTAAATTTTGGCCCAAAACAGTTTGTAATCTAAAAGATTACATATTTTTGAACAAAAATAAATGTTTGTTTCAAAAGGAACAACACTTTTGAATGGAGAAATAACCGATTGAAGATGACAGTTAATAAGTACTGTACATTCTTTAATCAACTATTTCTCCCAAAAGGAATTAAATTTTGGCCCAAAACAGTTTGTAATCTTAAAGATTACATATTTTTGAACAAAAATAAATGTTTGTTTCAAAAGGAACAACACTTTTGAATGGAGAAATAACCGATTGAAGATGACAGTTAATAAGTACTGTACATTCTTTAATCAACTATTTCTCCCAAAAGGAATTAAATTTTGGCCCAAAACAGTTTGTAATCTAAAAGATTACATATTTTTGAACAAAAATAAATGTTTGTTTCAAAAGGAACAAAACTTTTGAATGGAGAAATAACCGATTGAAGATGACAGTTAATAAGTACTGTACATTCTTTAATCAACTATTTCTCCCAAAAGGAATTAAATTTTGGCCCAAAACAGTTTGTAATCTTAAAGATTACATATTTTTGAACAAAAATAAATGTTTGTTTCAAAAGGAACAACACTTTTGAATGGAGAAATAACCGATTGAAGATGACAGTTAATAAGTACTGTACATTCTTTAATCAACTATTTCTCCCAAAAGGAATAAAAATTTTGGCCCAAAACAGTTTGTAATCTTAAAGATTACATATTTTTGAACAAAAATAAATGTTTGTTTCAAAAGGAACAAAACTTTTGAATGGAGAAATAACCGATTGAAGATGACAGTTAATAAGTACTGTACATTCTTTAATCAACTATTTCTCCCAAAAGGAATAAAAATTTTGGCCCAAAACAGTTTGTAATCTTAAAGATTACATATTTTTGAACAAAAATAAATGTTTGTTTCAAAAGGAACAAAACTTTTGAATGGAGAAATAACCGATTGAAGATGACAGTTAATAAGTACTGTACATTCTTTAATCAACTATTTCTCCCAAAAGGAATTAAATTTTGGCCCAAAACAGTTTGTAATCTTAAAGATTACATATTTTTGAACAAAAATAAATGTTTGTTTCAAAAGGAACAAAACTTTTGAATGGAGAAATAACCGATTGAAGATGACAGTTAATAAGTACTGTACATTCTTTAATCAACTATTTCTCCCAAAAGGAATAAAAATTTTGGCCCAAAACAGTTTGTAATCTTAAAGATTACATATTTTTGAACAAAAATAAATGTTTGTTTCAAAAGGAACAAAACTTTTGAATGGAGAAATAACCGATTGAAGATGACAGTTAATAAGTACTGTACATTCTTTAATCAACTATTTCTCCCAAAAGGAATAAAAATTTTGGCCCAAAACAGTTTGTAATCTTAAAGATTACATATTTTTGAACAAAAATAAATGTTTGTTTCAAAAGGAACAAAACTTTTGAATGGAGAAATAACCGATTGAAGATGACAGTTAATAAGTACTGTACATTCTTTAATCAACTATTTCTCCCAAAAGGAATTAAATTTTGGCCCAAAACAGTTTGTAATCTAAAAGATTACATATTTTTGAACAAAAATAAATGTTTGTTTCAAAAGGAACAAAACTTTTGAATGGAGAAATAACCGATTGAAGATGACAGTTAATAAGTACTGTACATTCTTTAATCAACTATTTCTCCCAAAAGGAATAAAAATTTTGGCCCAAAACAGTTTGTAATCTTAAAGATTACATATTTTTGAACAAAAATAAATGTTTGTTTCAAAAGGAACAAAACTTTTGAATGGAGAAATAACCGATTGAAGATGACAGTTAATAAGTACTGTACATTCTTTAATCAACTATTTCTCCCAAAAGGAATAAAAATTTTGGCCCAAAACAGTTTGTAATCTTAAAGATTACATATTTTTGAACAAAAATAAATGTTTGTTTCAAAAGGAACAAAACTTTTGAATGGAGAAATAACCGATTGAAGATGACAGTTAATAAGTACTGTACATTCTTTAATCAACTATTTCTCCCAAAAGGAATAAAAATTTTGGCCCAAAACAGTTTGTAATCTTAAAGATTACATATTTTTGAACAAAAATAAATGTTTGTTTCAAAAGGAACAAAACTTTTGAATGGAGAAATAACCGATTGAAGATGACAGTTAATAAGTACTGTACATTCTTTAATCAACTATTTCTCCCAAAAGGAATAAAAATTTTGGCCCAAAACAGTTTGTAATCTTAAAGATTACATATTTTTGAACAAAAATAAATGTTTGTTTCAAAAGGAACAAAACTTTTGAATGGAGAAATAACCGATTGAAGATGACAGTTAATAAGTACTGTACATTCTTTAATCAACTATTTCTCCCAAAAGGAATTAAATTTTGGCCCAAAACAGTTTGTAATCTAAAAGATTACATATTTTTGAACAAAAATAAATGTTTGTTTCAAAAGGAACAAAACTTTTGAATGGAGAAATAACCGATTGAAGATGACAGTTAATAAGTACTGTACATTCTTTAATCAACTATTTCTCCCAAAAGGAATAAAAATTTTGGCCCAAAACAGTTTGTAATCTTAAAGATTACATATTTTTGAACAAAAATAAATGTTTGTTTCAAAAGGAACAAAACTTTTGAATGGAGAAATAACCGATTGAAGATGACAGTTAATAAGTACTGTACATTCTTTAATCAACTATTTCTCCCAAAAGGAATTAAATTTTGGCCCAAAACAGTTTGTAATCTTAAAGATTACATATTTTTGAACAAAAATAAATGTTTGTTTCAAAAGGAACAAAACTTTTGAATGGAGAAATAACCGATTGAAGATGACAGTTAATAAGTACTGTACATTCTTTAATCAACTATTTCTCCCAAAAGGAATTAAATTTTGGCCCAAAACAGTTTGTAATCTAAAAGATTACATATTTTTGAACAAAAATAAATGTTTGTTTCAAAAGGAACAAAACTTTTGAATGGAGAAATAACCGATTGAAGATGACAGTTAATAAGTACTGTACATTCTTTAATCAACTATTTCTCCCAAAAGGAATAAAAATTTTGGCCCAAAACAGTTTGTAATCTTAAAGATTACATATTTTTGAACAAAAATAAATGTTTGTTTCAAAAGGAACAAAACTTTTGAATGGAGAAATAACCGATTGAAGATGACAGTTAATAAGTACTGTACATTCTTTAATCAACTATTTCTCCCAAAAGGAATAAAAATTTTGGCCCAAAACAGTTTGTAATCTTAAAGATTACATATTTTTGAACAAAAATAAATGTTTGTTTCAAAAGGAACAAAACTTTTGAATGGAGAAATAACCGATTGAAGATGACAGTTAATAAGTACTGTACATTCTTTAATCAACTATTTCTCCCAAAAGGAATAAAAATTTTGGCCCAAAACAGTTTGTAATCTTAAAGATTACATATTTTTGAACAAAAATAAATGTTTGTTTCAAAAGGAACAAAACTTTTGAATGGAGAAATAACCGATTGAAGATGACAGTTAATAAGTACTGTACATTCTTTAATCAACTATTTCTCCCAAAAGGAATAAAAATTTTGGCCCAAAACAGTTTGTAATCTTAAAGATTACATATTTTTGAACAAAAATAAATGTTTGTTTCAAAAGGAACAAAACTTTTGAATGGAGAAATAACCGATTGAAGATGACAGTTAATAAGTACTGTACATTCTTTAATCAACTATTTCTCCCAAAAGGAATAAAAATTTTGGCCCAAAACAGTTTGTAATCTTAAAGATTACATATTTTTGAACAAAAATAAATGTTTGTTTCAAAAGGAACAAAACTTTTGAATGGAGAAATAACCGATTGAAGATGACAGTTAATAAGTACTGTACATTCTTTAATCAACTATTTCTCCCAAAAGGAATAAAAATTTTGGCCCAAAACAGTTTGTAATCTTAAAGATTACATATTTTTGAACAAAAATAAATGTTTGTTTCAAAAGGAACAAAACTTTTGAATGGAGAAATAACCGATTGAAGATGACAGTTAATAAGTACTGTACATTCTTTAATCAACTATTTCTCCCAAAAGGAATAAAAATTTTGGCCCAAAACAGTTTGTAATCTTAAAGATTACATATTTTTGAACAAAAATAAATGTTTGTTTCAAAAGGAACAAAACTTTTGAATGGAGAAATAACCGATTGAAGATGACAGTTAATAAGTACTGTACATTCTTTAATCAACTATTTCTCCCAAAAGGAATAAAAATTTTGGCCCAAAACAGTTTGTAATCTTAAAGATTACATATTTTTGAACAAAAATAAATGTTTGTTTCAAAAGGAACAAAACTTTTGAATGGAGAAATAACCGATTGAAGATGACAGTTAATAAGTACTGTACATTCTTTAATCAACTATTTCTCCCAAAAGGAATAAAAATTTTGGCCCAAAACAGTTTGTAATCTTAAAGATTACATATTTTTGAACAAAAATAAATGTTTGTTTCAAAAGGAACAAAACTTTTGAATGGAGAAATAACCGATTGAAGATGACAGTTAATAAGTACTGTACATTCTTTAATCAACTATTTCTCCCAAAAGGAATTAAATTTTGGCCCAAAACAGTTTGTAATCTTAAAGATTACATATTTTTGAACAAAAATAAATGTTTGTTTCAAAAGGAACAAAACTTTTGAATGGAGAAATAACCGATTGAAGATGACAGTTAATAAGTACTGTACATTCTTTAATCAACTATTTCTCCCAAAAGGAATAAAAATTTTGGCCCAAAACAGTTTGTAATCTTAAAGATTACATATTTTTGAACAAAAATAAATGTTTGTTTCAAAAGGAACAAAACTTTTGAATGGAGAAATAACCGATTGAAGATGACAGTTAATAAGTACTGTACATTCTTTAATCAACTATTTCTCCCAAAAGGAATAAAAATTTTGGCCCAAAACAGTTTGTAATCTTAAAGATTACATATTTTTGAACAAAAATAAATGTTTGTTTCAAAAGGAACAAAACTTTTGAATGGAGAAATAACCGATTGAAGATGACAGTTAATAAGTACTGTACATTCTTTAATCAACTATTTCTCCCAAAAGGAATAAAAATTTTGGCCCAAAACAGTTTGTAATCTTAAAGATTACATATTTTTGAACAAAAATAAATGTTTGTTTCAAAAGGAACAAAACTTTTGAATGGAGAAATAACCGATTGAAGATGACAGTTAATAAGTACTGTACATTCTTTAATCAACTATTTCTCCCAAAAGGAATTAAATTTTGGCCCAAAACAGTTTGTAATCTTAAAGATTACATATTTTTGAACAAAAATAAATGTTTGTTTCAAAAGGAACAAAACTTTTGAATGGAGAAATAACCGATTGAAGATGACAGTTAATAAGTACTGTACATTCTTTAATCAACTATTTCTCCCAAAAGGAATAAAAATTTTGGCCCAAAACAGTTTGTAATCTTAAAGATTACATATTTTTGAACAAAAATAAATGTTTGTTTCAAAAGGAACAAAACTTTTGAATGGAGAAATAACCGATTGAAGATGACAGTTAATAAGTACTGTACATTCTTTAATCAACTATTTCTCCCAAAAGGAATAAAAATTTTGGCCCAAAACAGTTTGTAATCTAAAAGATTACATATTTTTGAACAAAAATAAATGTTTGTTTCAAAAGGAACAAAACTTTTGAATGGAGAAATAACCGATTGAAGATGACAGTTAATAAGTACTGTACATTCTTTAATCAACTATTTCTCCCAAAAGGAATTAAATTTTGGCCCAAAACAGTTTGTAATCTTAAAGATTACATATTTTTGAACAAAAATAAATGTTTGTTTCAAAAGGAACAAAACTTTTGAATGGAGAAATAACCGATTGAAGATGACAGTTAATAAGTACTGTACATTCTTTAATCAACTATTTCTCCCAAAAGGAATTAAATTTTGGCCCAAAACAGTTTGTAATCTAAAAGATTACATATTTTTGAACAAAAATAAATGTTTGTTTCAAAAGGAACAACACTTTTGAATGGAGAAATAACCGATTGAAGATGACAGTTAATAAGTACTGTACATTCTTTAATCAACTATTTCTCCCAAAAGGAATTAAATTTTGGCCCAAAACAGTTTGTAATCTAAAAGATTAGATATTTTTGAACAAAAATAAATGTTTGTTTCAAAAGGAACAAAACTTTTGAATGGAGAAATAACCGATTGAAGATGACAGTTAATAAGTACTGTACATTCTTTAATCAACTATTTCTCCCAAAAGGAATTAAATTTTGGCCCAAAACAGTTTGTAATCTAAAAGATTACATATTTTTGAACAAAAATAAATGTTTGTTTCAAAAGGAACAACACTTTTGAATGGAGAAATAACCGATTGAAGATGACAGTTAATAAGTACTGTACATTCTTTAATCAACTATTTCTCCCAAAAGGAATAAAAATTTTGGCCCAAAACAGTTTGTAATCTAAAAGATTACATATTTTTGAACAAAAATAAATGTTTGTTTCAAAAGGAACAACACTTTTGAATGGAGAAATAACCGATTGAAGATGACAGTTAATAAGTACTGTACATTCTTTAATCAACTATTTCTCCCAAAAGGAATAAAAATTTTGGCCCAAAACAGTTTGTAATCTAAAAGATTACATATTTTTGAACAAAAATAAATGTTTGTTTCAAAAGGAACAACACTTTTGAATGGAGAAATAACCGATTGAAGATGACAGTTAATAAGTACTGTACATTCTTTAATCAACTATTTCTCCCAAAAGGAATTAAATTTTGGCCCAAAACAGTTTGTAATCTAAAAGATTACATATTTTTGAACAAAAATAAATGTTTGTTTCAAAAGGAACAACACTTTTGAATGGAGAAATAACCGATTGAAGATGACAGTTAATAAGTACTGTACATTCTTTAATCAACTATTTCTCCCAAAAGGAATAAAAATTTTGGCCCAAAACAGTTTGTAATCTAAAAGATTACATATTTTTGAACAAAAATAAATGTTTGTTTCAAAAGGAACAACACTTTTGAATGGAGAAATAACCGATTGAAGATGACAGTTAATAAGTACTGTACATTCTTTAATCAACTATTTCTCCCAAAAGGAATTAAATTTTGGCCCAAAACAGTTTGTAATCTAAAAGATTACATATTTTTGAACAAAAATAAATGTTTGTTTCAAAAGGAACAACACTTTTGAATGGAGAAATAACCGATTGAAGATGACAGTTAATAAGTACTGTACATTCTTTAATCAACTATTTCTCCCAAAAGGAATAAAAATTTTGGCCCAAAACAGTTTGTAATCTAAAAGATTACATATTTTTGAACAAAAATAAATGTTTGTTTCAAAAGGAACAACACTTTTGAATGGAGAAATAACCGATTGAAGATGACAGTTAATAAGTACTGTACATTCTTTAATCAACTATTTCTCCCAAAAGGAATTAAATTTTGGCCCAAAACAGTTTGTAATCTAAAAGATTACATATTTTTGAACAAAAATAAATGTTTGTTTCAAAAGGAACAACACTTTTGAATGGAGAAATAACCGATTGAAGATGACAGTTAATAAGTACTGTACATTCTTTAATCAACTATTTCTCCCAAAAGGAATTAAATTTTGGCCCAAAACAGTTTGTAATCTAAAAGATTACATATTTTTGAACAAAAATAAATGTTTGTTTCAAAAGGAACAACACTTTTGAATGGAGAAATAACCGATTGAAGATGACAGTTAATAAGTACTGTACATTCTTTAATCAACTATTTCTCCCAAAAGGAATTAAATTTTGGCCCAAAACAGTTTGTAATCTTAAAGATTACATATTTTTGAACAAAAATAAATGTTTGTTTCAAAAGGAACAAAACTTTTGAATGGAGAAATAACCGATTGAAGATGACAGTTAATAAGTACTGTACATTCTTTAATCAACTATTTCTCCCAAAAGGAATTAAATTTTGGCCCAAAACAGTTTGTAATCTAAAAGATTACATATTTTTGAACAAAAATAAATGTTTGTTTCAAAAGGAACAAAACTTTTGAATGGAGAAATAACCGATTGAAGATGACAGTTAATAAGTACTGTACATTCTTTAATCAACTATTTCTCCCAAAAGGAATTAAATTTTGGCCCAAAACAATTTGTAATCTAAAAGATTACATATTTTTGAACAAAAATAAATGTTTGTTTCAAAAGGAACAAAACTTTTGAATGGAGAAATAACCGATTGAAGATGACAGTTAATAAGTACTGTACATTCTTTAATCAACTATTTCTCCCAAAAGGAATAAAAATTTTGGCCCAAAACAGTTTGTAATCTAAAAGATTACATATCAGGTAGTTCCAAAAGTTTTGAGCGTTTTTTACAGTTGGCAAAGTGTTCTGCCATAGAAAAAACGCTCAAAACTTTTGGAACGACCTGATATTTTTGAACAAAAATAAATGTTTGTTTCAAAAGGAACAAAACTTTTGAATGGAGAAATAACCGATTGAAGATGACAGTTAATAAGTACTGTACATTCTTTAATCAACTATTTCTCCCAAAAGGAATAAAAATTTTGGCCCAAAACAGTTTGTAATCTAAAAGATTACATATTTTTGAACAAAAATAAATGTTTGTTTCAAAAGGAACAAAACTTTTGAATGGAGAAATAACCGATTGAAGATGACAGTTAATAAGTACTGTACATTCTTTAATCAACTATTTCTCCCAAAAGGAATTAAATTTTGGCCCAAAACAATTTGTAATCTAAAAGATTACATATTTTTGAACAAAAATAAATGTTTGTTTCAAAAGGAACAAAACTTTTGAATGGAGAAATAACCGATTGAAGATGACAGTTAATAAGTACTGTACATTCTTTAATCAACTATTTCTCCCAAAAGGAATAAAAATTTTGGCCCAAAACAGTTTGTAATCTAAAAGATTACATATTTTTGAACAAAAATAAATGTTTGTTTCAAAAGGAACAAAACTTTTGAATGGAGAAATAACCGATTGAAGATGACAGTTAATAAGTACTGTACATTCTTTAATCAACTATTTCTCCCAAAAGGAATTAAATTTTGGCCCAAAACAGTTTGTAATCTTAAAGATTACATATTTTTGAACAAAAATAAATGTTTGTTTCAAAAGGAACAAAACTTTTGAATGGAGAAATAACCGATTGAAGATGACAGTTAATAAGTACTGTACATTCTTTAATCAACTATTTCTCCCAAAAGGAATAAAAATTTTGGCCCAAAACAGTTTGTAATCTAAAAGATTACATATTTTTGAACAAAAATAAATGTTTGTTTCAAAAGGAACAAAACTTTTGAATGGAGAAATAACCGATTGAAGATGACAGTTAATAAGTACTGTACATTCTTTAATCAACTATTTCTCCCAAAAGGAATTAAATTTTGGCCCAAAACAATTTGTAATCTAAAAGATTACATATTTTTGAACAAAAATAAATGTTTGTTTCAAAAGAAACAACACTTTTGAATGGAGAAATAACCGATTGAAGATGACAGTTAATAAGTACTGTACATTCTTTAATCAACTATTTCTCCCAAAAGGAATTAAATTTTGGCCCAAAACAGTTTGTAATCTAAAAGATTACATATTTTTGAACAAAAATAAATGTTTGTTTCAAAAGGAACAAAACTTTTGAATGGAGAAATAACCGATTGAAGATGACAGTTAATAAGTACTGTACATTCTTTAATCAACTATTTCTCCCAAAAGGAATTAAATTTTGGCCCAAAACAGTTTGTAATCTTAAAGATTACATATTTTTGAACAAAAATAAATGTTTGTTTCAAAAGGAACAAAACTTTTGAATGGAGAAATAACCGATTGAAGATGACAGTTAATAAGTACTGTACATTCTTTAATCAACTATTTCTCCCAAAAGGAATAAAAATTTTGGCCCAAAACAGTTTGTAATCTAAAAGATTACATATTTTTGAACAAAAATAAATGTTTGTTTCAAAAGGAACAAAACTTTTGAATGGAGAAATAACCGATTGAAGATGACAGTTAATAAGTACTGTACATTCTTTAATCAACTATTTCTCCCAAAAGGAATTAAATTTTGGCCCAAAACAATTTGTAATCTAAAAGATTACATATTTTTGAACAAAAATAAATGTTTGTTTCAAAAGAAACAACACTTTTGAATGGAGAAATAACCGATTGAAGATGACAGTTAATAAGTACTGTACATTCTTTAATCAACTATTTCTCCCAAAAGGAATTAAATTTTGGCCCAAAACAGTTTGTAATCTAAAAGATTACATATTTTTGAACAAAAATAAATGTTTGTTTCAAAAGGAACAAAACTTTTGAATGGAGAAATAACCGATTGAAGATGACAGTTAATAAGTACTGTACATTCTTTAATCAACTATTTCTCCCAAAAGGAATTAAATTTTGGCCCAAAACAATTTGTAATCTAAAAGATTACATATTTTTGAACAAAAATAAATGTTTGTTTCAAAAGAAACAACACTTTTGAATGGAGAAATAACCGATTGAAGATGACAGTTAATAAGTACTGTACATTCTTTAATCAACTATTTCTCCCAAAAGGAATTAAATTTTGGCCCAAAACAGTTTGTAATCTTAAAGATTACTTGTTTTCGAACAAAAATAAATGTTTGTTTCAAAAGGAACAACACTTTTGAATGGAGAAATAACCGATTGAAGATGACAGTTAATAAGTACTGTACATTCTTTAATCAACTATTTCTCCCAAAAGGAATTAAATTTTGGCCCAAAACAATTTGTAATCTAAAAGATTAGATATTTTTGAACAAAAATAAATGTTTGTTTCAAAAGGAACAACACTTTTGAATGGAGAAATAACCGATTGAAGATGACAGTTAATAAGTACTGTACATTCTTTAATCAACTATTTCTCCCAAAAGGAATTAAATTTTGGCCCAAAACAATTTGTAATCTAAAAGATTAGATATTTTTGAACAAAAATAAATGTTTGTTTCAAAAGGAACAAAACTTTTGAATGGAGAAATAACCGATTGAAGATGACAGTTAATAAGTACTGTACATTCTTTAATCAACTATTTCTCCCAAAAGGAATTAAATTTTGGCCCAAAACAGTTTGTAATCTTAAAGATTACATATTTTTGAACAAAAATAAATGTTTGTTTCAAAAGGAACAAAACTTTTGAATGGAGAAATAACCGATTGAAGATGACAGTTAATAAGTACTGTACATTCATTAATCAACTATTTTTCCCAAAAGGAATTAAATTTTGGCCCAAAACAGTTTGTAATCTTAAAGATTACATATTTTTGAACAAAAATAAATGTTTGTTTCAAAAGGAACAAAACTTTTGAATGGAGAAATAACCGATTGAAGATGACAGTTAATAAGTACTGTACATTCTTTAATCAACTATTTTTCCCAAAAGGAATTAAATTTTGGCCCAAAACAGTTTGTAATCTTAAAGATTACATATTTTTGAACAAAAATAAATGTTTGTTTCAAAAGGAACAAAACTTTTGAATGGAGAAATAACCGATTGAAGATGACAGTTAATAAGTACTGTACATTCTTTAATCAACTATTTCTCCCAAAAGGAATTAAATTTTGGCCCAAAACAGTTTGTAATCTTAAAGATTACATATTTTTGAACAAAAATAAATGTTTGTTTCAAAAGGAACAAAACTTTTGAATGGAGAAATAACCGATTGAAGATGACAGTTAATAAGTACTGTACATTCTTTAATCAACTATTTTTCCCAAAAGGAATTAAATTTTGGCCCAAAACAGTTTGTAATCTTAAAGATTACACATTTTTGAACAAAAATAAATGTTTGTTTCAAAAGGAACAACACTTTTGAATGGAGAAATAACCGATTGAAGATGACAGTTAATAAGTACTGTACATTCTTTAATCAACTATTTCTCCCAAAAGGAATTAAATTTTGGCCCAAAACAGTTTGTAATCTAAAAGATTACATATTTTTGAACAAAAATAAATGTTTGTTTCAAAAGGAACAAAACTTTTGAATGGAGAAATAACCGATTGAAGATGACAGTTAATAAGTACTGTACATTCTTTAATCAACTATTTCTCCCAAAAGGAATTAAATTTTGGCCCAAAACAGTTTGTAATCTAAAAGATTACATATTTTTGAACAAAAATAAATGTTTGTTTCAAAAGGAACAACACTTTTGAATGGAGAAATAACCGATTGAAGATGACAGTTAATAAGTACTGTACATTCTTTAATCAACTATTTCTCCCAAAAGGAATTAAATTTTGGCCCAAAACAGTTTGTAATCTTAAAGATTACATATTTTTGAACAAAAATAAATGTTTGTTTCAAAAGGAACAAAACTTTTGAATGGAGAAATAACCGATTGAAGATGACAGTTAATAAGTACTGTACATTCTTTAATCAACTATTTTTCCCAAAAGGAATTAAATTTTGGCCCAAAACAGTTTGTAATCTTAAAGATTACATATTTTTGAACAAAAATAAATGTTTGTTTCAAAAGGAACAAAACTTTTGAATGGAGAAATAACCGATTGAAGATGACAGTTAATAAGTACTGTACATTCTTTAATCAACTATTTCTCCCAAAAGGAATTAAATTTTGGCCCAAAACAGTTTGTAATCTTAAAGATTACATATTTTTGAACAAAAATAAATGTTTGTTTCAAAAGGAACAAAACTTTTGAATGGAGAAATAACCGATTGAAGATGACAGTTAATAAGTACTGTACATTCTTTAATCAACTATTTTTCCCAAAAGGAATTAAATTTTGGCCCAAAACAGTTTGTAATCTTAAAGATTACACATTTTTGAACAAAAATAAATGTTTGTTTCAAAAGGAACAACACTTTTGAATGGAGAAATAACCGATTGAAGATGACAGTTAATAAGTACTGTACATTCTTTAATCAACTATTTCTCCCAAAAGGAATTAAATTTTGGCCCAAAACAGTTTGTAATCTTAAAGATTACATATTTTTGAACAAAAATAAATGTTTGTTTCAAAAGGAACAAAACTTTTGAATGGAGAAATAACCGATTGAAGATGACAGTTAATAAGTACTGTACATTCTTTAATCAACTATTTTTCCCAAAAGGAATTAAATTTTGGCCCAAAACAGTTTGTAATCTTAAAGATTACATATTTTTGAACAAAAATAAATGTTTGTTTCAAAAGGAACAACACTTTTGAATGGAGAAATAACCGATTGAAGATGACAGTTAATAAGTACTGTACATTCTTTAATCAACTATTTCTCCCAAAAGGAATTAAATTTTGGCCCAAAACAGTTTGTAATCTTAAAGATTACATATTTTTGAACAAAAATAAATGTTTGTTTCAAAAGGAACAACACTTTTGAATGGAGAAATAACCGATTGAAGATGACAGTTAATAAGTACTGTACATTCTTTAATCAACTATTTCTCCCAAAAGGAATTAAATTTTGGCCCAAAACAGTTTGTAATCTAAAAGATTACATATTTTTGAACAAAAATAAATGTTTGTTTCAAAAGGAACAACACTTTTGAATGGAGAAATAACCGATTGAAGATGACAGTTAATAAGTACTGTACATTCTTTAATCAACTATTTCTCCCAAAAGGAATTAAATTTTGGCCCAAAACAGTTTGTAATCTAAAAGATTACATATTTTTGAACAAAAATAAATGTTTGTTTCAAAAGGAACAAAACTTTTGAATGGAGAAATAACCGATTGAAGATGACAGTTAATAAGTACTGTACATTCTTTAATCAACTATTTCTCCCAAAAGGAATTAAATTTTGGCCCAAAACAGTTTGTAATCTAAAAGATTACATATTTTTGAACAAAAATAAATGTTTGTTTCAAAAGGAACAAAACTTTTGAATGGAGAAATAACCGATTGAAGATGACAGTTAATAAGTACTGTACATTCTTTAATCAACTATTTCTCCCAAAAGGAATTAAATTTTGGCCCAAAACAGTTTGTAATCTTAAAGATTACATATTTTTGAACAAAAATAAATGTTTGTTTCAAAAGGAACAAAACTTTTGAATGGAGAAATAACCGATTGAAGATGACAGTTAATAAGTACTGTACATTCTTTAATCAATTATTTCTCCCAAAAGGAATTAAATTTTGGCCCAAAACAGTTTGTAATCTAAAAGATTACATATTTTTGAACAAAAATAAATGTTTGTTTCAAAAGGAACAAAACTTTTGAATGGAGAAATAACCGATTGAAGATGACAGTTAATAAGTACTGTACATTCTTTAATCAACTATTTCTCCCAAAAGGAATTAAATTTTGGCCCAAAACAGTTTGTAATCTAAAAGATTACATATTTTTGAACAAAAATAAATGTTTGTTTCAAAAGGAACAACACTTTTGAATGGAGAAATAACCGATTGAAGATGACAGTTAATAAGTACTGTACATTCTTTAATCAACTATTTCTCCCAAAAGGAATTAAATTTTGGCCCAAAACAGTTTGTAATCTAAAAGATTACATATTTTTGAACAAAAATAAATGTTTGTTTCAAAAGGAACAAAACTTTTGAATGGAGAAATAACCGATTGAAGATGACAGTTAATAAGTACTGTACATTCTTTAATCAACTATTTCTCCCAAAAGGAATTAAATTTTGGCCCAAAACAGTTTGTAATCTTAAAGATTACATATTTTTGAACAAAAATAAATGTTTGTTTCAAAAGGAACAAAACTTTTGAATGGAGAAATAACCGATTGAAGATGACAGTTAATAAGTACTGTACATTCTTTAATCAACTATTTCTCCCAAAAGGAATTAAATTTTGGCCCAAAACAGTTTGTAATCTAAAAGATTACATATTTTTGAACAAAAATAAATGTTTGTTTCAAAAGGAACAAAACTTTTGAATGGAGAAATAACCGATTGAAGATGACAGTTAATAAGTACTGTACATTCTTTAATCAACTATTTCTCCCAAAAGGAATTAAATTTTGGCCCAAAACAGTTTGTAATCTTAAAGATTACATATTTTTGAACAAAAATAAATGTTTGTTTCAAAAGGAACAAAACTTTTGAATGGAGAAATAACCGATTGAAGATGACAGTTAATAAGTACTGTACATTCTTTAATCAACTATTTCTCCCAAAAGGAATTAAATTTTGGCCCAAAACAGTTTGTAATCTAAAAGATTACATATTTTTGAACAAAAATAAATGTTTGTTTCAAAAGGAACAAAACTTTTGAATGGAGAAATAACCGATTGAAGATGACAGTTAATAAGTACTGTACATTCTTTAATCAACTATTTCTCCCAAAAGGAATTAAATTTTGGCCCAAAACAGTTTGTAATCTAAAAGATTACATATTTTTGAACAAAAATAAATGTTTGTTTCAAAAGGAACAAAACTTTTGAATGGAGAAATAACCGATTGAAGATGACAGTTAATAAGTACTGTACATTCTTTAATCAACTATTTCTCCCAAAAGGAATTAAATTTTGGCCCAAAACAGTTTGTAATCTAAAAGATTACATATTTTTGAACAAAAATAAATGTTTGTTTCAAAAGGAACAAAACTTTTGAATGGAGAAATAACCGATTGAAGATGACAGTTAATAAGTACTGTACATTCTTTAATCAACTATTTCTCCCAAAAGGAATTAAATTTTGGCCCAAAACAGTTTGTAATCTAAAAGATTACATATTTTTGAACAAAAATAAATGTTTGTTTCAAAAGGAACAAAACTTTTGAATGGAGAAATAACCGATTGAAGATGACAGTTAATAAGTACTGTACATTCTTTAATCAACTATTTCTCCCAAAAGGAATTAAATTTTGGCCCAAAACAGTTTGTAATCTTAAAGATTACATATTTTTGAACAAAAATAAATGTTTGTTTCAAAAGGAACAAAACTTTTGAATGGAGAAATAACCGATTGAAGATGACAGTTAATAAGTACTGTACATTCTTTAATCAACTATTTCTCCCAAAAGGAATTAAATTTTGGCCCAAAACAGTTTGTAATCTAAAAGATTACATATTTTTGAACAAAAATAAATGTTTGTTTCAAAAGGAACAAAACTTTTGAATGGAGAAATAACCGATTGAAGATGACAGTTAATAAGTACTGTACATTCTTTAATCAACTATTTCTCCCAAAAGGAATTAAATTTTGGCCCAAAACAGTTTGTAATCTAAAAGATTACATATTTTTGAACAAAAATAAATGTTTGTTTCAAAAGGAACAAAACTTTTGAATGGAGAAATAACCGATTGAAGATGACAGTTAATAAGTACTGTACATTCTTTAATCAACTATTTCTCCCAAAAGGAATTAAATTTTGGCCCAAAACAGTTTGTAATCTAAAAGATTACATATTTTTGAACAAAAATAAATGTTTGTTTCAAAAGGAACAAAACTTTTGAATGGAGAAATAACCGATTGAAGATGACAGTTAATAAGTACTGTACATTCTTTAATCAACTATTTCTCCCAAAAGGAATTAAATTTTGGCCCAAAACAGTTTGTAATCTTAAAGATTACATATTTTTGAACAAAAATAAATGTTTGTTTCAAAAGGAACAAAACTTTTGAATGGAGAAATAACCGATTGAAGATGACAGTTAATAAGTACTGTACATTCTTTAATCAACTATTTCTCCCAAAAGGAATTAAATTTTGGCCCAAAACAGTTTGTAATCTAAAAGATTACATATTTTTGAACAAAAATAAATGTTTGTTTCAAAAGGAACAAAACTTTTGAATGGAGAAATAACCGATTGAAGATGACAGTTAATAAGTACTGTACATTCTTTAATCAACTATTTCTCCCAAAAGGAATTAAATTTTGGCCCAAAACAGTTTGTAATCTAAAAGATTACATATTTTTGAACAAAAATAAATGTTTGTTTCAAAAGGAACAAAACTTTTGAATGGAGAAATAACCGATTGAAGATGACAGTTAATAAGTACTGTACATTCTTTAATCAACTATTTCTCCCAAAAGGAATTAAATTTTGGCCCAAAACAGTTTGTAATCTTAAAGATTACATATTTTTGAACAAAAATAAATGTTTGTTTCAAAAGGAACAAAACTTTTGAATGGAGAAATAACCGATTGAAGATGACAGTTAATAAGTACTGTACATTCTTTAATCAACTATTTCTCCCAAAAGGAATTAAATTTTGGCCCAAAACAGTTTGTAATCTTAAAGATTACATATTTTTGAACAAAAATAAATGTTTGTTTCAAAAGGAACAAAACTTTTGAATGGAGAAATAACCGATTGAAGATGACAGTTAATAAGTACTGTACATTCTTTAATCAACTATTTCTCCCAAAAGGAATTAAATTTTGGCCCAAAACAGTTTGTAATCTAAAAGATTACATATTTTTGAACAAAAATAAATGTTTGTTTCAAAAGGAACAAAACTTTTGAATGGAGAAATAACCGATTGAAGATGACAGTTAATAAGTACTGTACATTCTTTAATCAACTATTTCTCCCAAAAGGAATTAAATTTTGGCCCAAAACAGTTTGTAATCTAAAAGATTACATATTTTTGAACAAAAATAAATGTTTGTTTCAAAAGGAACAAAACTTTTGAATGGAGAAATAACCGATTGAAGATGACAGTTAATAAGTACTGTACATTCTTTAATCAACTATTTCTCCCAAAAGGAATTAAATTTTGGCCCAAAACAGTTTGTAATCTTAAAGATTACTTGTTTTCGAACAAAAATAAATGTTTGTTTCAAAAGGAACAACACTTTTGAATGGAGAAATAACCGATTGAAGATGACAGTTAATAAGTACTGTACATTCTTTAATCAACTATTTCTCCCAAAAGGAATTAAATTTTGGCCCAAAACAGTTTGTAATCTAAAAGATTACATATTTTTGAACAAAAATAAATGTTTGTTTCAAAAGGAACAAAACTTTTGAATGGAGAAATAACCGATTGAAGATGACAGTTAATAAGTACTGTACATTCTTTAATCAACTATTTCTCCCAAAAGGAATTAAATTTTGGCCCAAAACAGTTTGTAATCTAAAAGATTACATATTTTTGAACAAAAATAAATGTTTGTTTCAAAAGGAACAAAACTTTTGAATGGAGAAATAACCGATTGAAGATGACAGTTAATAAGTACTGTACATTCTTTAATCAACTATTTCTCCCAAAAGGAATTAAATTTTGGCCCAAAACAGTTTGTAATCTTAAAGATTACTTGTTTTCGAACAAAAATAAATGTTTGTTTCAAAAGGAACAACACTTTTGAATGGAGAAATAACCGATTGAAGATGACAGTTAATAAGTACTGTACATTCTTTAATCAACTATTTCTCCCAAAAGGAATTAAATTTTGGCCCAAAACAATTTGTAATCTAAAAGATTACATATTTTTGAACAAAAATAAATGTTTGTTTCAAAAGGAACAAAACTTTTGAATGGAGAAATAACCGATTGAAGATGACAGTTAATAAGTACTGTACATTCTTTAATCAACTATTTCTCCCAAAAGGAATTAAATTTTGGCCCAAAACAATTTGTAATCTAAAAGATTACATATTTTTGAACAAAAATAAATGTTTGTTTCAAAAGGAACAACACTTTTGAATGGAGAAATAACCGATTGAAGATGACAGTTAATAAGTACTGTACATTCTTTAATCAACTATTTCTCCCAAAAGGAATTAAATTTTGGCCCAAAACAATTTGTAATCTAAAAGATTAGATATTTTTGAACAAAAATAAATGTTTGTTTCAAAAGGAACAACACTTTTGAATGGAGAAATAACCGATTGAAGATGACAGTTAATAAGTACTGTACATTCTTTAATCAACTATTTCTCTTAAAAGGAATTAAATTTTGGCCCAAAACAGTTTGTAATCTAAAAGATTAGATATTTTTGAACAAAAATAAATGTTTGTTTCAAAAGGAACAAAACTTTTGAATGGAGAAATAACCGATTGAAGATGACAGTTAATAAGTACTGTACATTCTTTAATCAACTATTTTTCCCAAAAGGAATTAAATTTTGGCTCAAAACAGTTTGTAATCTAAAAGATTACATATTTTTGAACAAAAATAAATGTTTGTTTCAAAAGGAACAAAACTTTTGAATGGAGAAATAACCGATTGAAGATGACAGTTAATAAGTACTGTACATTCTTTAATCAACTATTTTTCCCAAAAGGAATTAAATTTTGGCCCAAAACAGTTTGTAATCTTAAAGATTACATATTTTTGAACAAAAATAAATGTTTGTTTCAAAAGGAACAAAACTTTTGAATGGAGAAATAACCGATTGAAGATGACAGTTAATAAGTACTGTACATTCTTTAATCAACTATTTTTCCCAAAAGGAATTAAATTTTGGCCCAAAACAGTTTGTAATCTTAAAGATTACATATTTTTGAACAAAAATAAATGTTTGTTTCAAAAGGAACAACGCTTTTGAATGGAGAAATAACCGATTGAAGATGACAGTTAATAAGTACTGTACATTCTTTAATCAACTATTTCTCCCAAAAGGAATTAAATTTTGGCCCAAAACAATTTGTAATCTAAAAGATTAGATATTTTTGAACAAAAATAAATGTTTGTTTCAAAAGGAACAAAACTTTTGAATGGAGAAATAACCGATTGAAGATGACAGTTAATAAGTACTGTACATTCTTTAATCAACTATTTTTCCCAAAAGGAATTAAATTTTGGCCCAAAACAGTTTGTAATCTTAAAGATTACATATTTTTGAACAAAAATAAATGTTTGTTTCAAAAGGAACAAAACTTTTGAATGGAGAAATAACCGATTGAAGATGACAGTTAATAAGTACTGTACATTCTTTAATAAACTATTTTTCCCAAAAGGAATTAAATTTTGGCCCAAAACAGTTTGTAATCTTAAAGATTACATATTTTTGAACAAAAATAAATGTTTGTTTCAAAAGGAACAACGCTTTTGAATGGAGAAATAACCGATTGAAGATGACAGTTAATAAGTACTGTACATTCTTTAATCAACTATTTTTCCCAAAAGGAATTAAATTTTGGCCCAAAACAGTTTGTAATCTTAAAGATTACATATTTTTGAACAAAAATAAATGTTTGTTTCAAAAGGAACAACACTTTTGAATGGAGAAATAACCGATTGAAGATGACAGTTAATAAGTACTGTACATTCTTTAATCAACTATTTCTCCCAAAAGGAATAAAAATTTTGGCCCAAAACAGTTTGTAATCTAAAAGATTACATATTTTTGAACAAAAATAAATGTTTGTTTCAAAAGGAACAAAACTTTTGAATGGAGAAATAACCGATTGAAGATGACAGTTAATAAGTACTGTACATTCTTTAATCAACTTTTTCTCCCAAAAGGAATTAAATTTTGGCCCAAAACAGTTTGTAATCTAAAAGATTACATATTTTTGAACAAAAATAAATGTTTGTTTCAAAAGGAACAACACTTTTGAATGGAGAAATAACCGATTGAAGATGACAGTTAATAAGTACTGTACATTCTTTAATCAACTATTTCTCCCAAAAGGAATAAAAATTTTGGCCCAAAACAGTTTGTAATCTAAAAGATTACATATTTTTGAACAAAAATAAATGTTTGTTTCAAAAGGAACAAAACTTTTGAATGGAGAAATAACCGATTGAAGATGACAGTTAATAAGTACTGTACATTCTTTAATCAACTATTTCTCCCAAAAGGAATTAAATTTTGGCCCAAAACAGTTTGTAATCTTAAAGATTACTTGTTTTCGAACAAAAATAAATGTTTGTTTCAAAAGGAACAAAACTTTTGAATGGAGAAATAACCGATTGAAGATGACAGTTAATAAGTACTGTACATTCTTTAATCAACTATTTCTCCCAAAAGGAATTAAATTTTGGCCCAAAACAGTTTGTAATCTAAAAGATTACATATTTTTGAACAAAAATAAATGTTTGTTTCAAAAGGAACAACACTTTTGAATGGAGAAATAACCGATTGAAGATGACAGTTAATAAGTACTGTACATTCTTTAATCAACTATTTCTCCCAAAAGGAATTAAATTTTGGCCCAAAACAGTTTGTAATCTAAAAGATTACATATTTTTGAACAAAAATAAATGTTTGTTTCAAAAGGAACAAAACTTTTGAATGGAGAAATAACCGATTGAAGATGACAGTTAATAAGTACTGTACATTCTTTAATCAACTATTTCTCCCAAAAGGAATTAAATTTTGGCCCAAAACAGTTTGTAATCTAAAAGATTACATATTTTTGAACAAAAATAAATGTTTGTTTCAAAAGGAACAAAACTTTTGAATGGAGAAATAACCGATTGAAGATGACAGTTAATAAGTACTGTACATTCTTTAATCAACTATTTCTCCCAAAAGGAATTAAATTTTGGCCCAAAACAGTTTGTAATCTAAAAGATTACATATTTTTGAACAAAAATAAATGTTTGTTTCAAAAGGAACAAAACTTTTGAATGGAGAAATAACCGATTGAAGATGACAGTTAATAAGTACTGTACATTCTTTAATCAACTATTTCTCCCAAAAGGAATTAAATTTTGGCCCAAAACAGTTTGTAATCTAAAAGATTACATATTTTTGAACAAAAATAAATGTTTGTTTCAAAAGGAACAACACTTTTGAATGGAGAAATAACCGATTGAAGATGACAGTTAATAAGTACTGTACATTCTTTAATCAACTATTTCTCCCAAAAGGAATTAAATTTTGGCCCAAAACAGTTTGTAATCTAAAAGATTACATATTTTTGAACAAAAATAAATGTTTGTTTCAAAAGGAACAAAACTTTTGAATGGAGAAATAACCGATTGAAGATGACAGTTAATAAGTACTGTACATTCTTTAATCAACTATTTCTCCCAAAAGGAATTAAATTTTGGCCCAAAACAGTTTGTAATCTAAAAGATTACATATTTTTGAACAAAAATAAATGTTTGTTTCAAAAGGAACAACACTTTTGAATGGAGAAATAACCGATTGAAGATGACAGTTAATAAGTACTGTACATTCTTTAATCAACTATTTCTCCCAAAAGGAATTAAATTTTGGCCCAAAACAGTTTGTAATCTAAAAGATTACATATTTTTGAACAAAAATAAATGTTTGTTTCAAAAGGAACAAAACTTTTGAATGGAGAAATAACCGATTGAAGATGACAGTTAATAAGTACTGTACATTCTTTAATCAACTATTTCTCCCAAAAGGAATTAAATTTTGGCCCAAAACAGTTTGTAATCTAAAAGATTACATATTTTTGAACAAAAATAAATGTTTGTTTCAAAAGGAACAAAACTTTTGAATGGAGAAATAACCGATTGAAGATGACAGTTAATAAGTACTGTACATTCTTTAATCAACTATTTCTCCCAAAAGGAATTAAATTTTGGCCCAAAACAGTTTGTAATCTAAAAGATTACATATTTTTGAACAAAAATAAATGTTTGTTTCAAAAGGAACAAAACTTTTGAATGGAGAAATAACCGATTGAAGATGACAGTTAATAAGTACTGTACATTCTTTAATCAACTATTTCTCCCAAAAGGAATTAAATTTTGGCCCAAAACAGTTTGTAATCTAAAAGATTACATATTTTTGAACAAAAATAAATGTTTGTTTCAAAAGGAACAAAACTTTTGAATGGAGAAATAACCGATTGAAGATGACAGTTAATAAGTACTGTACATTCTTTAATCAACTATTTCTCCCAAAAGGAATTAAATTTTGGCCCAAAACAGTTTGTAATCTAAAAGATTACATATTTTTGAACAAAAATAAATGTTTGTTTCAAAAGGAACAAAACTTTTGAATGGAGAAATAACCGATTGAAGATGACAGTTAATAAGTACTGTACATTCTTTAATCAACTATTTCTCCCAAAAGGAATTAAATTTTGGCCCAAAACAGTTTGTAATCTAAAAGATTACATATTTTTGAACAAAAATAAATGTTTGTTTCAAAAGGAACAACACTTTTGAATGGAGAAATAACCGATTGAAGATGACAGTTAATAAGTACTGTACATTCTTTAATCAACTATTTCTCCCAAAAGGAATTAAATTTTGGCCCAAAACAGTTTGTAATCTAAAAGATTACATATTTTTGAACAAAAATAAATGTTTGTTTCAAAAGGAACAAAACTTTTGAATGGAGAAATAACCGATTGAAGATGACAGTTAATAAGTACTGTACATTCTTTAATCAACTATTTCTCCCAAAAGGAATTAAATTTTGGCCCAAAACAGTTTGTAATCTAAAAGATTACATATTTTTGAACAAAAATAAATGTTTGTTTCAAAAGGAACAACACTTTTGAATGGAGAAATAACCGATTGAAGATGACAGTTAATAAGTACTGTACATTCTTTAATCAACTATTTCTCCCAAAAGGAATTAAATTTTGGCCCAAAACAGTTTGTAATCTAAAAGATTACATATTTTTGAACAAAAATAAATGTTTGTTTCAAAAGGAACAACACTTTTGAATGGAGAAATAACCGATTGAAGATGACAGTTAATAAGTACTGTACATTCTTTAATCAACTATTTCTCCCAAAAGGAATTAAATTTTGGCCCAAAACAGTTTGTAATCTAAAAGATTACATATTTTTGAACAAAAATAAATGTTTGTTTCAAAAGGAACAACACTTTTGAATGGAGAAATAACCGATTGAAGATGACAGTTAATAAGTACTGTACATTCTTTAATCAACTATTTCTCCCAAAAGGAATTAAATTTTGGCCCAAAACAGTTTGTAATCTAAAAGATTACATATTTTTGAACAAAAATAAATGTTTGTTTCAAAAGGAACAAAACTTTTGAATGGAGAAATAACCGATTGAAGATGACAGTTAATAAGTACTGTACATTCTTTAATCAACTATTTCTCCCAAAAGGAATTAAATTTTGGCCCAAAACAGTTTGTAATCTAAAAGATTACATATTTTTGAACAAAAATAAATGTTTGTTTCAAAAGGAACAACACTTTTGAATGGAGAAATAACCGATTGAAGATGACAGTTAATAAGTACTGTACATTCTTTAATCAACTATTTCTCCCAAAAGGAATTAAATTTTGGCCCAAAACAGTTTGTAATCTAAAAGATTACATATTTTTGAACAAAAATAAATGTTTGTTTCAAAAGGAACAAAACTTTTGAATGGAGAAATAACCGATTGAAGATGACAGTTAATAAGTACTGTACATTCTTTAATCAACTATTTCTCCCAAAAGGAATTAAATTTTGGCCCAAAACAGTTTGTAATCTAAAAGATTACATATTTTTGAACAAAAATAAATGTTTGTTTCAAAAGGAACAAAACTTTTGAATGGAGAAATAACCGATTGAAGATGACAGTTAATAAGTACTGTACATTCTTTAATCAACTATTTCTCCCAAAAGGAATTAAATTTTGGCCCAAAACAGTTTGTAATCTAAAAGATTACATATTTTTGAACAAAAATAAATGTTTGTTTCAAAAGGAACAAAACTTTTGAATGGAGAAATAACCGATTGAAGATGACAGTTAATAAGTACTGTACATTCTTTAATCAACTATTTCTCCCAAAAGGAATTAAATTTTGGCCCAAAACAGTTTGTAATCTAAAAGATTACATATTTTTGAACAAAAATAAATGTTTGTTTCAAAAGGAACAAAACTTTTGAATGGAGAAATAACCGATTGAAGATGACAGTTAATAAGTACTGTACATTCTTTAATCAACTATTTCTCCCAAAAGGAATTAAATTTTGGCCCAAAACAGTTTGTAATCTAAAAGATTACATATTTTTGAACAAAAATAAATGTTTGTTTCAAAAGGAACAAAACTTTTGAATGGAGAAATAACCGATTGAAGATGACAGTTAATAAGTACTGTACATTCTTTAATCAACTATTTCTCCCAAAAGGAATTAAATTTTGGCCCAAAACAGTTTGTAATCTAAAAGATTACATATTTTTGAACAAAAATAAATGTTTGTTTCAAAAGGAACAACACTTTTGAATGGAGAAATAACCGATTGAAGATGACAGTTAATAAGTACTGTACATTCTTTAATCAACTATTTCTCCCAAAAGGAATTAAATTTTGGCCCAAAACAGTTTGTAATCTAAAAGATTACATATTTTTGAACAAAAATAAATGTTTGTTTCAAAAGGAACAAAACTTTTGAATGGAGAAATAACCGATTGAAGATGACAGTTAATAAGTACTGTACATTCTTTAATCAACTATTTCTCCCAAAAGGAATTAAATTTTGGCCCAAAACAGTTTGTAATCTAAAAGATTACATATTTTTGAACAAAAATAAATGTTTGTTTCAAAAGGAACAACACTTTTGAATGGAGAAATAACCGATTGAAGATGACAGTTAATAAGTACTGTACATTCTTTAATCAACTATTTCTCCCAAAAGGAATTAAATTTTGAAGATGACAGTTAATAAGTACTGTACATTCTTTAATCAACTATTTCTCCCAAAAGGAATTAAATTTTGGCCCAAAACAGTTTGTAATCTTAAAGATTACATATTTTTGAACAAAAATAAATGTTTGTTTCAAAAGGAACAAAACTTTTGAATGGAGAAATAACCGATTGAAGATGACAGTTAATAAGTACTGTACATTCTTTAATCAACTATTTCTCCCAAAAGGAATTAAATTTTGGCCCAAAACAGTTTGTAATCTAAAAGATTACATATTTTTGAACAAAAATAAATGTTTGTTTCAAAAGGAACAAAACTTTTGAATGGAGAAATAACCGATTGAAGATGACAGTTAATAAGTACTGTACATTCTTTAATCAACTATTTCTCCCAAAAGGAATTAAATTTTGGCCCAAAACAGTTTGTAATCTTAAAGATTACATATTTTTGAACAAAAATAAATGTTTGTTTCAAAAGGAACAAAACTTTTGAATGGAGAAATAACCGATTGAAGATGACAGTTAATAAGTACTGTACATTCTTTAATCAACTATTTCTCCCAAAAGGAATTAAATTTTGGCCCAAAACAGTTTGTAATCTAAAAGATTACATATTTTTGAACAAAAATAAATGTTTGTTTCAAAAGGAACAAAACTTTTGAATGGAGAAATAACCGATTGAAGATGACAGTTAATAAGTACTGTACATTCTTTAATCAACTATTTCTCCCAAAAGGAATTAAATTTTGGCCCAAAACAGTTTGTAATCTAAAAGATTACATATTTTTGAACAAAAATAAATGTTTGTTTCAAAAGGAACAAAACTTTTGAATGGAGAAATAACCGATTGAAGATGACAGTTAATAAGTACTGTACATTCTTTAATCAACTATTTCTCCCAAAAGGAATTAAATTTTGGCCCAAAACAGTTTGTAATCTAAAAGATTACATATTTTTGAACAAAAATAAATGTTTGTTTCAAAAGGAACAAAACTTTTGAATGGAGAAATAACCGATTGAAGATGACAGTTAATAAGTACTGTACATTCTTTAATCAACTATTTCTCCCAAAAGGAATTAAATTTTGGCCCAAAACAGTTTGTAATCTTAAAGATTACATATTTTTGAACAAAAATAAATGTTTGTTTCAAAAGGAACAAAACTTTTGAATGGAGAAATAACCGATTGAAGATGACAGTTAATAAGTACTGTACATTCTTTAATCAACTATTTCTCCCAAAAGGAATTAAATTTTGGCCCAAAACAGTTTGTAATCTTAAAGATTACATATTTTTGAACAAAAATAAATGTTTGTTTCAAAAGGAACAAAACTTTTGAATGGAGAAATAACCGATTGAAGATGACAGTTAATAAGTACTGTACATTCTTTAATCAACTATTTCTCCCAAAAGGAATTAAATTTTGGCCC
This sequence comes from Panagrolaimus sp. LJ2414, assembly GCA_024447195.1. Classification (NCBI taxonomy): domain Eukaryota; kingdom Metazoa; phylum Nematoda; class Chromadorea; order Rhabditida; family Panagrolaimidae; genus Panagrolaimus; species Panagrolaimus sp. LJ2414. The sequence goes on along the minus strand of JAMRXY010000070.1, from coordinate 795,522 downwards.
AAAACAGTTTGTAATCTAAAAGATTACATATTTTTGAACAAAAATAAATGTTTGTTTCAAAAGGAACAAAACTTTTGAATGGAGAAATAACCGATTGAAGATGACAGTTAATAAGTACTGTACATTCTTTAATCAACTATTTCTCCCAAAAGGAATTAAATTTTGGCCCAAAACAGTTTGTAATCTTAAAGATTACATATTTTTGAACAAAAATAAATGTTTGTTTCAAAAGGAACAAAACTTTTGAATGGAGAAATAACCGATTGAAGATGACAGTTAATATGTACTGTACATTCTTTAATCAACTATTTCTCCCAAAAGGAATTAAATTTTGGCCCAAAACAGTTTGTAATCTAAAAGATTACATATTTTTGAACAAAAATAAATGTTTGTTTCAAAAGGAACAAAACTTTTGAATGGAGAAATAACCGATTGAAGATGACAGTTAATAAGTACTGTACATTCTTTAATCAACTATTTCTCCCAAAAGGAATTAAATTTTGGCCCAAAACAGTTTGTAATCTAAAAGATTACATATTTTTGAACAAAAATAAATGTTTGTTTCAAAAGGAACAAAACTTTTGAATGGAGAAATAACCGATTGAAGATGACAGTTAATAAGTACTGTACATTCTTTAATCAACTATTTCTCCCAAAAGGAATTAAATTTTGGCCCAAAACAGTTTGTAATCTTAAAGATTACTTGTTTTCGAACAAAAATAAATGTTTGTTTCAAAAGGAACAACACTTTTGAATGGAGAAATAACCGATTGAAGATGACAGTTAATAAGTACTGTACATTCTTTAATCAACTATTTCTCCCAAAAGGAATTAAATTTTGGCCCAAAACAATTTGTAATCTAAAAGATTACATATTTTTGAACAAAAATAAATGTTTGTTTCAAAAGGAACAAAACTTTTGAATGGAGAAATAACCGATTGAAGATGACAGTTAATAAGTACTGTACATTCTTTAATCAACTATTTCTCCCAAAAGGAATTAAATTTTGGCCCAAAACAATTTGTAATCTAAAAGATTACATATTTTTGAACAAAAATAAATGTTTGTTTCAAAAGGAACAACACTTTTGAATGGAGAAATAACCGATTGAAGATGACAGTTAATAAGTACTGTACATTCTTTAATCAACTATTTCTCCCAAAAGGAATTAAATTTTGGCCCAAAACAATTTGTAATCTAAAAGATTAGATATTTTTGAACAAAAATAAATGTTTGTTTCAAAAGGAACAACACTTTTGAATGGAGAAATAACCGATTGAAGATGACAGTTAATAAGTACTGTACATTCTTTAATCAACTATTTCTCTTAAAAGGAATTAAATTTTGGCCCAAAACAGTTTGTAATCTAAAAGATTAGATATTTTTGAACAAAAATAAATGTTTGTTTCAAAAGGAACAAAACTTTTGAATGGAGAAATAACCGATTGAAGATGACAGTTAATAAGTACTGTACATTCTTTAATCAACTATTTCTCCCAAAAGGAATTAAATTTTGGCCCAAAACAATTTGTAATCTAAAAGATTAGATATTTTTGAACAAAAATAAATGTTTGTTTCAAAAGGAACAACACTTTTGAATGGAGAAATAACCGATTGAAGATGACAGTTAATAAGTACTGTACATTCTTTAATCAACTATTTTTCCCAAAAGGAATTAAATTTTGGCTCAAAACAGTTTGTAATCTAAAAGATTACATATTTTTGAACAAAAATAAATGTTTGTTTCAAAAGGAACAAAACTTTTGAATGGAGAAATAACCGATTGAAGATGACAGTTAATAAGTACTGTACATTCTTTAATCAACTATTTTTCCCAAAAGGAATTAAATTTTGGCCCAAAACAGTTTGTAATCTTAAAGATTACATATTTTTGAACAAAAATAAATGTTTGTTTCAAAAGGAACAAAACTTTTGAATGGAGAAATAACCGATTGAAGATGACAGTTAATAAGTACTGTACATTCTTTAATCAACTATTTTTCCCAAAAGGAATTAAATTTTGGCCCAAAACAGTTTGTAATCTTAAAGATTACATATTTTTGAACAAAAATAAATGTTTGTTTCAAAAGGAACAACGCTTTTGAATGGAGAAATAACCGATTGAAGATGACAGTTAATAAGTACTGTACATTCTTTAATCAACTATTTCTCCCAAAAGGAATTAAATTTTGGCCCAAAACAATTTGTAATCTAAAAGATTAGATATTTTTGAACAAAAATAAATGTTTGTTTCAAAAGGAACAAAACTTTTGAATGGAGAAATAACCGATTGAAGATGACAGTTAATAAGTACTGTACATTCTTTAATCAACTATTTTTCCCAAAAGGAATTAAATTTTGGCCCAAAACAGTTTGTAATCTTAAAGATTACATATTTTTGAACAAAAATAAATGTTTGTTTCAAAAGGAACAAAACTTTTGAATGGAGAAATAACCGATTGAAGATGACAGTTAATAAGTACTGTACATTCTTTAATCAACTATTTTTCCCAAAAGGAATTAAATTTTGGCCCAAAACAGTTTGTAATCTTAAAGATTACATATTTTTGAACAAAAATAAATGTTTGTTTCAAAAGGAACAAAACTTTTGAATGGAGAAATAACCGATTGAAGATGACAGTTAATAAGTACTGTACATTCTTTAATAAACTATTTTTCCCAAAAGGAATTAAATTTTGGCCCAAAACAGTTTGTAATCTTAAAGATTACATATTTTTGAACAAAAATAAATGTTTGTTTCAAAAGGAACAACGCTTTTGAATGGAGAAATAACCGATTGAAGATGACAGTTAATAAGTACTGTACATTCTTTAATCAACTATTTTTCCCAAAAGGAATTAAATTTTGGCCCAAAACAGTTTGTAATCTTAAAGATTACATATTTTTGAACAAAAATAAATGTTTGTTTCAAAAGGAACAACACTTTTGAATGGAGAAATAACCGATTGAAGATGACAGTTAATAAGTACTGTACATTCTTTAATCAACTATTTCTCCCAAAAGGAATAAAAATTTTGGCCCAAAACAGTTTGTAATCTAAAAGATTACATATTTTTGAACAAAAATAAATGTTTGTTTCAAAAGGAACAAAACTTTTGAATGGAGAAATAACCGATTGAAGATGACAGTTAATAAGTACTGTACATTCTTTAATCAACTATTTCTCCCAAAAGGAATTAAATTTTGGCCCAAAACAGTTTGTAATCTAAAAGATTACATATTTTTGAACAAAAATAAATGTTTGTTTCAAAAGGAACAACACTTTTGAATGGAGAAATAACCGATTGAAGATGACAGTTAATAAGTACTGTACATTCTTTAATCAACTATTTCTCCCAAAAGGAATAAAAATTTTGGCCCAAAACAGTTTGTAATCTAAAAGATTACATATTTTTGAACAAAAATAAATGTTTGTTTCAAAAGGAACAAAACTTTTGAATGGAGAAATAACCGATTGAAGATGACAGTTAATAAGTACTGTACATTCTTTAATCAACTATTTCTCCCAAAAGGAATTAAATTTTGGCCCAAAACAGTTTGTAATCTTAAAGATTACTTGTTTTCGAACAAAAATAAATGTTTGTTTCAAAAGGAACAACACTTTTGAATGGAGAAATAACCGATTGAAGATGACAGTTAATAAGTACTGTACATTCTTTAATCAACTATTTCTCCCAAAAGGAATTAAATTTTGGCCCAAAACAATTTGTAATCTAAAAGATTACATATTTTTGAACAAAAATAAATGTTTGTTTCAAAAGGAACAACACTTTTGAATGGAGAAATAACCGATTGAAGATGACAGTTAATAAGTACTGTACATTCTTTAATCAACTATTTCTCCCAAAAGGAATTAAATTTTGGCCCAAAACAGTTTGTAATCTAAAAGATTACATATTTTTGAACAAAAATAAATGTTTGTTTCAAAAGGAACAAAACTTTTGAATGGAGAAATAACCGATTGAAGATGACAGTTAATAAGTACTGTACATTCTTTAATCAACTATTTCTCCCAAAAGGAATTAAATTTTGGCCCAAAACAGTTTGTAATCTAAAAGATTACATATTTTTGAACAAAAATAAATGTTTGTTTCAAAAGGAACAAAACTTTTGAATGGAGAAATAACCGATTGAAGATGACAGTTAATAAGTACTGTACATTCTTTAATCAACTATTTCTCCCAAAAGGAATTAAATTTTGGCCCAAAACAGTTTGTAATCTAAAAGATTACATATTTTTGAACAAAAATAAATGTTTGTTTCAAAAGGAACAAAACTTTTGAATGGAGAAATAACCGATTGAAGATGACAGTTAATAAGTACTGTACATTCTTTAATCAACTATTTCTCCCAAAAGGAATTAAATTTTGGCCCAAAACAGTTTGTAATCTAAAAGATTACATATTTTTGAACAAAAATAAATGTTTGTTTCAAAAGGAACAACACTTTTGAATGGAGAAATAACCGATTGAAGATGACAGTTAATAAGTACTGTACATTCTTTAATCAACTATTTCTCCCAAAAGGAATTAAATTTTGGCCCAAAACAGTTTGTAATCTAAAAGATTACATATTTTTGAACAAAAATAAATGTTTGTTTCAAAAGGAACAAAACTTTTGAATGGAGAAATAACCGATTGAAGATGACAGTTAATAAGTACTGTACATTCTTTAATCAACTATTTCTCCCAAAAGGAATTAAATTTTGGCCCAAAACAGTTTGTAATCTAAAAGATTACATATTTTTGAACAAAAATAAATGTTTGTTTCAAAAGGAACAAAACTTTTGAATGGAGAAATAACCGATTGAAGATGACAGTTAATAAGTACTGTACATTCTTTAATCAACTATTTCTCCCAAAAGGAATTAAATTTTGGCCCAAAACAGTTTGTAATCTAAAAGATTACATATTTTTGAACAAAAATAAATGTTTGTTTCAAAAGGAACAACACTTTTGAATGGAGAAATAACCGATTGAAGATGACAGTTAATAAGTACTGTACATTCTTTAATCAACTATTTCTCCCAAAAGGAATTAAATTTTGGCCCAAAACAGTTTGTAATCTTAAAGATTACATATTTTTGAACAAAAATAAATGTTTGTTTCAAAAGGAACAAAACTTTTGAATGGAGAAATAACCGATTGAAGATGACAGTTAATAAGTACTGTACATTCTTTAATCAACTATTTCTCCCAAAAGGAATTAAATTTTGGCCCAAAACAGTTTGTAATCTAAAAGATTACATATTTTTGAACAAAAATAAATGTTTGTTTCAAAAGGAACAAAACTTTTGAATGGAGAAATAACCGATTGAAGATGACAGTTAATAAGTACTGTACATTCTTTAATCAACTATTTCTCCCAAAAGGAATTAAATTTTGGCCCAAAACAGTTTGTAATCTTAAAGATTACATATTTTTGAACAAAAATAAATGTTTGTTTCAAAAGGAACAAAACTTTTGAATGGAGAAATAACCGATTGAAGATGACAGTTAATAAGTACTGTACATTCTTTAATCAACTATTTCTCCCAAAAGGAATTAAATTTTGGCCCAAAACAGTTTGTAATCTAAAAGATTACATATTTTTGAACAAAAATAAATGTTTGTTTCAAAAGGAACAAAACTTTTGAATGGAGAAATAACCGATTGAAGATGACAGTTAATAAGTACTGTACATTCTTTAATCAACTATTTCTCCCAAAAGGAATTAAATTTTGGCCCAAAACAGTTTGTAATCTAAAAGATTACATATTTTTGAACAAAAATAAATGTTTGTTTCAAAAGGAACAAAACTTTTGAATGGAGAAATAACCGATTGAAGATGACAGTTAATAAGTACTGTACATTCTTTAATCAACTATTTCTCCCAAAAGGAATTAAATTTTGGCCCAAAACAGTTTGTAATCTAAAAGATTACATATTTTTGAACAAAAATAAATGTTTGTTTCAAAAGGAACAAAACTTTTGAATGGAGAAATAACCGATTGAAGATGACAGTTAATAAGTACTGTACATTCTTTAATCAACTATTTCTCCCAAAAGGAATTAAATTTTGGCCCAAAACAGTTTGTAATCTTAAAGATTACATATTTTTGAACAAAAATAAATGTTTGTTTCAAAAGGAACAAAACTTTTGAATGGAGAAATAACCGATTGAAGATGACAGTTAATAAGTACTGTACATTCTTTAATCAACTATTTCTCCCAAAAGAAATTAAATTTTGGCCCAAAACAGTTTGTAATCTTAAAGATTACATATTTTTGAACAAAAATAAATGTTTGTTTCAAAAGGAACAAAACTTTTGAATGGAGAAATAACCGATTGAAGATGACAGTTAATAAGTACTGTACATTCTTTAATCAACTATTTCTCCCAAAAGGAATTAAATTTTGGCCCAAAACAGTTTGTAATCTAAAAGATTACATATTTTTGAACAAAAATAAATGTTTGTTTCAAAAGGAACAAAACTTTTGAATGGAGAAATAACCGATTGAAGATGACAGTTAATAAGTACTGTACATTCTTTAATCAACTATTTCTCCCAAAAGGAATTAAATTTTGGCCCAAAACAGTTTGTAATCTTAAAGATTACATATTTTTGAACAAAAATAAATGTTTGTTTCAAAAGGAACAAAACTTTTGAATGGAGAAATAACCGATTGAAGATGACAGTTAATAAGTACTGTACATTCTTTAATCAACTATTTCTCCCAAAAGGAATTAAATTTTGGCCCAAAACAGTTTGTAATCTAAAAGATTACATATTTTTGAACAAAAATAAATGTTTGTTTCAAAAGGAACAAAACTTTTGAATGGAGAAATAACCGATTGAAGATGACAGTTAATAAGTACTGTACATTCTTTAATCAACTATTTCTCCCAAAAGGAATTAAATTTTGGCCCAAAACAGTTTGTAATCTAAAAGATTACATATTTTTGAACAAAAATAAATGTTTGTTTCAAAAGGAACAAAACTTTTGAATGGAGAAATAACCGATTGAAGATGACAGTTAATAAGTACTGTACATTCTTTAATCAACTATTTCTCCCAAAAGGAATTAAATTTTGGCCCAAAACAGTTTGTAATCTTAAAGATTACTTGTTTTCGAACAAAAATAAATGTTTGTTTCAAAAGGAACAACACTTTTGAATGGAGAAATAACCGATTGAAGATGACAGTTAATAAGTACTGTACATTCTTTAATCAACTATTTCTCCCAAAAGGAATTAAATTTTGGCCCAAAACAGTTTGTAATCTAAAAGATTACATATTTTTGAACAAAAATAAATGTTTGTTTCAAAAGGAACAAAACTTTTGAATGGAGAAATAACCGATTGAAGATGACAGTTAATAAGTACTGTACATTCTTTAATCAACTATTTCTCCCAAAAGGAATTAAATTTTGGCCCAAAACAGTTTGTAATCTAAAAGATTACATATTTTTGAACAAAAATAAATGTTTGTTTCAAAAGGAACAAAACTTTTGAATGGAGAAATAACCGATTGAAGATGACAGTTAATAAGTACTGTACATTCTTTAATCAACTATTTCTCCCAAAAGGAATTAAATTTTGGCCCAAAACAGTTTGTAATCTTAAAGATTACTTGTTTTCGAACAAAAATAAATGTTTGTTTCAAAAGGAACAACACTTTTGAATGGAGAAATAACCGATTGAAGATGACAGTTAATAAGTACTGTACATTCTTTAATCAACTATTTCTCCCAAAAGGAATTAAATTTTGGCCCAAAACAATTTGTAATCTAAAAGATTACATATTTTTGAACAAAAATAAATGTTTGTTTCAAAAGGAACAAAACTTTTGAATGGAGAAATAACCGATTGAAGATGACAGTTAATAAGTACTGTACATTCTTTAATCAACTATTTCTCCCAAAAGGAATTAAATTTTGGCCCAAAACAATTTGTAATCTAAAAGATTACATATTTTTGAACAAAAATAAATGTTTGTTTCAAAAGGAACAACACTTTTGAATGGAGAAATAACCGATTGAAGATGACAGTTAATAAGTACTGTACATTCTTTAATCAACTATTTCTCCCAAAAGGAATTAAATTTTGGCCCAAAACAATTTGTAATCTAAAAGATTAGATATTTTTGAACAAAAATAAATGTTTGTTTCAAAAGGAACAACACTTTTGAATGGAGAAATAACCGATTGAAGATGACAGTTAATAAGTACTGTACATTCTTTAATCAACTATTTCTCTTAAAAGGAATTAAATTTTGGCCCAAAACAGTTTGTAATCTAAAAGATTAGATATTTTTGAACAAAAATAAATGTTTGTTTCAAAAGGAACAAAACTTTTGAATGGAGAAATAACCGATTGAAGATGACAGTTAATAAGTACTGTACATTCTTTAATCAACTATTTTTCCCAAAAGGAATTAAATTTTGGCTCAAAACAGTTTGTAATCTAAAAGATTACATATTTTTGAACAAAAATAAATGTTTGTTTCAAAAGGAACAAAACTTTTGAATGGAGAAATAACCGATTGAAGATGACAGTTAATAAGTACTGTACATTCTTTAATCAACTATTTTTCCCAAAAGGAATTAAATTTTGGCCCAAAACAGTTTGTAATCTTAAAGATTACATATTTTTGAACAAAAATAAATGTTTGTTTCAAAAGGAACAAAACTTTTGAATGGAGAAATAACCGATTGAAGATGACAGTTAATAAGTACTGTACATTCTTTAATCAACTATTTTTCCCAAAAGGAATTAAATTTTGGCCCAAAACAGTTTGTAATCTTAAAGATTACATATTTTTGAACAAAAATAAATGTTTGTTTCAAAAGGAACAACGCTTTTGAATGGAGAAATAACCGATTGAAGATGACAGTTAATAAGTACTGTACATTCTTTAATCAACTATTTCTCCCAAAAGGAATTAAATTTTGGCCCAAAACAATTTGTAATCTAAAAGATTAGATATTTTTGAACAAAAATAAATGTTTGTTTCAAAAGGAACAAAACTTTTGAATGGAGAAATAACCGATTGAAGATGACAGTTAATAAGTACTGTACATTCTTTAATCAACTATTTTTCCCAAAAGGAATTAAATTTTGGCCCAAAACAGTTTGTAATCTTAAAGATTACATATTTTTGAACAAAAATAAATGTTTGTTTCAAAAGGAACAAAACTTTTGAATGGAGAAATAACCGATTGAAGATGACAGTTAATAAGTACTGTACATTCTTTAATAAACTATTTTTCCCAAAAGGAATTAAATTTTGGCCCAAAACAGTTTGTAATCTTAAAGATTACATATTTTTGAACAAAAATAAATGTTTGTTTCAAAAGGAACAACGCTTTTGAATGGAGAAATAACCGATTGAAGATGACAGTTAATAAGTACTGTACATTCTTTAATCAACTATTTTTCCCAAAAGGAATTAAATTTTGGCCCAAAACAGTTTGTAATCTTAAAGATTACATATTTTTGAACAAAAATAAATGTTTGTTTCAAAAGGAACAAAACTTTTGAATGGAGAAATAACCGATTGAAGATGACAGTTAATAAGTACTGTACATTCTTTAATCAACTATTTTTCCCAAAAGGAATTAAATTTTGGCCCAAAACAGTTTGTAATCTTAAAGATTACATATTTTTGAACAAAAATAAATGTTTGTTTCAAAAGGAACAAAACTTTTGAATGGAGAAATAACCGATTGAAGATGACAGTTAATAAGTACTGTACATTCTTTAATCAACTATTTTTCCCAAAAGGAATTAAATTTTGGCCCAAAACAGTTTGTAATCTTAAAGATTACATATTTTTGAACAAAAATAAATGTTTGTTTCAAAAGGAACAAAACTTTTGAATGGAGAAATAACCGATTGAAGATGACAGTTAATAAGTACTGTACATTCTTTAATCAACTATTTTTCCCAAAAGGAATTAAATTTTGGCCCAAAACAGTTTGTAATCTTAAAGATTACATATTTTTGAACAAAAATAAATGTTTGTTTCAAAAGGAACAACGCTTTTGAATGGAGAAATAACCGATTGAAGATGACAGTTAATAAGTACTGTACATTCTTTAATCAACTATTTTTCCCAAAAGGAATTAAATTTTGGCCCAAAACAGTTTGTAATCTTAAAGATTACATATTTTTGAACAAAAATAAATGTTTGTTTCAAAAGGAACAACGCTTTTGAATGGAGAAATAACCGATTGAAGATGACAGTTAATAAGTACTGTACATTCTTTAATCAACTATTTTTCCCAAAAGGAATTAAATTTTGGCCCAAAACAGTTTGTAATCTTAAAGATTACATATTTTTGAACAAAAATAAATGTTTGTTTCAAAAGGAACAACGCTTTTGAATGGAGAAATAACCGATTGAAGATGACAGTTAATAAGTACTGTACATTCTTTAATCAACTATTTTTCCCAAAAGGAATTAAATTTTGGCCCAAAACAGTTTGTAATCTAAAAGATTACATATTTTTGAACAAAAATAAATGTTTGTTTCAAAAGGAACAACGCTTTTGAATGGAGAAATAACCGATTGAAGATGACAGTTAATAAGTACTGTACATTCTTTAATCAACTATTTCTCCCAAAAGGAATTAAATTTTGGCCCAAAACAGTTTGTAATCTTAAAGATTACATATTTTTGAACAAAAATAAATGTTTGTTTCAAAAGGAACAACGCTTTTGAATGGAGAAATAACCGATTGAAGATGACAGTTAATAAGTACTGTACATTCTTTAATCAACTATTTCTCCCAAAAGGAATTAAATTTTGGCCCAAAACAGTTTGTAATCTTAAAGATTACATATTTTTGAACAAAAATAAATGTTTGTTTCAAAAGGAACAAAACTTTTGAATGGAGAAATAACCGATTGAAGATGACAGTTAATAAGTACTGTACATTCTTTAATCAACTATTTTTCCCAAAAGGAATTAAATTTTGGCCCAAAACAATTTGTAATCTAAAAGATTAGATATTTTTGAACAAAAATAAATGTTTGTTTCAAAAGGAACAAAACTTTTGAATGGAGAAATAACCGATTGAAGATGACAGTTAATAAGTACTGTACATTCTTTAATCAACTATTTTTCCCAAAAGGAATTAAATTTTGGCCCAAAACAGTTTGTAATCTTAAAGATTACATATTTTTGAACAAAAATAAATGTTTGTTTCAAAAGGAACAAAACTTTTGAATGGAGAAATAACCGATTGAAGATGACAGTTAATAAGTACTGTACATTCTTTAATAAACTATTTTTCCCAAAAGGAATTAAATTTTGGCCCAAAACAGTTTGTAATCTTAAAGATTACATATTTTTGAACAAAAATAAATGTTTGTTTCAAAAGGAACAACGCTTTTGAATGGAGAAATAACCGATTGAAGATGACAGTTAATAAGTACTGTACATTCTTTAATCAACTATTTTTCCCAAAAGGAATTAAATTTTGGCCCAAAACAGTTTGTAATCTTAAAGATTACATATTTTTGAACAAAAATAAATGTTTGTTTCAAAAGGAACAAAACTTTTGAATGGAGAAATAACCGATTGAAGATGACAGTTAATAAGTACTGTACATTCTTTAATCAACTATTTTTCCCAAAAGGAATTAAATTTTGGCCCAAAACAGTTTGTAATCTTAAAGATTACATATTTTTGAACAAAAATAAATGTTTGTTTCAAAAGGAACAACGCTTTTGAATGGAGAAATAACCGATTGAAGATGACAGTTAATAAGTACTGTACATTCTTTAATCAACTATTTTTCCCAAAAGGAATTAAATTTTGGCCCAAAACAGTTTGTAATCTTAAAGATTACATATTTTTGAACAAAAATAAATGTTTGTTTCAAAAGGAACAAAACTTTTGAATGGAGAAATAACCGATTGAAGATGACAGTTAATAAGTACTGTACATTCTTTAATCAACTATTTTTCCCAAAAGGAATTAAATTTTGGCCCAAAACAGTTTGTAATCTTAAAGATTACATATTTTTGAACAAAAATAAATGTTTGTTTCAAAAGGAACAAAACTTTTGAATGGAGAAATAACCGATTGAAGATGACAGTTAATAAGTACTGTACATTCTTTAATCAACTATTTTTCCCAAAAGGAATTAAATTTTGGCCCAAAACAGTTTGTAATCTTAAAGATTACATATTTTTGAACAAAAATAAATGTTTGTTTCAAAAGGAACAAAACTTTTGAATGGAGAAATAACCGATTGAAGATGACAGTTAATAAGTACTGTACATTCTTTAATCAACTATTTTTCCCAAAAGGAATTAAATTTTGGCCCAAAACAGTTTGTAATCTTAAAGATTACATATTTTTGAACAAAAATAAATGTTTGTTTCAAAAGGAACAACGCTTTTGAATGGAGAAATAACCGATTGAAGATGACAGTTAATAAGTACTGTACATTCTTTAATCAACTATTTTTCCCAAAAGGAATTAAATTTTGGCCCAAAACAGTTTGTAATCTTAAAGATTACATATTTTTGAACAAAAATAAATGTTTGTTTCAAAAGGAACAACGCTTTTGAATGGAGAAATAACCGATTGAAGATGACAGTTAATAAGTACTGTACATTCTTTAATCAACTATTTTTCCCAAAAGGAATTAAATTTTGGCCCAAAACAGTTTGTAATCTTAAAGATTACATATTTTTGAACAAAAATAAATGTTTGTTTCAAAAGGAACAACGCTTTTGAATGGAGAAATAACCGATTGAAGATGACAGTTAATAAGTACTGTACATTCTTTAATCAACTATTTTTCCCAAAAGGAATTAAATTTTGGCCCAAAACAGTTTGTAATCTAAAAGATTACATATTTTTGAACAAAAATAAATGTTTGTTTCAAAAGGAACAACGCTTTTGAATGGAGAAATAACCGATTGAAGATGACAGTTAATAAGTACTGTACATTCTTTAATCAACTATTTCTCCCAAAAGGAATTAAATTTTGGCCCAAAACAGTTTGTAATCTTAAAGATTACATATTTTTGAACAAAAATAAATGTTTGTTTCAAAAGGAACAACGCTTTTGAATGGAGAAATAACCGATTGAAGATGACAGTTAATAAGTACTGTACATTCTTTAATCAACTATTTCTCCCAAAAGGAATTAAATTTTGGCCCAAAACAGTTTGTAATCTTAAAGATTACATATTTTTGAACAAAAATAAATGTTTGTTTCAAAAGGAACAACGCTTTTGAATGGAGAAATAACCGATTGAAGATGACAGTTAATAAGTACTGTACATTCTTTAATCAACTATTTTTCCCAAAAGGAATTAAATTTTGGCCCAAAACAGTTTGTAATCTAAAAGATTACATATTTTTGAACAAAAATAAATGTTTGTTTCAAAAGGAACAACGCTTTTGAATGGAGAAATAACCGATTGAAGATGACAGTTAATAAGTACTGTACATTCTTTAATCAACTATTTCTCCCAAAAGGAATTAAATTTTGGCCCAAAACAGTTTGTAATCTAAAAGATTACATATTTTTGAACAAAAATAAATGTTTGTTTCAAAAGGAACAACGCTTTTGAATGGAGAAATAACCGATTGAAGATGACAGTTAATAAGTACTGTACATTCTTTAATCAACTATTTCTCCCAAAAGGAATTAAATTTTGGCCCAAAACAGTTTGTAATCTTAAAGATTACATATTTTTGAACAAAAATAAATGTTTGTTTCAAAAGGAACAACGCTTTTGAATGGAGAAATAACCGATTGAAGATGACAGTTAATAAGTACTGTACATTCTTTAATCAACTATTTTTCCCAAAAGGAATTAAATTTTGGCCCAAAACAGTTTGTAATCTAAAAGATTACATATTTTTTGAACAAAAATAAATGTTTGTTTCAAAAGGAACAACGCTTTTGAATGGAGAAATAACCGATTGAAGATGACAGTTAATAAGTACTGTACATTCTTTAATCAACTATTTCTCCCAAAAGGAATTAAATTTTGGCCCAAAACAGTTTGTAATCTTAAAGATTACATATTTTTGAACAAAAATAAATGTTTGTTTCAAAAGGAACAACGCTTTTGAATGGAGAAATAACCGATTGAAGATGACAGTTAATAAGTACTGTACATTCTTTAATCAACTATTTTTCCCAAAAGGAATTAAATTTTGGCCCAAAACAGTTTGTAATCTTAAAGATTACATATTTTTGAACAAAAATAAATGTTTGTTTCAAAAGGAACAACGCTTTTGAATGGAGAAATAACCGATTGAAGATGACAGTTAATAAGTACTGTACATTCTTTAATCAACTATTTCTCCCAAAAGGAATTAAATTTTGGCCCAAAACAGTTTGTAATCTAAAAGATTACATATTTTTTGAACAAAAAAAAAAGGTTTGTTTCAAAAGGAACAACGCTTTTGAATGGAGAAATAACCGATTGAAGATGACAGTTAATAAGTACTGTACATTCTTTAATCAACTATTTCTCCCAAAAGGAATTAAATTTTGGCCCAAAACAGTTTGTAATCTTAAAGATTACATATTTTTGAACAAAAATAAATGTTTGTTTCAAAAGGAACAACGCTTTTGAATGGAGAAATAACCGATTGAAGATGACAGTTAATAAGTACTGTACATTCTTTAATCAACTATTTCTCCCAAAAGGAATTAAATTTTGGCCCAAAACAGTTTGTAATCTTAAAGATTACATATTTTTGAACAAAAATAAATGTTTGTTTCAAAAGGAACAACGCTTTTGAATGGAGAAATAACCGATTGAAGATGACAGTTAATAAGTACTGTACATTCTTTAATCAACTATTTTTCCCAAAAGGAATTAAATTTTGGCCCAAAACAGTATGTAATCTTAAAGATTACATATTTTTGAACAAAAATAAATGTTTGTTTCAAAAGGAACAAAACTTTTGAATGGAGAAATAACCGATTGAAGATGACAGTTAATAAGTACTGTACATTCTTTAATCAACTATTTTTCCCAAAAGGAATTAAATTTTGGCCCAAAACAGTTTGTAATCTTAAAGATTACATATTTTTGAACAAAAATAAATGTTTGTTTCAAAAGGAACAACGCTTTTGAATGGAGAAATAACCGATTGAAGATGACAGTTAATAAGTACTGTACATTCTTTAATCAACTATTTTTCCCAAAAGGAATTAAATTTTGGCCCAAAACAGTTTGTAATCTAAAAGATTACATATTTTTGAACAAAAATAAATGTTTGTTTCAAAAGGAACAACGCTTTTGAATGGAGAAATAACCGATTGAAGATGACAGTTAATAAGTACTGTACATTCTTTAATCAACTATTTTTCCCAAAAGGAATAAAATTTTGGCCCAAAACAGTTTGTAATCTAAAAGATTACATATTTTTGAACAAAAATAAATGTTTGTTTCAAAAGGAACAACGCTTTTGAATGGAGAAATAACCGATTGAAGATGACAGTTAATAAGTACTGTACATTCTTTAATCAACTATTTTTCCCAAAAGGAATTAAATTTTGGCCCAAAACAGTTTGTAATCTAAAAGATTACATATTTTTGAACAAAAATAAATGTTTGTTTCAAAAGGAACAACGCTTTTGAATGGAGAAATAACCGATTGAAGATGACAGTTAATAAGTACTGTACATTCTTTAATCAACTATTTTTCCCAAAAGGAATAAAATTTTGGCCCAAAACAGTTTGTAATCTAAAAGATTACATATTTTTGAACAAAAATAAATGTTTGTTTCAAAAGGAACAAAACTTTTGAATGGAGAAATAACCGATTGAAGATGACAGTTAATAAGTACTGTACATTCTTTTATCAACTATTTCTCCCAAAAGGAATTAAATTTTGGCCCAAAACAGTTTGTAATCTTAAAGATTACATATTTTTGAACAAAAATAAATGTTTGTTTCAAAAGGAACAAAACTTTTGAATGGAGAAATAACCGATTGAAGATGACAGTTAATAAGTACTGTACATTCTTTAATCAACTATTTTTCCCAAAAGGAATTAAATTTTGGCCCAAAACAGTTTGTAATCTAAAAGATTACATATTTTTGAACAAAAATAAATGTTTGTTTCAAAAGGAACAACGCTTTTGAATGGAGAAATAACCGATTGAAGATGACAGTTAATAAGTACTGTACATTCTTTAATCAACTATTTTTCCCAAAAGGAATTAAATTTTGGCCCAAAACAGTTTGTAATCTTAAAGATTACATATTTTTGAACAAAAATAAATGTTTGTTTCAAAAGGAACAACGCTTTTGAATGGAGAAATAACCGATTGAAGATGACAGTTAATAAGTACTGTACATTCTTTAATCAACTATTTTTCCCAAAAGGAATTAAATTTTGGCCCAAAACAGTTTGTAATCTAAAAGATTACATATTTTTGAACAAAAATAAATGTTTGTTTCAAAAGGAACAACGCTTTTGAATGGAGAAATAACCGATTGAAGATGACAGTTAATAAGTACTGTACATTCTTTAATCAACTATTTTTCCCAAAAGGAATTAAATTTTGGCCCAAAACAGTTTGTAATCTTAAAGATTACATATTTTTGAACAAAAATAAATGTTTGTTTCAAAAGGAACAACGCTTTTGAATGGAGAAATAACCGATTGAAGATGACAGTTAATAAGTACTGTACATTCTTTAATCAACTATTTCTCCCAAAAGGAATTAAATTTTGGCCCAAAACAGTTTGTAATCTTAAAGATTACATATTTTTGAACAAAAATAAATGTTTGTTTCAAAAGGAACAAAACTTTTGAATGGAGAAATAACCGATTGAAGATGACAGTTAATAAGTACTGTACATTCTTTAATCAACTATTTTTCCCAAAAGGAATTAAATTTTGGCCCAAAACAGTTTGTAATCTTAAAGATTACATATTTTTGAACAAAAATAAATGTTTGTTTCAAAAGGAACAAAACTTTTGAATGGAGAAATAACCGATTGAAGATGACAGTTAATAAGTACTGTACATTCTTTAATCAACTATTTCTCCCAAAAGGAATTAAATTTTGGCCCAAAACAGTTTGTAATCTTAAAGATTACATATTTTTGAACAAAAATAAATGTTTGTTTCAAAAGGAACAAAACTTTTGAATGGAGAAATAACCGATTGAAGATGACAGTTAATAAGTACTGTACATTCTTTAATCAACTATTTTTCCCAAAAGGAATAAAATTTTGGCCCAAAACAGTTTGTAATCTAAAAGATTACATATTTTTGAACAAAAATAAATGTTTGTTTCAAAAGGAACAAAACTTTTGAATGGAGAAATAACCGATTGAAGATGACAGTTAATAAGTACTGTACATTCTTTAATCAACTATTTCTCCCAAAAGGAATTAAATTTTGGCCCAAAACAGTTTGTAATCTTAAAGATTACATATTTTTGAACAAAAATAAATGTTTGTTTCAAAAGGAACAAAACTTTTGAATGGAGAAATAACCGATTGAAGATGACAGTTAATAAGTACTGTACATTCTTTAATCAACTATTTCTCCCAAAAGGAATTAAATTTTGGCCCAAAACAGTTTGTAATCTAAAAGATTACATATTTTTGAACAAAAATAAATGTTTGTTTCAAAAGGAACAAAACTTTTGAATGGAGAAATAACCGATTGAAGATGACAGTTAATAAGTACTGTACATTCTTTAATCAACTATTTCTCCCAAAAGGAATTAAATTTTGGCCCAAAACAGTTTGTAATCTTAAAGATTACATATTTTTGAACAAAAATAAATGTTTGTTTCAAAAGGAACAAAACTTTTGAATGGAGAAATAACCGATTGAAGATGACAGTTAATAAGTACTGTACATTCTTTAATCAACTATTTCTCCCAAAAGGAATTAAATTTTGGCCCAAAACAGTTTGTAATCTAAAAGATTACATATTTTTGAACAAAAATAAATGTTTGTTTCAAAAGGAACAAAACTTTTGAATGGAGAAATAACCGATTGAAGATGACAGTTAATAAGTACTGTACATTCTTTAATCAACTATTTCTCCCAAAAGGAATTAAATTTTGGCCCAAAACAGTTTGTAATCTAAAAGATTACATATTTTTGAACAAAAATAAATGTTTGTTTCAAAAGGAACAAAACTTTTGAATGGAGAAATAACCGATTGAAGATGACAGTTAATAAGTACTGTACATTCTTTAATCAACTATTTCTCCCAAAAGGAATTAAATTTTGGCCCAAAACAGTTTGTAATCTAAAAGATTACATATTTTTGAACAAAAATAAATGTTTGTTTCAAAAGGAACAAAACTTTTGAATGGAGAAATAACCGATTGAAGATGACAGTTAATAAGTACTGTACATTCTTTAATCAACTATTTCTCCCAAAAGGAATTAAATTTTGGTCCAAAACAGTTTGTAATCTTAAAGATTACATATTTTTGAACAAAAATAAATGTTTGTTTCAAAAGGAACAAAACTTTTGAATGGAGAAATAACCGATTGAAGATGACAGCTAATAAGTACTGTACATTCTTTAATCAACTATTTCTCCCAAAAGGAATTAAATTTTGGTCCAAAACAGTTTGTAATCTAAAAGATTACATATTTTTGAACAAAAATAAATGTTTGTTTCAAAAGGAACAAAACTTTTGAATGGAGAAATAACCGATTGAAGATGACAGTTAATAAGTACTGTACATTCTTTAATCAACTATTTCTCCCAAAAGGAATTAAATTTTGGTCCAAAACAGTTTGTAATCTTAAAGATTACATATTTTTGAACAAAAATAAATGTTTGTTTCAAAAGGAACAAAACTTTTGAATGGAGAAATAACCGATTGAAGATGACAGTTAATAAGTACTGTACATTCTTTAATCAACTATTTCTCCCAAAAGGAATTAAATTTTGGCCCAAAACAGTTTGTAATCTAAAAGATTACATATTTTTGAACAAAAATAAATGTTTGTTTCAAAAGGAACAAAACTTTTGAATGGAGAAATAACCGATTGAAGATGACAGTTAATAAGTACTGTACATTCTTTAATCAACTATTTCTCCCAAAAGGAATTAAATTTTGGCCCAAAACAGTTTGTAATCTAAAAGATTACATATTTTTGAACAAAAATAAATGTTTGTTTCAAAAGGAACAAAACTTTTGAATGGAGAAATAACCGATTGAAGATGACAGTTAATAAGTACTGTACATTCTTTAATCAACTATTTCTCCCAAAAGGAATTAAATTTTGGCCCAAAACAGTTTGTAATCTAAAAGATTACATATTTTTGAACAAAAATAAATGTTTGTTTCAAAAGGAACAAAACTTTTGAATGGAGAAATAACCGATTGAAGATGACAGTTAATAAGTACTGTACATTCTTTAATCAACTATTTCTCCCAAAAGGAATTAAATTTTGGCCCAAAACAGTTTGTAATCTAAAAGATTACATATTTTTGAACAAAAATAAATGTTTGTTTCAAAAGGAACAAAACTTTTGAATGGAGAAATAACCGATTGAAGATGACAGTTAATAAGTACTGTACATTCTTTAATCAACTATTTCTCCCAAAAGGAATTAAATTTTGGCCCAAAACAGTTTGTAATCTAAAAGATTACATATTTTTGAACAAAAATAAATGTTTGTTTCAAAAGGAACAAAACTTTTGAATGGAGAAATAACCGATTGAAGATGACAGTTAATAAGTACTGTACATTCTTTAATCAACTATTTCTCCCAAAAGGAATTAAATTTTGGCCCAAAACAGTTTGTAATCTAAAAGATTACATATTTTTGAACAAAAATAAATGTTTGTTTCAAAAGGAACAAAACTTTTGAATGGAGAAATAACCGATTGAAGATGACAGTTAATAAGTACTGTACATTCTTTAATCAACTATTTCTCCCAAAAGGAATTAAATTTTGGCCCAAAACAGTTTGTAATCTAAAAGATTACATATTTTTGAACAAAAATAAATGTTTGTTTCAAAAGGAACAAAACTTTTGAATGGAGAAATAACCGATTGAAGATGACAGTTAATAAGTACTGTACATTCTTTAATCAACTATTTCTCCCAAAAGGAATTAAATTTTGGCCCAAAACAGTTTGTAATCTAAAAGATTACATATTTTTGAACAAAAATAAATGTTTGTTTCAAAAGGAACAAAACTTTTGAATGGAGAAATAACCGATTGAAGATGACAGTTAATAAGTACTGTACATTCTTTAATCAACTATTTCTCCCAAAAGGAATTAAATTTTGGCCCAAAACAGTTTGTAATCTAAAAGATTACATATTTTTGAACAAAAATAAATGTTTGTTTCAAAAGGAACAAAACTTTTGAATGGAGAAATAACCGATTGAAGATGACAGTTAATAAGTACTGTACATTCTTTAATCAACTATTTCTCCCAAAAGGAATTAAATTTTGGCCCAAAACAGTTTGTAATCTAAAAGATTACATATTTTTGAACAAAAATAAATGTTTGTTTCAAAAGGAACAAAACTTTTGAATGGAGAAATAACCGATTGAAGATGACAGTTAATAAGTACTGTACATTCTTTAATCAACTATTTCTCCCAAAAGGAATTAAATTTTGGCCCAAAACAGTTTGTAATCTAAAAGATTACATATTTTTGAACAAAAATAAATGTTTGTTTCAAAAGGAACAAAACTTTTGAATGGAGAAATAACCGATTGAAGATGACAGTTAATAAGTACTGTACATTCTTTAATCAACTATTTCTCCCAAAAGGAATTAAATTTTGGCCCAAAACAGTTTGTAATCTAAAAGATTACATATTTTTGAACAAAAATAAATGTTTGTTTCAAAAGGAACAAAACTTTTGAATGGAGAAATAACCGATTGAAGATGACAGTTAATAAGTACTGTACATTCTTTAATCAACTATTTCTCCCAAAAGGAATTAAATTTTGGCCCAAAACAGTTTGTAATCTAAAAGATTACATATTTTTGAACAAAAAAAAATGTTTGTTTCAAAAGGAACAAAACTTTTGAATGGAGAAATAACCGATTGAAGATGACAGTTAATAAGTACTGTACATTCTTTAATCAACTATTTCTCCCAAAAGGAATTAAATTTTGGCCCAAAACAGTTTGTAATCTAAAAGATTACATATTTTTGAACAAAAATAAATGTTTGTTTCAAAAGGAACAAAACTTTTGAATGGAGAAATAACCGATTGAAGATGACAGTTAATAAGTACTGTACATTCTTTAATCAACTATTTCTCCCAAAAGGAATTAAATTTTGGCCCAAAACAGTTTGTAATCTAAAAGATTACATATTTTTGAACAAAAAAAAATGTTTGTTTCAAAAGGAACAAAACTTTTGAATGGAGAAATAACCGATTGAAGATGACAGTTAATAAGTACTGTACATTCTTTAATCAACTATTTCTCCCAAAAGGAATTAAATTTTGGCCCAAAACAGTTTGTAATCTAAAAGATTACATATTTTTGAACAAAAATAAATGTTTGTTTCAAAAGGAACAAAACTTTTGAATGGAGAAATAACCGATTGAAGATGACAGTTAATAAGTACTGTACATTCTTTAATCAACTATTTCTCCCAAAAGGAATTAAATTTTGGCCCAAAACAGTTTGTAATCTTAAAGATTACATATTTTTGAACAAAAATAAATGTTTGTTTCAAAAGGAACAAAACTTTTGAATGGAGAAATAACCGATTGAAGATGACAGTTAATAAGTACTGTACATTCTTTAATCAACTATTTCTCCCAAAAGGAATTAAATTTTGGCCCAAAACAGTTTGTAATCTAAAAGATTACATATTTTTGAACAAAAATAAATGTTTGTTTCAAAAGGAACAAAACTTTTGAATGGAGAAATAACCGATTGAAGATGACAGTTAATAAGTACTGTACATTCTTTAATCAACTATTTCTCCCAAAAGGAATTAAATTTTGGCCCAAAACAGTTTGTAATCTAAAAGATTACATATTTTTGAACAAAAATAAATGTTTGTTTCAAAAGGAACAAAACTTTTGAATGGAGAAATAACCGATTGAAGATGACAGTTAATAAGTACTGTACATTCTTTAATCAACTATTTCTCCCAAAAGGAATTAAATTTTGGCCCAAAACAGTTTGTAATCTTAAAGATTACATATTTTTGAACAAAAATAAATGTTTGTTTCAAAAGGAACAAAACTTTTGAATGGAGAAATAACCGATTGAAGATGACAGTTAATAAGTACTGTACATTCTTTAATCAACTATTTCTCCCAAAAGGAATTAAATTTTGGCCCAAAACAGTTTGTAATCTTAAAGATTACATATTTTTGAACAAAAATAAATGTTTGTTTCAAAAGGAACAAAACTTTTGAATGGAGAAATAACCGATTGAAGATGACAGTTAATAAGTACTGTACATTCTTTAATCAACTATTTCTCCCAAAAGGAATTAAATTTTGGCCCAAAACAGTTTGTAATCTAAAAGATTACATATTTTTGAACAAAAATAAATGTTTGTTTCAAAAGGAACAAAACTTTTGAATGGAGAAATAACCGATTGAAGATGACAGTTAATAAGTACTGTACATTCTTTAATCAACTATTTCTCCCAAAAGGAATTAAATTTTGGCCCAAAACAGTTTGTAATCTTAAAGATTACATATTTTTGAACAAAAATAAATGTTTGTTTCAAAAGGAACAAAACTTTTGAATGGAGAAATAACCGATTGAAGATGACAGTTAATAAGTACTGTACATTCTTTAATCAACTATTTCTCCCAAAAGGAATTAAATTTTGGTCCAAAACAGTTTGTAATCTTAAAGATTACATATTTTTGAACAAAAATAAATGTTTGTTTCAAAAGGAACAAAACTTTTGAATGGAGAAATAACCGATTGAAGATGACAGTTAATAAGTACTGTACATTCTTTAATCAACTATTTCTCCCAAAAGGAATTAAATTTTGGCCCAAAACAGTTTGTAATCTAAAAGATTACATATTTTTGAACAAAAATAAATGTTTGTTTCAAAAGGAACAAAACTTTTGAATGGAGAAATAACCGATTGAAGATGACAGTTAATAAGTACTGTACATTCTTTAATCAACTATTTCTCCCAAAAGGAATTAAATTTTGGCCCAAAACAGTTTGTAATCTTAAAGATTACATATTTTTGAACAAAAATAAATGTTTGTTTCAAAAGGAACAAAACTTTTGAATGGAGAAATAACCGATTGAAGATGACAGTTAATAAGTACTGTACATTCTTTAATCAACTATTTCTCCCAAAAGGAATTAAATTTTGGCCCAAAACAGTTTGTAATCTAAAAGATTACATATTTTTGAACAAAAATAAATGTTTGTTTCAAAAGGAACAAAACTTTTGAATGGAGAAATAACCGATTGAAGATGACAGTTAATAAGTACTGTACATTCTTTAATCAACTATTTCTCCCAAAAGGAATTAAATTTTGGCCCAAAACAGTTTGTAATCTAAAAGATTACATATTTTTGAACAAAAATAAATGTTTGTTTCAAAAGGAACAAAACTTTTGAATGGAGAAATAACCGATTGAAGATGACAGTTAATAAGTACTGTACATTCTTTAATCAACTATTTCTCCCAAAAGGAATTAAATTTTGGTCCAAAACAGTTTGTAATCTAAAAGATTACATATTTTTGAACAAAAATAAATGTTTGTTTCAAAAGGAACAAAACTTTTGAATGGAGAAATAACCGATTGAAGATGACAGTTAATAAGTACTGTACATTCTTTAATCAACTATTTCTCCCAAAAGGAATTAAATTTTGGCCCAAAACAGTTTGTAATCTAAAAGATTACATATTTTTGAACAAAAATAAATGTTTGTTTCAAAAGGAACAAAACTTTTGAATGGAGAAATAACCGATTGAAGATGACAGTTAATAAGTACTGTACATTCTTTAATCAACTATTTCTCCCAAAAGGAATTAAATTTTGGCCCAAAACAGTTTGTAATCTAAAAGATTACATATTTTTGAACAAAAATAAATGTTTGTTTCAAAAGGAACAAAACTTTTGAATGGAGAAATAACCGATTGAAGATGACAGTTAATAAGTACTGTACATTCTTTAATCAACTATTTCTCCCAAAAGGAATTAAATTTTGGCCCAAAACAGTTTGTAATCTAAAAGATTACATATTTTTGAACAAAAATAAATGTTTGTTTCAAAAGGAACAAAACTTTTGAATGGAGAAATAACCGATTGAAGATGACAGTTAATAAGTACTGTACATTCTTTAATCAACTATTTCTCCCAAAAGGAATTAAATTTTGGCCCAAAACAGTTTGTAATCTAAAAGATTACATATTTTTGAACAAAAATAAATGTTTGTTTCAAAAGGAACAAAACTTTTGAATGGAGAAATAACCGATTGAAGATGACAGTTAATAAGTACTGTACATTCTTTAATCAACTATTTCTCCCAAAAGGAATTAAATTTTGGCCCAAAACAGTTTGTAATCTTAAAGATTACATATTTTTGAACAAAAATAAATGTTTGTTTCAAAAGGAACAAAACTTTTGAATGGAGAAATAACCGATTGAAGATGACAGTTAATAAGTACTGTACATTCTTTAATCAACTATTTCTCCCAAAAGGAATTAAATTTTGGTCCAAAACAGTTTGTAATCTTAAAGATTACATATTTTTGAACAAAAATAAATGTTTGTTTCAAAAGGAACAAAACTTTTGAATGGAGAAATAACCGATTGAAGATGACAGTTAATAAGTACTGTACATTCTTTAATCAACTATTTCTCCCAAAAGGAATTAAATTTTGGCCCAAAACAGTTTGTAATCTAAAAGATTACATATTTTTGAACAAAAATAAATGTTTGTTTCAAAAGGAACAAAACTTTTGAATGGAGAAATAACCGATTGAAGATGACAGTTAATAAGTACTGTACATTCTTTAATCAACTATTTCTCCCAAAAGGAATTAAATTTTGGCCCAAAACAGTTTGTAATCTTAAAGATTACATATTTTTGAACAAAAATAAATGTTTGTTTCAAAAGGAACAAAACTTTTGAATGGAGAAATAACCGATTGAAGATGACAGTTAATAAGTACTGTACATTCTTTAATCAACTATTTCTCCCAAAAGGAATTAAATTTTGGCCCAAAACAGTTTGTAATCTTAAAGATTACATATTTTTGAACAAAAATAAATGTTTGTTTCAAAAGGAACAAAACTTTTGAATGGAGAAATAACCGATTGAAGATGACAGTTAATAAGTACTGTACATTCTTTAATCAACTATTTCTCCCAAAAGGAATTAAATTTTGGTCCAAAACAGTTTGTAATCTTAAAGATTACATATTTTTGAACAAAAATAAATGTTTGTTTCAAAAGGAACAAAACTTTTGAATGGAGAAATAACCGATTGAAGATGACAGTTAATAAGTACTGTACATTCTTTAATCAACTATTTCTCCCAAAAGGAATTAAATTTTGGCCCAAAACAGTTTGTAATCTAAAAGATTACATATTTTTGAACAAAAATAAATGTTTGTTTCAAAAGGAACAAAACTTTTGAATGGAGAAATAACCGATTGAAGATGACAGTTAATAAGTACTGTACATTCTTTAATCAACTATTTCTCCCAAAAGGAATTAAATTTTGGTCCAAAACAGTTTGTAATCTTAAAGATTACATATTTTTGAACAAAAATAAATGTTTGTTTCAAAAGGAACAAAACTTTTGAATGGAGAAATAACCGATTGAAGATGACAGTTAATAAGTACTGTACATTCTTTAATCAACTATTTCTCCCAAAAGGAATTAAATTTTGGCCCAAAACAGTTTGTAATCTAAAAGATTACATATTTTTGAACAAAAATAAATGTTTGTTTCAAAAGGAACAAAACTTTTGAATGGAGAAATAACCGATTGAAGATGACAGTTAATAAGTACTGTACATTCTTTAATCAACTATTTCTCCCAAAAGGAATTAAATTTTGGCCCAAAACAGTTTGTAATCTAAAAGATTACATATTTTTGAACAAAAATAAATGTTTGTTTCAAAAGGAACAAAACTTTTGAATGGAGAAATAACCGATTGAAGATGACAGTTAATAAGTACTGTACATTCTTTAATCAACTATTTCTCCCAAAAGGAATTAAATTTTGGCCCAAAACAGTTTGTAATCTTAAAGATTACATATTTTTGAACAAAAATAAATGTTTGTTTCAAAAGGAACAAAACTTTTGAATGGAGAAATAACCGATTGAAGATGACAGTTAATAAGTACTGTACATTCTTTAATCAACTATTTCTCCCAAAAGGAATTAAATTTTGGCCCAAAACAGTTTGTAATCTAAAAGATTACATATTTTTGAACAAAAATAAATGTTTGTTTCAAAAGGAACAAAACTTTTGAATGGAGAAATAACCGATTGAAGATGACAGTTAATAAGTACTGTACATTCTTTAATCAACTATTTCTCCCAAAAGGAATTAAATTTTGGCCCAAAACAGTTTGTAATCTTAAAGATTACATATTTTTGAACAAAAATAAATGTTTGTTTCAAAAGGAACAAAACTTTTGAATGGAGAAATAACCGATTGAAGATGACAGTTAATAAGTACTGTACATTCTTTAATCAACTATTTCTCCCAAAAGGAATTAAATTTTGGCCCAAAACAGTTTGTAATCTAAAAGATTACATATTTTTGAACAAAAATAAATGTTTGTTTCAAAAGGAACAAAACTTTTGAATGGAGAAATAACCGATTGAAGATGACAGTTAATAAGTACTGTACATTCTTTAATCAACTATTTCTCCCAAAAGGAATTAAATTTTGGCCCAAAACAGTTTGTAATCTAAAAGATTACATATTTTTGAACAAAAATAAATGTTTGTTTCAAAAGGAACAAAACTTTTGAATGGAGAAATAACCGATTGAAGATGACAGTTAATAAGTACTGTACATTCTTTAATCAACTATTTCTCCCAAAAGGAATTAAATTTTGGCCCAAAACAGTTTGTAATCTTAAAGATTACATATTTTTGAACAAAAATAAATGTTTGTTTCAAAAGGAACAAAACTTTTGAATGGAGAAATAACCGATTGAAGATGACAGTTAATAAGTACTGTACATTCTTTAATCAACTATTTCTCCCAAAAGGAATTAAATTTTGGTCCAAAACAGTTTGTAATCTTAAAGATTACATATTTTTGAACAAAAATAAATGTTTGTTTCAAAAGGAACAAAACTTTTGAATGGAGAAATAACCGATTGAAGATGACAGTTAATAAGTACTGTACATTTTTTAATCAACTATTTCTCCCAAAAGGAATTAAATTTTGGCCCAAAACAGTTTGTAATCTAAAAGATTACATATTTTTGAACAAAAATAAATGTTTGTTTCAAAAGGAACAAAACTTTTGAATGGAGAAATAACCGATTGAAGATGACAGTTAATAAGTACTGTACATTCTTTAATCAACTATTTCTCCCAAAAGGAATTAAATTTTGGCCCAAAACAGTTTGTAATCTAAAAGATTACATATTTTTGAACAAAAATAAATGTTTGTTTCAAAAGGAACAAAACTTTTGAATGGAGAAATAACCGATTGAAGATGACAGTTAATAAGTACTGTACATTCTTTAATCAACTATTTCTCCCAAAAGGAATTAAATTTTGGCCCAAAACAGTTTGTAATCTAAAAGATTACATATTTTTGAACAAAAATAAATGTTTGTTTCAAAAGGAACAAAACTTTTGAATGGAGAAATAACCGATTGAAGATGACAGTTAATAAGTACTGTACATTCTTTAATCAACTATTTCTCCCAAAAGGAATTAAATTTTGGCCCAAAACAGTTTGTAATCTTAAAGATTACATATTTTTGAACAAAAATAAATGTTTGTTTCAAAAGGAACAAAACTTTTGAATGGAGAAATAACCGATTGAAGATGACAGTTAATAAGTACTGTACATTCTTTAATCAACTATTTCTCCCAAAAGGAATTAAATTTTGGCCCAAAACACTTTGTAATCTAAAAGATTACATATTTTTGAACAAAAATAAATGTTTGTTTCAAAAGGAACAAAACTTTTGAATGGAGAAATAACCGATTGAAGATGACAGTTAATAAGTACTGTACATTCTTTAATCAACTATTTCTCCCAAAAGGAATTAAATTTTGGCCCAAAACAGTTTGTAATCTTAAAGATTACATATTTTTGAACAAAAATAAATGTTTGTTTCAAAAGGAACAAAACTTTTGAATGGAGAAATAACCGATTGAAGATGACAGTTAATAAGTACTGTACATTCTTTAATCAACTATTTCTCCCAAAAGGAATTAAATTTTGGCCCAAAACAGTTTGTAATCTAAAAGATTACATATTTTTGAACAAAAATAAATGTTTGTTTCAAAAGGAACAAAACTTTTGAATGGAGAAATAACCGATTGAAGATGACAGTTAATAAGTACTGTACATTCTTTAATCAACTATTTCTCCCAAACGGAATTAAATTTTGGCCCAAAACAGTTTGTAATCTAAAAGATTACATATTTTTGAACAAAAATAAATGTTTGTTTCAAAAGGAACAAAACTTTTGAATGGAGAAATAACCGATTGAAGATGACAGTTAATAAGTACTGTACATTCTTTAATCAACTATTTCTCCCAAAAGGAATTAAATTTTGGCCCAAAACAGTTTGTAATCTAAAAGATTACATATTTTTGAACAAAAATAAATGTTTGTTTCAAAAGGAACAAAACTTTTGAATGGAGAAATAACCGATTGAAGATGACAGTTAATAAGTACTGTACATTCTTTAATCAACTATTTCTCCCAAAAGGAATTAAATTTTGGCCCAAAACAGTTTGTAATCTAAAAGATTACATATTTTTGAACAAAAATAAATGTTTGTTTCAAAAGGAACAAAACTTTTGAATGGAGAAATAACCGATTGAAGATGACAGTTAATAAGTACTGTACATTCTTTAATCAACTATTTCTCCCAAAAGGAATTAAATTTTGGCCCAAAACAGTTTGTAATCTTAAAGATTACATATTTTTGAACAAAAATAAATGTTTGTTTCAAAAGGAACAAAACTTTTGAATGGAGAAATAACCGATTGAAGATGACAGTTAATAAGTACTGTACATTCTTTAATCAACTATTTCTCCCAAAAGGAATTAAATTTTGGTCCAAAACAGTTTGTAATCTTAAAGATTACATATTTTTGAACAAAAATAAATGTTTGTTTCAAAAGGAACAAAACTTTTGAATGGAGAAATAACCGATTGAAGATGACAGTTAATAAGTACTGTACATTTTTTAATCAACTATTTCTCCCAAAAGGAATTAAATTTTGGCCCAAAACAGTTTGTAATCTAAAAGATTACATATTTTTGAACAAAAATAAATGTTTGTTTCAAAAGGAACAAAACTTTTGAATGGAGAAATAACCGATTGAAGATGACAGTTAATAAGTACTGTACATTCTTTAATCAACTATTTCTCCCAAAAGGAATTAAATTTTGGCCCAAAACAGTTTGTAATCTAAAAGATTACATATTTTTGAACAAAAATAAATGTTTGTTTCAAAAGGAACAAAACTTTTGAATGGAGAAATAACCGATTGAAGATGACAGTTAATAAGTACTGTACATTCTTTAATCAACTATTTCTCCCAAAAGGAATTAAATTTTGGCCCAAAACAGTTTGTAATCTAAAAGATTACATATTTTTGAACAAAAATAAATGTTTGTTTCAAAAGGAACAAAACTTTTGAATGGAGAAATAACCGATTGAAGATGACAGTTAATAAGTACTGTACATTCTTTAATCAACTATTTCTCCCAAAAGGAATTAAATTTTGGTCCAAAACAGTTTGTAATCTTAAAGATTACATATTTTTGAACAAAAATAAATGTTTGTTTCAAAAGGAACAAAACTTTTGAATGGAGAAATAACCGATTGAAGATGACAGTTAATAAGTACTGTACATTCTTTAATCAACTATTTCTCCCAAAAGGAATTAAATTTTGGCCCAAAACAGTTTGTAATCTAAAAGATTACATATTTTTGAACAAAAATAAATGTTTGTTTCAAAAGGAACAAAACTTTTGAATGGAGAAATAACCGATTGAAGATGACAGTTAATAAGTACTGTACATTCTTTAATCAACTATTTCTCCCAAAAGGAATTAAATTTTGGTCCAAAACAGTTTGTAATCTTAAAGATTACATATTTTTGAACAAAAATAAATGTTTGTTTCAAAAGGAACAAAACTTTTGAATGGAGAAATAACCGATTGAAGATGACAGTTAATAAGTACTGTACATTCTTTAATCAACTATTTCTCCCAAAAGGAATTAAATTTTGGCCCAAAACAGTTTGTAATCTAAAAGATTACATATTTTTGAACAAAAATAAATGTTTGTTTCAAAAGGAACAAAACTTTTGAATGGAGAAATAACCGATTGAAGATGACAGTTAATAAGTACTGTACATTCTTTAATCAACTATTTCTCCCAAAAGGAATTAAATTTTGGCCCAAAACAGTTTGTAATCTTAAAGATTACATATTTTTGAACAAAAATAAATGTTTGTTTCAAAAGGAACAAAACTTTTGAATGGAGAAATAACCGATTGAAGATGACAGTTAATAAGTACTGTACATTCTTTAATCAACTATTTCTCCCAAAAGGAATTAAATTTTGGCCCAAAACAGTTTGTAATCTTAAAGATTACATATTTTTGAACAAAAATAAATGTTTGTTTCAAAAGGAACAAAACTTTTGAATGGAGAAATAACCGATTGAAGATGACAGTTAATAAGTACTGTACATTCTTTAATCAACTATTTCTCCCAAAAGGAATTAAATTTTGGCCCAAAACAGTTTGTAATCTAAAAGATTACATATTTTTGAACAAAAATAAATGTTTGTTTCAAAAGGAACAAAACTTTTGAATGGAGAAATAACCGATTGAAGATGACAGTTAATAAGTACTGTACATTCTTTAATCAACTATTTCTCCCAAAAGGAATTAAATTTTGGCCCAAAACAGTTTGTAATCTAAAAGATTACATATTTTTGAACAAAAATAAATGTTTGTTTCAAAAGGAACAAAACTTTTGAATGGAGAAATAACCGATTGAAGATGACAGTTAATAAGTACTGTACATTCTTTAATCAACTATTTCTCCCAAAAGGAATTAAATTTTGGCCCAAAACAGTTTGTAATCTAAAAGATTACATATTTTTGAACAAAAATAAATGTTTGTTTCAAAAGGAACAAAACTTTTGAATGGAGAAATAACCGATTGAAGATGACAGTTAATAAGTACTGTACATTCTTTAATCAACTATTTCTCCCAAAAGGAATTAAATTTTGGCCCAAAACAGTTTGTAATCTTAAAGATTACATATTTTTGAACAAAAATAAATGTTTGTTTCAAAAGGAACAAAACTTTTGAATGGAGAAATAACCGATTGAAGATGACAGTTAATAAGTACTGTACATTCTTTAATCAACTATTTCTCCCAAAAGGAATTAAATTTTGGCCCAAAACAGTTTGTAATCTTAAAGATTACATATTTTTGAACAAAAATAAATGTTTGTTTCAAAAGGAACAAAACTTTTGAATGGAGAAATAACCGATTGAAGATGACAGTTAATAAGTACTGTACATTCTTTAATCAACTATTTCTCCCAAAAGGAATTAAATTTTGGCCCAAAACAGTTTGTAATCTAAAAGATTACATATTTTTGAACAAAAATAAATGTTTGTTTCAAAAGGAACAAAACTTTTGAATGGAGAAATAACCGATTGAAGATGACAGTTAATAAGTACTGTACATTCTTTAATCAACTATTTCTCCCAAAAGGAATTAAATTTTGGCCCAAAACAGTTTGTAATCTAAAAGATTACATATTTTTGAACAAAAATAAATGTTTGTTTCAAAAGGAACAAAACTTTTGAATGGAGAAATAACCGATTGAAGATGACAGTTAATAAGTACTGTACATTCTTTAATCAACT
Source organism: Panagrolaimus sp. LJ2414 (assembly GCA_024447195.1). Classification (NCBI taxonomy): domain Eukaryota; kingdom Metazoa; phylum Nematoda; class Chromadorea; order Rhabditida; family Panagrolaimidae; genus Panagrolaimus; species Panagrolaimus sp. LJ2414. The sequence goes on along the minus strand of JAMRXY010000070.1, from coordinate 763,438 downwards.
ATTTCTCCCAAAAGGAATTAAATTTTGGCCCAAAACAGTTTGTAATCTAAAAGATTACATATTTTTGAACAAAAATAAATGTTTGTTTCAAAAGGAACAAAACTTTTGAATGGAGAAATAACCGATTGAAGATGACAGTTAATAAGTACTGTACATTCTTTAATCAACTATTTCTCCCAAAAGGAATTAAATTTTGGCCCAAAACAGTTTGTAATCTAAAAGATTACATATTTTTGAACAAAAATAAATGTTTGTTTCAAAAGGAACAAAACTTTTGAATGGAGAAATAACCGATTGAAGATGACAGTTAATAAGTACTGTACATTCTTTAATCAACTATTTCTCCCAAAAGGAATTAAATTTTGGCCCAAAACAGTTTGTAATCTTAAAGATTACATATTTTTGAACAAAAATAAATGTTTGTTTCAAAAGGAACAAAACTTTTGAATGGAGAAATAACCGATTGAAGATGACAGTTAATAAGTACTGTACATTCTTTAATCAACTATTTCTCCCAAAAGGAATTAAATTTTGGCCCAAAACAGTTTGTAATCTTAAAGATTACATATTTTTGAACAAAAATAAATGTTTGTTTCAAAAGGAACAAAACTTTTGAATGGAGAAATAACCGATTGAAGATGACAGTTAATAAGTACTGTACATTCTTTAATCAACTATTTCTCCCAAAAGGAATTAAATTTTGGCCCAAAACAGTTTGTAATCTTAAAGATTACATATTTTTGAACAAAAATAAATGTTTGTTTCAAAAGGAACAAAACTTTTGAATGGAGAAATAACCGATTGAAGATGACAGTTAATAAGTACTGTACATTCTTTAATCAACTATTTCTCCCAAAAGGAATTAAATTTTGGCCCAAAACAGTTTGTAATCTTAAAGATTACATATTTTTGAACAAAAATAAATGTTTGTTTCAAAAGGAACAAAACTTTTGAATGGAGAAATAACCGATTGAAGATGACAGTTAATAAGTACTGTACATTCTTTAATCAACTATTTCTCCCAAAAGGAATTAAATTTTGGCCCAAAACAGTTTGTAATCTAAAAGATTACATATTTTTGAACAAAAATAAATGTTTGTTTCAAAAGGAACAAAACTTTTGAATGGAGAAATAACCGATTGAAGATGACAGTTAATAAGTACTGTACATTCTTTAATCAACTATTTCTCCCAAAAGGAATTAAATTTTGGCCCAAAACAGTTTGTAATCTTAAAGATTACATATTTTTGAACAAAAATAAATGTTTGTTTCAAAAGGAACAAAACTTTTGAATGGAGAAATAACCGATTGAAGATGACAGTTAATAAGTACTGTACATTCTTTAATCAACTATTTCTCCCAAAAGGAATTAAATTTTGGCCCAAAACAGTTTGTAATCTTAAAGATTACATATTTTTGAACAAAAATAAATGTTTGTTTCAAAAGGAACAAAACTTTTGAATGGAGAAATAACCGATTGAAGATGACAGTTAATAAGTACTGTACATTCTTTAATCAACTATTTCTCCCAAAAGGAATTAAATTTTGGCCCAAAACAGTTTGTAATCTAAAAGATTACATATTTTTGAACAAAAATAAATGTTTGTTTCAAAAGGAACAAAACTTTTGAATGGAGAAATAACCGATTGAAGATGACAGTTAATAAGTACTGTACATTCTTTAATCAACTATTTCTCCCAAAAGGAATTAAATTTTGGCCCAAAACAGTTTGTAATCTAAAAGATTACATATTTTTGAACAAAAATAAATGTTTGTTTCAAAAGGAACAAAACTTTTGAATGGAGAAATAACCGATTGAAGATGACAGTTAATAAGTACTGTACATTCTTTAATCAACTATTTCTCCCAAAAGGAATTAAATTTTGGCCCAAAACAGTTTGTAATCTAAAAGATTACATATTTTTGAACAAAAATAAATGTTTGTTTCAAAAGGAACAAAACTTTTGAATGGAGAAATAACCGATTGAAGATGACAGTTAATAAGTACTGTACATTCTTTAATCAACTATTTCTCCCAAAAGGAATTAAATTTTGGCCCAAAACAGTTTGTAATCTTAAAGATTACATATTTTTGAACAAAAATAAATGTTTGTTTCAAAAGGAACAAAACTTTTGAATGGAGAAATAACCGATTGAAGATGACAGTTAATAAGTACTGTACATTCTTTAATCAACTATTTCTCCCAAAAGGAATTAAATTTTGGCCCAAAACAGTTTGTAATCTTAAAGATTACATATTTTTGAACAAAAATAAATGTTTGTTTCAAAAGGAACAAAACTTTTGAATGGAGAAATAACCGATTGAAGATGACAGTTAATAAGTACTGTACATTCTTTAATCAACTATTTCTCCCAAAAGGAATTAAATTTTGGCCCAAAACAGTTTGTAATCTAAAAGATTACATATTTTTGAACAAAAATAAATGTTTGTTTCAAAAGGAACAAAACTTTTGAATGGAGAAATAACCGATTGAAGATGACAGTTAATAAGTACTGTACATTCTTTAATCAACTATTTCTCCCAAAAGGAATTAAATTTTGGCCCAAAACAGTTTGTAATCTAAAAGATTACATATTTTTGAACAAAAATAAATGTTTGTTTCAAAAGGAACAAAACTTTTGAATGGAGAAATAACCGATTGAAGATGACAGTTAATAAGTACTGTACATTCTTTAATCAACTATGTCTCCCAAAAGGAATTAAATTTTGGCCCAAAACACTTTGTAATCTAAAAGATTACATATTTTTGAACAAAAATAAATGTTTGTTTCAAAAGGAACAAAACTTTTGAATGGAGAAATAACCGATTGAAGATGACAGTTAATAAGTACTGTACATTCTTTAATCAACTATTTCTCCCAAAAGGAATTAAATTTTGGCCCAAAACAGTTTGTAATCTTAAAGATTACATATTTTTGAACAAAAATAAATGTTTGTTTCAAAAGGAACAAAACTTTTGAATGGAGAAATAACCGATTGAAGATGACAGTTAATAAGTACTGTACATTCTTTAATCAACTATTTCTCCCAAAAGGAATTAAATTTTGGCCCAAAACAGTTTGTAATCTAAAAGATTACATATTTTTGAACAAAAATAAATGTTTGTTTCAAAAGGAACAAAACTTTTGAATGGAGAAATAACCGATTGAAGATGACAGTTAATAAGTACTGTACATTCTTTAATCAACTATTTCTCCCAAAAGGAATTAAATTTTGGTCCAAAACAGTTTGTAATCTAAAAGATTACATATTTTTGAACAAAAATAAATGTTTGTTTCAAAAGGAACAAAACTTTTGAATGGAGAAATAACCGATTGAAGATGACAGTTAATAAGTACTGTACATTCTTTAATCAACTATTTCTCCCAAAAGGAATTAAATTTTGGCCCAAAACAGTTTGTAATCTAAAAGATTACATATTTTTGAACAAAAATAAATGTTTGTTTCAAAAGGAACAAAACTTTTGAATGGAGAAATAACCGATTGAAGATGACAGTTAATAAGTACTGTACATTCTTTAATCAACTATTTCTCCCAAAAGGAATTAAATTTTGGCCCAAAACAGTTTGTAATCTAAAAGATTACATATTTTTGAACAAAAATAAATGTTTGTTTCAAAAGGAACAAAACTTTTGAATGGAGAAATAACCGATTGAAGATGACAGTTAATAAGTACTGTACATTCTTTAATCAACTATTTCTCCCAAAAGGAATTAAATTTTGGCCCAAAACAGTTTGTAATCTAAAAGATTACATATTTTTGAACAAAAATAAATGTTTGTTTCAAAAGGAACAAAACTTTTGAATGGAGAAATAACCGATTGAAGATGACAGTTAATAAGTACTGTACATTCTTTAATCAACTATGTCTCCCAAAAGGAATTAAATTTTGGCCCAAAACACTTTGTAATCTAAAAGATTACATATTTTTGAACAAAAATAAATGTTTGTTTCAAAAGGAACAAAACTTTTGAATGGAGAAATAACCGATTGAAGATGACAGTTAATAAGTACTGTACATTCTTTAATCAACTATTTCTCCCAAAAGGAATTAAATTTTGGCCCAAAACAGTTTGTAATCTAAAAGATTACATATTTTTGAACAAAAATAAATGTTTGTTTCAAAAGGAACAAAACTTTTGAATGGAGAAATAACCGATTGAAGATGACAGTTAATAAGTACTGTACATTCTTTAATCAACTATTTCTCCCAAAAGGAATTAAATTTTGGCCCAAAACAGTTTGTAATCTAAAAGATTACATATTTTTGAACAAAAATAAATGTTTGTTTCAAAAGGAACAAAACTTTTGAATGGAGAAATAACCGATTGAAGATGACAGTTAATAAGTACTGTACATTCTTTAATCAACTATGTCTCCCAAAAGGAATTAAATTTTGGCCCAAAACACTTTGTAATCTAAAAGATTACATATTTTTGAACAAAAATAAATGTTTGTTTCAAAAGGAACAAAACTTTTGAATGGAGAAATAACCGATTGAAGATGACAGTTAATAAGTACTGTACATTCTTTAATCAACTATTTCTCCCAAAAGGAATTAAATTTTGGCCCAAAACAGTTTGTAATCTTAAAGATTACATATTTTTGAACAAAAATAAATGTTTGTTTCAAAAGGAACAAAACTTTTGAATGGAGAAATAACCGATTGAAGATGACAGTTAATAAGTACTGTACATTCTTTAATCAACTATTTCTCCCAAAAGGAATTAAATTTTGGCCCAAAACAGTTTGTAATCTAAAAGATTACATATTTTTGAACAAAAATAAATGTTTGTTTCAAAAGGAACAAAACTTTTGAATGGAGAAATAACCGATTGAAGATGACAGTTAATAAGTACTGTACATTCTTTAATCAACTATTTCTCCCAAAAGGAATTAAATTTTGGCCCAAAACAGTTTGTAATCTAAAAGATTACATATTTTTGAACAAAAATAAATGTTTGTTTCAAAAGGAACAAAACTTTTGAATGGAGAAATAACCGATTGAAGATGACAGTTAATAAGTACTGTACATTCTTTAATCAACTATTTCTCCCAAAAGGAATTAAATTTTGGCCCAAAACAGTTTGTAATCTAAAAGATTACATATTTTTGAACAAAAATAAATGTTTGTTTCAAAAGGAACAAAACTTTTGAATGGAGAAATAACCGATTGAAGATGACAGTTAATAAGTACTGTACATTCTTTAATCAACTATTTCTCCCAAAAGGAATTAAATTTTGGCCCAAAACAGTTTGTAATCTAAAAGATTACATATTTTTGAACAAAAATAAATGTTTGTTTCAAAAGGAACAAAACTTTTGAATGGAGAAATAACCGATTGAAGATGACAGTTAATAAGTACTGTACATTCTTTAATCAACTATTTCTCCCAAAAGGAATTAAATTTTGGTCCAAAACAGTTTGTAATCTTAAAGATTACATATTTTTGAACAAAAATAAATGTTTGTTTCAAAAGGAACAAAACTTTTGAATGGAGAAATAACCGATTGAAGATGACAGTTAATAAGTACTGTACATTCTTTAATCAACTATTTCTCCCAAAAGGAATTAAATTTTGGCCCAAAACAGTTTGTAATCTAAAAGATTACATATTTTTGAACAAAAATAAATGTTTGTTTCAAAAGGAACAAAACTTTTGAATGGAGAAATAACCGATTGAAGATGACAGTTAATAAGTACTGTACATTCTTTAATCAACTATTTTTCCCAAAAGGAATTAAATTTTGGCCCAAAACAGTTTGTAATCTAAAAGATTACATATTTTTGAACAAAAATAAATGTTTGTTTCAAAAGGAACAAAACTTTTGAATGGAGAAATAACCGATTGAAGATGACAGTTAATAAGTACTGTACATTCTTTAATCAACTATTTCTCCCAAAAGGAATTAAATTTTGGTCCAAAACAATTTGTAATCTTAAAGATTACATATTTTTGAATAAAAATAAATGTTCGTTTCAAAAGGAACAACACTTTTGAAAGGAGAAATAACCGATTGAAGATGACAGTTAATAAGTACTGTACATTCTTTAATCAACTATTTCTCCCAAAAGGAATTAAATTTTGGCCCAAAACAATTTGTAATCTTAAAGATTACATATTTTTGAATAAAAATAAATGTTCGTTTCAAAAGGAACAACACTTTTGAAAGGAGAAATAACCGATTGAAGATGACAGTTAATAAGTACTGTACATTCTTTTATCAACTATTTCTCCCAAAAGGGATTAAATTTTGGTCCAAAACAATTTGTAATCTTAAAGATTACATATTTTTGAACAAAAATAAATGTTTGTTTCAAAAGGAACAAAACTTTTGAATGGAGAAATAACCGATTGAAGATGACAGTTAATAAGTACTGTACATTCTTTAATCAACTATTTCTCCCAAAAGGAATTAAATTTTGGCCCAAAACAATTTGTAATCTTAAAGATTACATATTTTTGAATAAAAATAAATGTTCGTTTCAAAAGGAACAACACTTTTGAAAGGAGAAATAACCGATTGAAGATGACAGTTAATAAGTACTGTACATTCTTTAATCAACTATTTCTCCCAAAAGGAATTAAATTTTGGCCCAAAACAATTTGTAATCTTAAAGATTACATATTTTTGAATAAAAATAAATGTTCGTTTCAAAAGGAACAACACTTTTGAAAGGAGAAATAACCGATTGAAGATGACAGTTAATAAGTACTGTACATTCTTTTATCAACTATTTCTCCCAAAAGGGATTAAATTTTGGTCCAAAACAATTTGTAATCTTAAAGATTACATATTTTTGAACAAAAATAAATGTTTGTTTCAAAAGGAACAAAACTTTTGAATGGAGAAATAACCGATTGAAGATGACAGTTAATAAGTACTGTACATTCTTTAATCAACTATTTCTCCCAAAAGGAATTAAATTTTGGCCCAAAACAATTTGTAATCTTAAAGATTACATATTTTTGAATAAAAATAAATGTTTGTTTCAAAAGAAACAACACTTTTGAAAGGAGAAATAACCGATTGAAGATGACAGTTAATAAGTACTGTACATTCTTTTATCAACTATTTCTCCCAAAAGGGATTAAATTTTGGCCCAAAACAGTTTGTAATCTTAAAGATTACATATTTTTGAACAAAAATAAATGTTTGTTTCAAAAGGAACAAAACTTTTGAATGGAGAAATAACCGATTGAAGATGACAGTTAATAAGTACTGTACATTCTTTAATCAACTATTTCTCCCAAAAGGAATTAAATTTTGGCCCAAAACAGTTTGTAATCTAAAAGATTACATATTTTTGAACAAAAATAAATGTTTGTTTCAAAAGGAACAAAACTTTTGAATGGAGAAATAACCGATTGAAGATGACAGTTAATAAGTACTGTACATTCTTTAATCAACTATTTCTCCCAAAAGGAATTAAATTTTGGCCCAAAACAGTTTGTAATCTAAAAGATTACATATTTTTGAACAAAAATAAATGTTTGTTTCAAAAGGAACAAAACTTTTGAATGGAGAAATAACCGATTGAAGATGACAGTTAATAAGTACTGTACATTCTTTAATCAACTATTTCTCCCAAAAGGAATTAAATTTTGGCCCAAAACAGTTTGTAATCTAAAAGATTACATATTTTTGAACAAAAATAAATGTTTGTTTCAAAAGGAACAAAACTTTTGAATGGAGAAATAACCGATTGAAGATGACAGTTAATAAGTACTGTACATTCTTTAATCAACTATTTTTCCCAAAAGGAATTAAATTTTGGCCCAAAACAGTTTGTAATCTTAAAGATTACATATTTTTGAACAAAAATAAATGTTTGTTTCAAAAGGAACAAAACTTTTGAATGGAGAAATAACCGATTGAAGATGACAGTTAATAAGTACTGTACATTCTTTAATCAACTATGTCTCCCAAAAGGAATTAAATTTTGGCCCAAAACACTTTGTAATCTAAAAGATTACATATTTTTGAACAAAAATAAATGTTTGTTTCAAAAGGAACAAAACTTTTGAATGGAGAAATAACCGATTGAAGATGACAGGAAATAAGTACTGTACATTCTTTAATCAACTATTTCTCCCAAAAGGAATTAAATTTTGGTCCAAAACAGTTTGTAATCTTAAAGATTACATATTTTTGAACAAAAATAAATGTTTGTTTCAAAAGGAACAAAACTTTTGAATGGAGAAATAACCGATTGAAGATGACAGTTAATAAGTACTGTACATTCTTTAAACAACTATTTCTCCCAAAAGGAATTAAATTTTGGCCCAAAACAGTTTGTAATCTAAAAGATTACATATTTTTGAACAAAAATAAATGTTTGTTTCAAAAGGAACAAAACTTTTGAATGGAGAAATAACCGATTGAAGATGACAGTTAATAAGTACTGTACATTCTTTAATCAACTATGTCTCCCAAAAGGAATTAAATTTTGGCCCAAAACACTTTGTAATCTAAAAGATTACATATTTTTGAACAAAAATAAATGTTTGTTTCAAAAGGAACAAAACTTTTGAATGGAGAAATAACCGATTGAAGATGACAGTTAATAAGTACTGTACATTCTTTAATCAACTATTTCTCCCAAAAGGAATTAAATTTTGGTCCAAAACAGTTTGTAATCTTAAAGATTACATATTTTTGAACAAAAATAAATGTTTGTTTCAAAAGGAACAAAACTTTTGAATGGAGAAATAACCGATTGAAGATGACAGTTAATAAGTACTGTACATTCTTTAATCAACTATTTCTCCCAAAAGGAATTAAATTTTGGCCCAAAACAGTTTGTAATCTAAAAGATTACATATTTTTGAACAAAAATAAATGTTTGTTTCAAAAGGAACAAAACTTTTGAATGGAGAAATAACCGATTGAAGATGACAGTTAATAAGTACTGTACATTCTTTAATCAACTATGTCTCCCAAAAGGAATTAAATTTTGGCCCAAAACAGTTTGTAATCTAAAAGATTACATATTTTTGAACAAAAATAAATGTTTGTTTCAAAAGGAACAAAACTTTTGAATGGAGAAATAACCGATTGAAGATGACAGTTAATAAGTACTGTACATTCTTTAATCAACTATTTCTCCCAAAAGGAATTAAATTTTGGTCCAAAACAGTTTGTAATCTAAAAGATTACATATTTTTGAACAAAAATAAATGTTTGTTTCAAAAGGAACAAAACTTTTGAATGGAGAAATAACCGATTGAAGATGACAGTTAATAAGTACTGTACATTCTTTAATCAACTATGTCTCCCAAAAGGAATTAAATTTTGGCCCAAAACAGTTTGTAATCTAAAAGATTACATATTTTTGAACAAAAATAAATGTTTGTTTCAAAAGGAACAAAACTTTTGAATGGAGAAATAACCGATTGAAGATGACAGTTAATAAGTACTGTACATTCTTTAATCAACTATGTCTCCCAAAAGGAATTAAATTTTGGTCCAAAACAGTTTGTAATCTAAAAGATTACATATTTTTGAACAAAAATAAATGTTTGTTTCAAAAGGAACAAAACTTTTGAATGGAGAAATAACCGATTGAAGATGACAGTTAATAAGTACTGTACATTCTTTAATCAACTATTTCTCCCAAAAGGAATTAAATTTTGGTCCAAAACAGTTTGTAATCTAAAAGATTACATATTTTTGAACAAAAATAAATGTTTGTTTCAAAAGGAACAAAACTTTTGAATGGAGAAATAACCGATTGAAGATGACAGTTAATAAGTACTGTACATTCTTTAATCAACTATGTCTCCCAAAAGGAATTAAATTTTGGCCCAAAACAGTTTGTAATCTAAAAGATTACATATTTTTGAACAAAAATAAATGTTTGTTTCAAAAGGAACAAAACTTTTGAATGGAGAAATAACCGATTGAAGATGACAGTTAATAAGTACTGTACATTCTTTAATCAACTATGTCTCCCAAAAGGAATTAAATTTTGGCCCAAAACAGTTTGTAATCTAAAAGATTACATATTTTTGAACAAAAATAAATGTTTGTTTCAAAAGGAACAAAACTTTTGAATGGAGAAATAACCGATTGAAGATGACAGTTAATAAGTACTGTACATTCTTTAATCAACTATTTCTCCCAAAAGGAATTAAATTTTGGCCCAAAACAGTTTGTAATCTAAAAGATTACATATTTTTGAACAAAAATAAATGTTTGTTTCAAAAGGAACAAAACTTTTGAATGGAGAAATAACCGATTGAAGATGACAGTTAATAAGTACTGTACATTCTTTAATCAACTATTTCTCCCAAAAGGAATTAAATTTTGGTCCAAAACAGTTTGTAATCTTAAAGATTACATATTTTTGAACAAAAATAAATGTTTGTTTCAAAAGGAACAAAACTTTTGAATGGAGAAATAACCGATTGAAGATGACAGTTAATAAGTACTGTACATTCTTTAAACAACTATTTCTCCCAAAAGGAATTAAATTTTGGCCCAAAACAGTTTGTAATCTAAAAGATTACATATTTTTGAACAAAAATAAATGTTTGTTTCAAAAGGAACAAAACTTTTGAATGGAGAAATAACCGATTGAAGATGACAGTTAATAAGTACTGTACATTCTTTAATCAACTATGTCTCCCAAAAGGAATTAAATTTTGGCCCAAAACACTTTGTAATCTAAAAGATTACATATTTTTGAACAAAAATAAATGTTTGTTTCAAAAGGAACAAAACTTTTGAATGGAGAAATAACCGATTGAAGATGACAGTTAATAAGTACTGTACATTCTTTAATCAACTATTTCTCCCAAAAGGAATTAAATTTTGGTCCAAAACAGTTTGTAATCTTAAAGATTACATATTTTTGAACAAAAATAAATGTTTGTTTCAAAAGGAACAAAACTTTTGAATGGAGAAATAACCGATTGAAGATGACAGTTAATAAGTACTGTACATTCTTTAATCAACTATTTCTCCCAAAAGGAATTAAATTTTGGCCCAAAACAGTTTGTAATCTAAAAGATTACATATTTTTGAACAAAAATAAATGTTTGTTTCAAAAGGAACAAAACTTTTGAATGGAGAAATAACCGATTGCAGATGACAGTTAATAAGTACTGTACATTCTTTAATCAACTATTTCTCCCAAAAGGAATTAAATTTTGGCCCAAAACAGTTTGTAATCTAAAAGATTACATATTTTTGAACAAAAATAAATGTTTGTTTCAAAAGGAACAAAACTTTTGAATGGAGAAATAACCGATTGAAGATGACAGTTAATAAGTACTGTACATTCTTTAATCAACTATTTCTCCCAAAAGGAATTAAATTTTGGCCCAAAACAGTTTGTAATCTAAAAGATTACATATTTTTGAACAAAAATAAATGTTTGTTTCAAAAGGAACAAAACTTTTGAATGGAGAAATAACCGATTGAAGATGACAGTTAATAAGTACTGTACATTCTTTAATCAACTATTTCTCCCAAAAGGAATTAAATTTTGGCCCAAAACAGTTTGTAATCTAAAAGATTACATATTTTTGAACAAAAATAAATGTTTGTTTCAAAAGGAACAAAACTTTTGAATGGAGAAATAACCGATTGCAGATGACAGTTAATAAGTACTGTACATTCTTTAATCAACTATTTCTCCCAAAAGGAATTAAATTTTGGCCCAAAACAGTTTGTAATCTAAAAGATTACATATTTTTGAACAAAAATAAATGTTTGTTTCAAAAGGAACAAAACTTTTGAATGGAGAAATAACCGATTGAAGATGACAGTTAATAAGTACTGTACATTCTTTAATCAACTATTTCTCCCAAAAGGAATTAAATTTTGGCCCAAAACAGTTTGTAATCTAAAAGATTACATATTTTTGAACAAAAATAAATGTTTGTTTCAAAAGGAACAAAACTTTTGAATGGAGAAATAACCGATTGAAGATGACAGTTAATAAGTACTGTACATTCTTTAATCAACTATTTCTCCCAAAAGGAATTAAATTTTGGCCCAAAACAGTTTGTAATCTAAAAGATTACATATTTTTGAACAAAAATAAATGTTTGTTTCAAAAGGAACAAAACTTTTGAATGGAGAAATAACCGATTGAAGATGACAGTTAATAAGTACTGTACATTCTTTAATCAACTATTTCTCCCAAAAGGAATTAAATTTTGGCCCAAAACAGTTTGTAATCTAAAAGATTACATATTTTTGAACAAAAATAAATGTTTGTTTCAAAAGGAACAAAACTTTTGAATGGAGAAATAACCGATTGAAGATGACAGTTAATAAGTACTGTACATTCTTTAATCAACTATTTCTCCCAAAAGGAATTAAATTTTGGCCCAAAACAGTTTGTAATCTAAAAGATTACATATTTTTGAACAAAAATAAATGTTTGTTTCAAAAGGAACAAAACTTTTGAATGGAGAAATAACCGATTGAAGATGACAGTTAATAAGTACTGTACATTCTTTAATCAACTATTTCTCCCAAAAGGAATTAAATTTTGGCCCAAAACAGTTTGTAATCTAAAAGATTACATATTTTTGAACAAAAATAAATGTTTGTTTCAAAAGGAACAAAACTTTTGAATGGAGAAATAACCGATTGAAGATGACAGTTAATAAGTACTGTACATTCTTTAATCAACTATTTCTCCCAAAAGGAATTAAATTTTGGTCCAAAACAGTTTGTAATCTTAAAGATTACATATTTTTGAACAAAAATAAATGTTTGTTTCAAAAGGAACAAAACTTTTGAATGGAGAAATAACCGATTGAAGATGACAGTTAATAAGTACTGTACATTCTTTAATCAACTATTTCTCCCAAAAGGAATTAAATTTTGGCCCAAAACAGTTTGTAATCTAAAAGATTACATATTTTTGAACAAAAATAAATGTTTGTTTCAAAAGGAACAAAACTTTTGAATGGAGAAATAACCGATTGCAGATGACAGTTAATAAGTACTGTACATTCTTTAATCAACTATTTCTCCCAAAAGGAATTAAATTTTGGCCCAAAACAGTTTGTAATCTAAAAGATTACATATTTTTGAACAAAAATAAATGTTTGTTTCAAAAGGAACAAAACTTTTGAATGGAGAAATAACCGATTGAAGATGACAGTTAATAAGTACTGTACATTCTTTAATCAACTATTTCTCCCAAAAGGAATTAAATTTTGGCCCAAAACAGTTTGTAATCTAAAAGATTACATATTTTTGAACAAAAATAAATGTTTGTTTCAAAAGGAACAAAACTTTTGAATGGAGAAATAACCGATTGCAGATGACAGTTAATAAGTACTGTACATTCTTTAATCAACTATTTCTCCCAAAAGGAATTAAATTTTGGCCCAAAACAGTTTGTAATCTAAAAGATTACATATTTTTGAACAAAAATAAATGTTTGTTTCAAAAGGAACAAAACTTTTGAATGGAGAAATAACCGATTGAAGATGACAGTTAATAAGTACTGTACATTCTTTAATCAACTATTTCTCCCAAAAGGAATTAAATTTTGGCCCAAAACAGTTTGTAATCTTAAAGATTACATATTTTTGAACAAAAATAAATGTTTGTTTCAAAAGGAACAAAACTTTTGAATGGAGAAATAACCGATTGAAGATGACAGTTAATAAGTACTGTACATTCTTTAATCAACTATTTCTCCCAAAAGGAATTAAATTTTGGCCCAAAACAGTTTGTAATCTAAAAGATTACATATTTTTGAACAAAAATAAATGTTTGTTTCAAAAGGAACAAAACTTTTGAATGGAGAAATAACCGATTGAAGATGACAGTTAATAAGTACTGTACATTCTTTAATCAACTATTTCTCCCAAAAGGAATTAAATTTTGGCCCAAAACAGTTTGTAATCTAAAAGATTACATATTTTTGAACAAAAATAAATGTTTGTTTCAAAAGGAACAAAACTTTTGAATGGAGAAATAACCGATTGAAGATGACAGTTAATAAGTACTGTACATTCTTTAATCAACTATTTCTCCCAAAAGGAATTAAATTTTGGTCCAAAACAGTTTGTAATCTTAAAGATTACATATTTTTGAACAAAAATAAATGTTTGTTTCAAAAGGAACAAAACTTTTGAATGGAGAAATAACCGATTGAAGATGACAGTTAATAAGTACTGTACATTCTTTAATCAACTATTTCTCCCAAAAGGAATTTAATTTTGGCCCAAAACAGTTTGTAATCTAAAAGATTACATATTTTTGAACAAAAATAAATGTTTGTTTCAAAAGGAACAAAACTTTTGAATGGAGAAATAACCGATTGAAGATGACAGTTAATAAGTACTGTACATTCTTTAATCAACTATTTCTCCCAAAAGGAATTAAATTTTGGTCCAAAACAGTTTGTAATCTTAAAGATTACATATTTTTGAACAAAAATAAATGTTTGTTTCAAAAGGAACAAAACTTTTGAATGGAGAAATAACCGATTGAAGATGACAGTTAATAAGTACTGTACATTCTTTAATCAACTATTTCTCCCAAAAGGAATTTAATTTTGGCCCAAAACAGTTTGTAATCTAAAAGATTACATATTTTTGAACAAAAATAAATGTTTGTTTCAAAAGGAACAAAACTTTTGAATGGAGAAATAACCGATTGAAGATGACAGTTAATAAGTACTGTACATTCTTTAATCAACTATTTCTCCCAAAAGGAATTAAATTTTGGCCCAAAACAGTTTGTAATCTAAAAGATTACATATTTTTGAACAAAAATAAATGTTTGTTTCAAAAGGAACAAAACTTTTGAATGGAGAAATAACCGATTGAAGATGACAGTTAATAAGTACTGTACATTCTTTAATCAACTATTTCTCCCAAAAGGAATTAAATTTTGGCCCAAAACAGTTTGTAATCTTAAAGATTACATATTTTTGAACAAAAATAAATGTTTGTTTCAAAAGGAACAAAACTTTTGAATGGAGAAATAACCGATTGAAGATGACAGTTAATAAGTACTGTACATTCTTTAATCAACTATTTCTCCCAAAAGGAATTAAATTTTGGTCCAAAACAGTTTGTAATCTAAAAGATTACATATTTTTGAACAAAAATAAATGTTTGTTTCAAAAGGAACAAAACTTTTGAATGGAGAAATAACCGATTGAAGATGACAGTTAATAAGTACTGTACATTCTTTAATCAACTATTTTTCCCAAAAGGAATTAAATTTTGGCCCAAAACAGTTTGTAATCTAAAAGATTACATATTTTTGAACAAAAATAAATGTTTGTTTCAAAAGGAACAAAACTTTTGAATGGAGAAATAACCGATTGAAGATGACAGTTAATAAGTACTGTACATTCTTTAATCAACTATTTCTCCCAAAAGGAATTAAATTTTGGTCCAAAACAGTTTGTAATCTTAAAGATTACATATTTTTGAACAAAAATAAATGTTTGTTTCAAAAGGAACAAAACTTTTGAATGGAGAAATAACCGATTGAAGATGACAGTTAATAAGTACTGTACATTCTTTAATCAACTATTTCTCCCAAAAGGAATTAAATTTTGGCCCAAAACAGTTTGTAATCTAAAAGATTACATATTTTTGAACAAAAATAAATGTTTGTTTCAAAAGGAACAAAACTTTTGAATGGAGAAATAACCGATTGAAGATGACAGTTAATAAGTACTGTACATTCTTTAATCAACTATTTCTCCCAAAAGGAATTAAATTTTGGCCCAAAACAGTTTGTAATCTTAAAGATTACATATTTTTGAACAAAAATAAATGTTTGTTTCAAAAGGAACAAAACTTTTGAATGGAGAAATAACCGATTGAAGATGACAGTTAATAAGTACTGTACATTCTTTAATCAACTATTTCTCCCAAAAGGAATTAAATTTTGGCCCAAAACAGTTTGTAATCTTAAAGATTACATATTTTTGAACAAAAATAAATGTTTGTTTCAAAAGGAACAAAACTTTTGAATGGAGAAATAACCGATTGAAGATGACAGTTAATAAGTACTGTACATTCTTTAATCAACTATTTCTCCCAAAAGGAATTAAATTTTGGCCCAAAACAGTTTGTAATCTAAAAGATTACATATTTTTGAACAAAAATAAATGTTTGTTTCAAAAGGAACAAAACTTTTGAATGGAGAAATAACCGATTGAAGATGACAGTTAATAAGTACTGTACATTCTTTAATCAACTATTTCTCCCAAAAGGAATTAAATTTTGGCCCAAAACAGTTTGTAATCTAAAAGATTACATATTTTTGAACAAAAATAAATGTTTGTTTCAAAAGGAACAAAACTTTTGAATGGAGAAATAACCGATTGAAGATGACAGTTAATAAGTACTGTACATTCTTTAATCAACTATTTCTCCCAAAAGGAATTAAATTTTGGCCCAAAACAGTTTGTAATCTTAAAGATTACATATTTTTGAACAAAAATAAATGTTTGTTTCAAAAGGAACAAAACTTTTGAATGGAGAAATAACCGATTGAAGATGACAGTTAATAAGTACTGTACATTCTTTAATCAACTATTTCTCCCAAAAGGAATTAAATTTTGGCCCAAAACAGTTTGTAATCTTAAAGATTACATATTTTTGAACAAAAATAAATGTTTGTTTCAAAAGGAACAAAACTTTTGAATGGAGAAATAACCGATTGAAGATGACAGTTAATAAGTACTGTACATTCTTTAATCAACTATTTCTCCCAAAAGGAATTAAATTTTGGCCCAAAACAGTTTGTAATCTAAAAGATTACATATTTTTGAACAAAAATAAATGTTTGTTTCAAAAGGAACAAAACTTTTGAATGGAGAAATAACCGATTGAAGATGACAGTTAATAAGTACTGTACATTCTTTAATCAACTATTTCTCCCAAAAGGAATTAAATTTTGGCCCAAAACAGTTTGTAATCTAAAAGATTACATATTTTTGAACAAAAATAAATGTTTGTTTCAAAAGGAACAAAACTTTTGAATGGAGAAATAACCGATTGAAGATGACAGTTAATAAGTACTGTACATTCTTTAATCAACTATGTCTCCCAAAAGGAATTAAATTTTGGCCCAAAACACTTTGTAATCTAAAAGATTACATATTTTTGAACAAAAATAAATGTTTGTTTCAAAAGGAACAAAACTTTTGAATGGAGAAATAACCGATTGAAGATGACAGTTAATAAGTACTGTACATTCTTTAATCAACTATTTCTCCCAAAAGGAATTAAATTTTGGCCCAAAACAGTTTGTAATCTTAAAGATTACATATTTTTGAACAAAAATAAATGTTTGTTTCAAAAGGAACAAAACTTTTGAATGGAGAAATAACCGATTGAAGATGACAGTTAATAAGTACTGTACATTCTTTAATCAACTATTTCTCCCAAAAGGAATTAAATTTTGGCCCAAAACAGTTTGTAATCTAAAAGATTACATATTTTTGAACAAAAATAAATGTTTGTTTCAAAAGGAACAAAACTTTTGAATGGAGAAATAACCGATTGAAGATGACAGTTAATAAGTACTGTACATTCTTTAATCAACTATTTTTCCCAAAAGGAATTAAATTTTGGCCCAAAACAGTTTGTAATCTAAAAGATTACATATTTTTGAACAAAAATAAATGTTTGTTTCAAAAGGAACAAAACTTTTGAATGGAGAAATAACCGATTGAAGATGACAGTTAATAAGTACTGTACATTCTTTAATCAACTATTTTTCCCAAAAGGAATTAAATTTTGGCCCAAAACAGTTTGTAATCTAAAAGATTACATATTTTTGAACAAAAATAAATGTTTGTTTCAAAAGGAACAAAACTTTTGAATGGAGAAATAACCGATTGAAGATGACAGTTAATAAGTACTGTACATTCTTTAATCAACTATTTCTCCCAAAAGGAATTAAATTTTGGCCCAAAACAGTTTGTAATCTAAAAGATTACATATTTTTGAACAAAAATAAATGTTTGTTTCAAAAGGAACAAAACTTTTGAATGGAGAAATAACCGATTGAAGATGACAGTTAATAAGTACTGTACATTCTTTAATCAACTATTTCTCCCAAAAGGAATTAAATTTTGGTCCAAAACAGTTTGTAATCTTAAAGATTACATATTTTTGAACAAAAATAAATGTTTGTTTCAAAAGGAACAAAACTTTTGAATGGAGAAATAACCGATTGAAGATGACAGTTAATAAGTACTGTACATTCTTTAATCAACTATTTCTCCCAAAAGGAATTAAATTTTGGCCCAAAACAGTTTGTAATCTAAAAGATTACATATTTTTGAACAAAAATAAATGTTTGTTTCAAAAGGAACAAAACTTTTGAATGGAGAAATAACCGATTGAAGATGACAGTTAATAAGTACTGTACATTCTTTAATCAACTATTTCTCCCAAAAGGAATTAAATTTTGGCCCAAAACAGTTTGTAATCTAAAAGATTACATATTTTTGAACAAAAATAAATGTTTGTTTCAAAAGGAACAAAACTTTTGAATGGAGAAATAACCGATTGAAGATGACAGTTAATAAGTACTGTACATTCTTTAATCAACTATTTTTCCCAAAAGGAATTAAATTTTGGCCCAAAACAGTTTGTAATCTAAAAGATTACATATTTTTGAACAAAAATAAATGTTTGTTTCAAAAGGAACAAAACTTTTGAATGGAGAAATAACCGATTGAAGATGACAGTTAATAAGTACTGTACATTCTTTAATCAACTATTTCTCCCAAAAGGAATTAAATTTTGGTCCAAAACAATTTGTAATCTTAAAGATTACATATTTTTGAATAAAAATAAATGTTCGTTTCAAAAGGAACAACACTTTTGAAAGGAGAAATAACCGATTGAAGATGACAGTTAATAAGTACTGTACATTCTTTAATCAACTATTTCTCCCAAAAGGAATTAAATTTTGGCCCAAAACAATTTGTAATCTTAAAGATTACATATTTTTGAATAAAAATAAATGTTTGTTTCAAAAGGAACAAAACTTTTGAATGGAGAAATAACCGATTGAAGATGACAGTTAATAAGTACTGTACATTCTTTAATCAACTATTTCTCCCAAAAGGAATTAAATTTTGGTCCAAAACAATTTGTAATCTTAAAGATTACATATTTTTGAATAAAAATAAATGTTCGTTTCAAAAGGAACAACACTTTTGAATGGAGAAATAACCGATTGAAGATGACAGTTAATAAGTACTGTACATTCTTTAATCAACTATTTCTCCCAAAAGGAATTAAATTTTGGCCCAAAACAGTTTGTAATCTTAAAGATTACATATTTTTGAACAAAAATAAATGTTTGTTTCAAAAGGAACAAAACTTTTGAATGGAGAAATAACCGATTGAAGATGACAGTTAATAAGTACTGTACATTCTTTTATCAACTATTTCTCCCAAAAGGGATTAAATTTTGGTCCAAAACAATTTGTAATCTTAAAGATTACATATTTTTGAACAAAAATAAATGTTTGTTTCAAAAGGAACAAAACTTTTGAATGGAGAAATAACCGATTGAAGATGACAGTTAATAAGTACTGTACATTCTTTAATCAACTATTTCTCCCAAAAGGGATTAAATTTTGGTCCAAAACAATTTGTAATCTTAAAGATTACATATTTTTTAACAAAAATAAATGTTTGTTTCAAAAGGAACAAAACTTTTGAATGGAGAAATAACCGATTGAAGATGACAGTTAATAAGTACTGTACATTCTTTTATCAACTATTTCTCCCAAAAGGGATTAAATTTTGGTCCAAAACAATTTGTAATCTTAAAGATTACATATTTTTGAACAAAAATAAATGTTTGTTTCAAAAGGAACAAAACTTTTGAATGGAGAAATAACCGATTGAAGATGACAGTTAATAAGTACTGTACATTCTTTTATCAACTATTTCTCCCAAAAGGGATTAAATTTTGGCCCAAAACAATTTGTAATCTTAAAGATTACATATTTTTGAACAAAAATAAATGTTTGTTTCAAAAGGAACAAAACTTTTGAATGGAGAAATAACCGATTGAAGATGACAGTTAATAAGTACTGTACATTCTTTAATCAACTATTTCTCCCAAAAGGAATTAAATTTTGGCCCAAAACAGTTTGTAATCTTAAAGATTACATATTTTTGAATAAAAATAAATGTTCGTTTCAAAAGGAACAACACTTTTGAAAGGAGAAATAACCGATTGAAGATGACAGTTAATAAGTACTGTACATTCTTTTATCAACTATTTCTCCCAAAAGGGATTAAATTTTGGCCCAAAACAGTTTGTAATCTAAAAGATTACATATTTTTGAACAAAAATAAATGTTTGTTTCAAAAGGAACAAAACTTTTGAATGGAGAAATAACCGATTGAAGATGACAGTTAATAAGTACTGTACATTCTTTAATCAACTATTTCTCCCAAAAGGAATTAAATTTTGGCCCAAAACAGTTTGTAATCTAAAAGATTACATATTTTTGAACAAAAATAAATGTTTGTTTCAAAAGGAACAAAACTTTTGAATGGAGAAATAACCGATTGAAGATGACAGTTAATAAGTACTGTACATTCTTTAATCAACTATTTCTCCCAAAAGGAATTAAATTTTGGTCCAAAACAGTTTGTAATCTAAAAGATTACATATTTTTGAACAAAAATAAATGTTTGTTTCAAAAGGAACAAAACTTTTGAATGGAGAAATAACCGATTGAAGATGACAGTTAATAAGTACTGTACATTCTTTAATCAACTATTTTTCCCAAAAGGAATTAAATTTTGGCCCAAAACAGTTTGTAATCTAAAAGATTACATATTTTTGAACAAAAATAAATGTTTGTTTCAAAAGGAACAAAACTTTTGAATGGAGAAATAACCGATTGAAGATGACAGTTAATAAGTACTGTACATTCTTTAATCAACTATTTTTCCCAAAAGGAATTAAATTTTGGCCCAAAACAGTTTGTAATCTAAAAGATTACATATTTTTGAACAAAAATAAATGTTTGTTTCAAAAGGAACAAAACTTTTGAATGGAGAAATAACCGATTGAAGATGACAGTTAATAAGTACTGTACATTCTTTAATCAACTATTTTTCCCAAAAGGAATTAAATTTTGGCCCAAAACAGTTTGTAATCTAAAAGATTACATATTTTTGAACAAAAATAAATGTTTGTTTCAAAAGGAACAAAACTTTTGAATGGAGAAATAACCGATTGAAGATGACAGTTAATAAGTACTGTACATTCTTTAATCAACTATTTCTCCCAAAAGGAATTAAATTTTGGCCCAAAACAATTTGTAATCTTAAAGATTACATATTTTTGAATAAAAATAAATGTTCGTTTCAAAAGGAACAACACTTTTGAATGGAGAAATAACCGATTGAAGATGACAGTTAATAAGTACTGTACATTCTTTAATCAACTATTTCTCCCAAAAGGAATTAAATTTTGGCCCAAAACAGTTTGTAATCTTAAAGATTACATATTTTTGAACAAAAATAAATGTTTGTTTCAAAAGGAACAAAACTTTTGAATGGAGAAATAACCGATTGAAGATGACAGTTAATAAGTACTGTACATTCTTTAATCAACTATTTCTCCCAAAAGGAATTAAATTTTGGTCCAAAACAATTTGTAATCTTAAAGATTACATATTTTTGAACAAAAATAAATGTTTGTTTCAAAAGGAACAAAACTTTTGAATGGAGAAATAACCGATTGAAGATGACAGTTAATAAGTACTGTACATTCTTTAATCAACTATTTCTCCCAAAAGGAATTAAATTTTGGCCCAAAACAGTTTGTAATCTTAAAGATTACATATTTTTGAATAAAAATAAATGTTCGTTTCAAAAGGAACAACACTTTTGAAAGGAGAAATAACCGATTGAAGATGACAGTTAATAAGTACTGTACATTCTTTTATCAACTATTTCTCCCAAAAGGGATTAAATTTTGGCCCAAAACAGTTTGTAATCTAAAAGATTACATATTTTTGAACAAAAATAAATGTTTGTTTCAAAAGGAACAAAACTTTTGAATGGAGAAATAACCGATTGAAGATGACAGTTAATAAGTACTGTACATTCTTTAATCAACTATTTCTCCCAAAAGGAATTAAATTTTGGCCCAAAACAGTTTGTAATCTAAAAGATTACATATTTTTGAACAAAAATAAATGTTTGTTTCAAAAGGAACAAAACTTTTGAATGGAGAAATAACCGATTGAAGATGACAGTTAATAAGTACTGTACATTCTTTAATCAACTATTTCTCCCAAAAGGAATTAAATTTTGGTCCAAAACAGTTTGTAATCTAAAAGATTACATATTTTTGAACAAAAATAAATGTTTGTTTCAAAAGGAACAAAACTTTTGAATGGAGAAATAACCGATTGAAGATGACAGTTAATAAGTACTGTACATTCTTTAATCAACTATTTCTCCCAAAAGGAATTAAATTTTGGTCCAAAACAGTTTGTAATCTTAAAGATTACATATTTTTGAACAAAAATAAATGTTTGTTTCAAAAGGAACAAAACTTTTGAATGGAGAAATAACCGATTGAAGATGACAGTTAATAAGTACTGTACATTCTTTAATCAACTATTTCTCCCAAAAGGAATTAAATTTTGGCCCAAAACACTTTGTAATCTAAAAGATTACATATTTTTGAACAAAAATAAATGTTTGTTTCAAAAGGAACAAAACTTTTGAATGGAGAAATAACCGATTGAAGATGACAGTTAATAAGTACTGTACATTCTTTAATCAACTATTTCTCCCAAAAGGAATTAAATTTTGGTCCAAAACAGTTTGTAATCTAAAAGATTACATATTTTTGAACAAAAATAAATGTTTGTTTCAAAAGGAACAAAACTTTTGAATGGAGAAATAACCGATTGAAGATGACAGTTAATAAGTACTGTACATTCTTTAATCAACTATTTCTCCCAAAAGGAATTAAATTTTGGTCCAAAACAGTTTGTAATCTAAAAGATTACATATTTTTGAACAAAAATAAATGTTTGTTTCAAAAGGAACAAAACTTTTGAATGGAGAAATAACCGATTGAAGATGACAGTTAATAAGTACTGTACATTCTTTAATCAACTATTTCTCCCAAAAGGAATTAAATTTTGGTCCAAAACAGTTTGTAATCTAAAAGATTACATATTTTTGAACAAAAATAAATGTTTGTTTCAAAAGGAACAAAACTTTTGAATGGAGAAATAACCGATTGAAGATGACAGTTAATAAGTACTGTACATTCTTTAATCAACTATTTCTCCCAAAAGGAATTAAATTTTGGTCCAAAACAGTTTGTAATCTTAAAGATTACATATTTTTGAACAAAAATAAATGTTTGTTTCAAAAGGAACAAAACTTTTGAATGGAGAAATAACCGATTGAAGATGACAGTTAATAAGTACTGTACATTCTTTAATCAACTATTTCTCCCAAAAGGAATTAAATTTTGGCCCAAAACAGTTTGTAATCTAAAAGATTACATATTTTTGAACAAAAATAAATGTTTGTTTCAAAAGGAACAAAACTTTTGAATGGAGAAATAACCGATTGAAGATGACAGTTAATAAGTACTGTACATTCTTTAATCAACTATTTCTCCCAAAAGGAATTAAATTTTGGCCCAAAACAGTTTGTAATCTAAAAGATTACATATTTTTGAACAAAAATAAATGTTTGTTTCAAAAGGAACAAAACTTTTGAATGGAGAAATAACCGATTGAAGATGACAGTTAATAAGTACTGTACATTCTTTAATCAACTATTTCTCCCAAAAGGAATTAAATTTTGGCCCAAAACAGTTTGTAATCTAAAAGATTACATATTTTTGAACAAAAATAAATGTTTGTTTCAAAAGGAACAAAACTTTTGAATGGAGAAATAACCGATTGCAGATGACAGTTAATAAGTACTGTACATTCTTTAATCAACTATTTCTCCCAAAAGGAATTAAATTTTGGCCCAAAACAGTTTGTAATCTAAAAGATTACATATTTTTGAACAAAAATAAATGTTTGTTTCAAAAGGAACAAAACTTTTGAATGGAGAAATAACCGATTGCAGATGACAGTTAATAAGTACTGTACATTCTTTAATCAACTATTTCTCCCAAAAGGAATTAAATTTTGGCCCAAAACAGTTTGTAATCTAAAAGATTACATATTTTTGAACAAAAATAAATGTTTGTTTCAAAAGGAACAAAACTTTTGAATGGAGAAATAACCGATTGCAGATGACAGTTAATAAGTACTGTACATTCTTTAATCAACTATTTCTCCCAAAAGGAATTAAATTTTGGCCCAAAACAGTTTGTAATCTAAAAGATTACATATTTTTGAACAAAAATAAATGTTTGTTTCAAAAGGAACAAAACTTTTGAATGGAGAAATAACCGATTGAAGATGACAGTTAATAAGTACTGTACATTCTTTAATCAACTATTTCTCCCAAAAGGAATTAAATTTTGGTCCAAAACAGTTTGTAATCTTAAAGATTACATATTTTTGAACAAAAATAAATGTTTGTTTCAAAAGGAACAAAACTTTTGAATGGAGAAATAACCGATTGAAGATGACAGTTAATAAGTACTGTACATTCTTTAATCAACTATTTCTCCCAAAAGGAATTAAATTTTGGTCCAAAACAGTTTGTAATCTTAAAGATTACATATTTTTGAACAAAAATAAATGTTTGTTTCAAAAGGAACAAAACTTTTGAATGGAGAAATAACCGATTGAAGATGACAGTTAATAAGTACTGTACATTCTTTAATCAACTATTTCTCCCAAAAGGAATTAAATTTTGGTCCAAAACAGTTTGTAATCTTAAAGATTACATATTTTTGAACAAAAATAAATGTTTGTTTCAAAAGGAACAAAACTTTTGAATGGAGAAATAACCGATTGCAGATGACAGTTAATAAGTACTGTACATTCTTTAATCAACTATTTCTCCCAAAAGGAATTAAATTTTGGTCCAAAACAGTTTGTAATCTTAAAGATTACATATTTTTGAACAAAAATAAATGTTTGTTTCAAAAGGAACAAAACTTTTGAATGGAGAAATAACCGATTGAAGATGACAGTTAATAAGTACTGTACATTCTTTAATCAACTATTTCTCCCAAAAGGAATTAAATTTTGGCCCAAAACACTTTGTAATCTAAAAGATTACATATTTTTGAACAAAAATAAATGTTTGTTTCAAAAGGAACAAAACTTTTGAATGGAGAAATAACCGATTGAAGATGACAGTTAATAAGTACTGTACATTCTTTAATCAACTATTTCTCCCAAAAGGAATTAAATTTTGGCCCAAAACAGTTTGTAATCTAAAAGATTACATATTTTTGAACAAAAATAAATGTTTGTTTCAAAAGGAACAAAACTTTTGAATGGAGAAATAACCGATTGAAGATGACAGTTAATAAGTACTGTACATTCTTTAATCAACTATTTCTCCCAAAAGGAATTAAATTTTGGCCCAAAACAGTTTGTAATCTAAAAGATTACATATTTTTGAACAAAAATAAATGTTTGTTTCAAAAGGAACAAAACTTTTGAATGGAGAAATAACCGATTGCAGATGACAGTTAATAAGTACTGTACATTCTTTAATCAACTATTTCTCCCAAAAGGAATTAAATTTTGGCCCAAAACAGTTTGTAATCTAAAAGATTACATATTTTTGAACAAAAATAAATGTTTGTTTCAAAAGGAACAAAACTTTTGAATGGAGAAATAACCGATTGAAGATGACAGTTAATAAGTACTGTACATTCTTTAATCAACTATTTCTCCCAAAAGGAATTAAATTTTGGTCCAAAACAGTTTGTAATCTTAAAGATTACATATTTTTGAACAAAAATAAATGTTTGTTTCAAAAGGAACAAAACTTTTGAATGGAGAAATAACCGATTGAAGATGACAGTTAATAAGTACTGTACATTCTTTAATCAACTATTTCTCCCAAAAGGAATTAAATTTTGGCCCAAAACAGTTTGTAATCTAAAAGATTACATATTTTTGAACAAAAATAAATGTTTGTTTCAAAAGGAACAAAACTTTTGAATGGAGAAATAACCGATTGAAGATGACAGTTAATAAGTACTGTACATTCTTTAATCAACTATTTCTCCCAAAAGGAATTAAATTTTGGTCCAAAACAGTTTGTAATCTAAAAGATTACATATTTTTGAACAAAAATAAATGTTTGTTTCAAAAGGAACAAAACTTTTGAATGGAGAAATAACCGATTGAAGATGACAGTTAATAAGTACTGTACATTCTTTAATCAACTATTTCTCCCAAAAGGAATTAAATTTTGGCCCAAAACAGTTTGTAATCTAAAAGATTACATATTTTTGAACAAAAATAAATGTTTGTTTCAAAAGGAACAAAACTTTTGAATGGAGAAATAACCGATTGAAGATGACAGTTAATAAGTACTGTACATTCTTTAATCAACTATTTCTCCCAAAAGGAATTAAATTTTGGCCCAAAACAGTTTGTAATCTAAAAGATTACATATTTTTGAACAAAAATAAATGTTTGTTTCAAAAGGAACAAAACTTTTGAATGGAGAAATAACCGATTGAAGATGACAGTTAATAAGTACTGTACATTCTTTAATCAACTATTTCTCCCAAAAGGAATTAAATTTTGGTCCAAAACAGTTTGTAATCTTAAAGATTACATATTTTTGAACAAAAATAAATGTTTGTTTCAAAAGGAACAAAACTTTTGAATGGAGAAATAACCGATTGAAGATGACAGTTAATAAGTACTGTACATTCTTTAATCAACTATTTCTCCCAAAAGGAATTAAATTTTGGCCCAAAACAGTTTGTAATCTAAAAGATTACATATTTTTGAACAAAAATAAATGTTTGTTTCAAAAGGAACAAAACTTTTGAATGGAGAAATAACCGATTGAAGATGACAGTTAATAAGTACTGTACATTCTTTAATCAACTATTTCTCCCAAAAGGAATTAAATTTTGGTCCAAAACAGTTTGTAATCTAAAAGATTACATATTTTTGAACAAAAATAAATGTTTGTTTCAAAAGGAACAAAACTTTTGAATGGAGAAATAACCGATTGAAGATGACAGTTAATAAGTACTGTACATTCTTTAATCAACTATTTCTCCCAAAAGGAATTAAATTTTGGCCCAAAACAGTTTGTAATCTAAAAGATTACATATTTTTGAACAAAAATAAATGTTTGTTTCAAAAGGAACAAAACTTTTGAATGGAGAAATAACCGATTGAAGATGACAGTTAATAAGTACTGTACATTCTTTAATCAACTATTTCTCCCAAAAGGAATTAAATTTTGGCCCAAAACAGTTTGTAATCTAAAAGATTACATATTTTTGAACAAAAATAAATGTTTGTTTCAAAAGGAACAAAACTTTTGAATGGAGAAATAACCGATTGAAGATGACAGTTAATAAGTACTGTACATTCTTTAATCAACTATTTCTCCCAAAAGGAATTAAATTTTGGCCCAAAACAGTTTGTAATCTAAAAGATTACATATTTTTGAACAAAAATAAATGTTTGTTTCAAAAGGAACAAAACTTTTGAATGGAGAAATAACCGATTGAAGATGACAGTTAATAAGTACTGTACATTCTTTAATCAACTATTTCTCCCAAAAGGAATTAAATTTTGGTCCAAAACAGTTTGTAATCTAAAAGATTACATATTTTTGAACAAAAATAAATGTTTGTTTCAAAAGGAACAAAACTTTTGAATGGAGAAATAACCGATTGAAGATGACAGTTAATAAGTACTGTACATTCTTTAATCAACTATTTCTCCCAAAAGGAATTAAATTTTGGCCCAAAACAGTTTGTAATCTAAAAGATTACATATTTTTGAACAAAAATAAATGTTTGTTTCAAAAGGAACAAAACTTTTGAATGGAGAAATAACCGATTGAAGATGACAGTTAATAAGTACTGTACATTCTTTAATCAACTATTTCTCCCAAAAGGAATTAAATTTTGGCCCAAAACAGTTTGTAATCTAAAAGATTACATATTTTTGAACAAAAATAAATGTTTGTTTCAAAAGGAACAAAACTTTTGAATGGAGAAATAACCGATTGAAGATGACAGTTAATAAGTACTGTACATTCTTTAATCAACTATTTCTCCCAAAAGGAATTAAATTTTGGTCCAAAACAGTTTGTAATCTTAAAGATTACATATTTTTGAACAAAAATAAATGTTTGTTTCAAAAGGAACAAAACTTTTGAATGGAGAAATAACCGATTGAAGATGACAGTTAATAAGTACTGTACATTCTTTAATCAACTATTTCTCCCAAAAGGAATTAAATTTTGGCCCAAAACAGTTTGTAATCTAAAAGATTACATATTTTTGAACAAAAATAAATGTTTGTTTCAAAAGGAACAAAACTTTTGAATGGAGAAATAACCGATTGAAGATGACAGTTAATAAGTACTGTACATTCTTTAATCAACTATTTCTCCCAAAAGGAATTAAATTTTGGCCCAAAACAGTTTGTAATCTAAAAGATTACATATTTTTGAACAAAAATAAATGTTTGTTTCAAAAGGAACAAAACTTTTGAATGGAGAAATAACCGATTGAAGATGACAGTTAATAAGTACTGTACATTCTTTAATCAACTATTTCTCCCAAAAGGAATTAAATTTTGGTCCAAAACAGTTTGTAATCTAAAAGATTACATATTTTTGAACAAAAATAAATGTTTGTTTCAAAAGGAACAAAACTTTTGAATGGAGAAATAACCGATTGAAGATGACAGTTAATAAGTACTGTACATTCTTTAATCAACTATTTCTCCCAAAAGGAATTAAATTTTGGCCCAAAACAGTTTGTAATCTAAAAGATTACATATTTTTGAACAAAAATAAATGTTTGTTTCAAAAGGAACAAAACTTTTGAATGGAGAAATAACCGATTGAAGATGACAGTTAATAAGTACTGTACATT
This sequence comes from Panagrolaimus sp. LJ2414, assembly GCA_024447195.1. Taxonomy (NCBI): domain Eukaryota; kingdom Metazoa; phylum Nematoda; class Chromadorea; order Rhabditida; family Panagrolaimidae; genus Panagrolaimus; species Panagrolaimus sp. LJ2414. Next base: position 734,382 of record JAMRXY010000070.1, on the reverse strand, counting down.
CTTTAATCAACTATTTCTCCCAAAAGGAATTAAATTTTGGCCCAAAACAGTTTGTAATCTAAAAGATTACATATTTTTGAACAAAAATAAATGTTTGTTTCAAAAGGAACAAAACTTTTGAATGGAGAAATAACCGATTGAAGATGACAGTTAATAAGTACTGTACATTCTTTAATCAACTATTTCTCCCAAAAGGAATTAAATTTTGGTCCAAAACAGTTTGTAATCTAAAAGATTACATATTTTTGAACAAAAATAAATGTTTGTTTCAAAAGGAACAAAACTTTTGAATGGAGAAATAACCGATTGAAGATGACAGTTAATAAGTACTGTACATTCTTTAATCAACTATTTCTCCCAAAAGGAATTAAATTTTGGCCCAAAACAGTTTGTAATCTAAAAGATTACATATTTTTGAACAAAAATAAATGTTTGTTTCAAAAGGAACAAAACTTTTGAATGGAGAAATAACCGATTGAAGATGACAGTTAATAAGTACTGTACATTCTTTAATCAACTATTTCTCCCAAAAGGAATTAAATTTTGGCCCAAAACAGTTTGTAATCTAAAAGATTACATATTTTTGAACAAAAATAAATGTTTGTTTCAAAAGGAACAAAACTTTTGAATGGAGAAATAACCGATTGAAGATGACAGTTAATAAGTACTGTACATTCTTTAATCAACTATTTCTCCCAAAAGGAATTAAATTTTGGCCCAAAACAGTTTGTAATCTAAAAGATTACATATTTTTGAACAAAAATAAATGTTTGTTTCAAAAGGAACAAAACTTTTGAATGGAGAAATAACCGATTGAAGATGACAGTTAATAAGTACTGTACATTCTTTAATCAACTATTTCTCCCAAAAGGAATTAAATTTTGGCCCAAAACAGTTTGTAATCTAAAAGATTACATATTTTTGAACAAAAATAAATGTTTGTTTCAAAAGGAACAAAACTTTTGAATGGAGAAATAACCGATTGAAGATGACAGTTAATAAGTACTGTACATTCTTTAATCAACTATTTCTCCCAAAAGGAATTAAATTTTGGCCCAAAACAGTTTGTAATCTAAAAGATTACATATTTTTGAACAAAAATAAATGTTTGTTTCAAAAGGAACAAAACTTTTGAATGGAGAAATAACCGATTGAAGATGACAGTTAATAAGTACTGTACATTCTTTAATCAACTATTTCTCCCAAAAGGAATTAAATTTTGGCCCAAAACAGTTTGTAATCTAAAAGATTACATATTTTTGAACAAAAATAAATGTTTGTTTCAAAAGGAACAAAACTTTTGAATGGAGAAATAACCGATTGAAGATGACAGTTAATAAGTACTGTACATTCTTTAATCAACTATTTCTCCCAAAAGGAATTAAATTTTGGTCCAAAACAGTTTGTAATCTAAAAGATTACATATTTTTGAACAAAAATAAATGTTTGTTTCAAAAGGAACAAAACTTTTGAATGGAGAAATAACCGATTGAAGATGACAGTTAATAAGTACTGTACATTCTTTAATCAACTATTTCTCCCAAAAGGAATTAAATTTTGGCCCAAAACAGTTTGTAATCTAAAAGATTACATATTTTTGAACAAAAATAAATGTTTGTTTCAAAAGGAACAAAACTTTTGAATGGAGAAATAACCGATTGAAGATGACAGTTAATAAGTACTGTACATTCTTTAATCAACTATTTCTCCCAAAAGGAATTAAATTTTGGCCCAAAACAGTTTGTAATCTAAAAGATTACATATTTTTGAACAAAAATAAATGTTTGTTTCAAAAGGAACAAAACTTTTGAATGGAGAAATAACCGATTGAAGATGACAGTTAATAAGTACTGTACATTCTTTAATCAACTATTTCTCCCAAAAGGAATTAAATTTTGGCCCAAAACAGTTTGTAATCTAAAAGATTACATATTTTTGAACAAAAATAAATGTTTGTTTCAAAAGGAACAAAACTTTTGAATGGAGAAATAACCGATTGAAGATGACAGTTAATAAGTACTGTACATTCTTTAATCAACTATTTCTCCCAAAAGGAATTAAATTTTGGCCCAAAACAGTTTGTAATCTAAAAGATTACATATTTTTGAACAAAAATAAATGTTTGTTTCAAAAGGAACAAAACTTTTGAATGGAGAAATAACCGATTGAAGATGACAGTTAATAAGTACTGTACATTCTTTAATCAACTATTTCTCCCAAAAGGAATTAAATTTTGGCCCAAAACAGTTTGTAATCTAAAAGATTACATATTTTTGAACAAAAATAAATGTTTGTTTCAAAAGGAACAAAACTTTTGAATGGAGAAATAACCGATTGAAGATGACAGTTAATAAGTACTGTACATTCTTTAATCAACTATTTCTCCCAAAAGGAATTAAATTTTGGCCCAAAACAGTTTGTAATCTAAAAGATTACATATTTTTGAACAAAAATAAATGTTTGTTTCAAAAGGAACAAAACTTTTGAATGGAGAAATAACCGATTGAAGATGACAGTTAATAAGTACTGTACATTCTTTAATCAACTATTTCTCCCAAAAGGAATTAAATTTTGGCCCAAAACAGTTTGTAATCTAAAAGATTACATATTTTTGAACAAAAATAAATGTTTGTTTCAAAAGGAACAAAACTTTTGAATGGAGAAATAACCGATTGAAGATGACAGTTAATAAGTACTGTACATTCTTTAATCAACTATTTCTCCCAAAAGGAATTAAATTTTGGCCCAAAACAGTTTGTAATCTAAAAGATTACATATTTTTGAACAAAAATAAATGTTTGTTTCAAAAGGAACAAAACTTTTGAATGGAGAAATAACCGATTGAAGATGACAGTTAATAAGTACTGTACATTCTTTAATCAACTATTTCTCCCAAAAGGAATTAAATTTTGGCCCAAAACAGTTTGTAATCTAAAAGATTACATATTTTTGAACAAAAATAAATGTTTGTTTCAAAAGGAACAAAACTTTTGAATGGAGAAATAACCGATTGAAGATGACAGTTAATAAGTACTGTACATTCTTTAATCAACTATTTCTCCCAAAAGGAATTAAATTTTGGCCCAAAACAGTTTGTAATCTAAAAGATTACATATTTTTGAACAAAAATAAATGTTTGTTTCAAAAGGAACAAAACTTTTGAATGGAGAAATAACCGATTGAAGATGACAGTTAATAAGTACTGTACATTCTTTAATCAACTATTTCTCCCAAAAGGAATTAAATTTTGGCCCAAAACAGTTTGTAATCTAAAAGATTACATATTTTTGAACAAAAATAAATGTTTGTTTCAAAAGGAACAAAACTTTTGAATGGAGAAATAACCGATTGAAGATGACAGTTAATAAGTACTGTACATTCTTTAATCAACTATTTCTCCCAAAAGGAATTAAATTTTGGCCCAAAACAGTTTGTAATCTAAAAGATTACATATTTTTGAACAAAAATAAATGTTTGTTTCAAAAGGAACAAAACTTTTGAATGGAGAAATAACCGATTGAAGATGACAGTTAATAAGTACTGTACATTCTTTAATCAACTATTTCTCCCAAAAGGAATTAAATTTTGGCCCAAAACAGTTTGTAATCTAAAAGATTACATATTTTTGAACAAAAATAAATGTTTGTTTCAAAAGGAACAAAACTTTTGAATGGAGAAATAACCGATTGAAGATGACAGTTAATAAGTACTGTACATTCTTTAATCAACTATTTCTCCCAAAAGGAATTAAATTTTGGCCCAAAACAGTTTGTAATCTAAAAGATTACATATTTTTGAACAAAAATAAATGTTTGTTTCAAAAGGAACAAAACTTTTGAATGGAGAAATAACCGATTGAAGATGACAGTTAATAAGTACTGTACATTCTTTAATCAACTATTTCTCCCAAAAGGAATTAAATTTTGGTCCAAAACAGTTTGTAATCTAAAAGATTACATATTTTTGAACAAAAATAAATGTTTGTTTCAAAAGGAACAAAACTTTTGAATGGAGAAATAACCGATTGAAGATGACAGTTAATAAGTACTGTACATTCTTTAATCAACTATTTCTCCCAAAAGGAATTAAATTTTGGCCCAAAACAGTTTGTAATCTAAAAGATTACATATTTTTGAACAAAAATAAATGTTTGTTTCAAAAGGAACAAAACTTTTGAATGGAGAAATAACCGATTGAAGATGACAGTTAATAAGTACTGTACATTCTTTAATCAACTATTTCTCCCAAAAGGAATTAAATTTTGGCCCAAAACAGTTTGTAATCTAAAAGATTACATATTTTTGAACAAAAATAAATGTTTGTTTCAAAAGGAACAAAACTTTTGAATGGAGAAATAACCGATTGAAGATGACAGTTAATAAGTACTGTACATTCTTTAATCAACTATTTCTCCCAAAAGGAATTAAATTTTGGCCCAAAACAGTTTGTAATCTAAAAGATTACATATTTTTGAACAAAAATAAATGTTTGTTTCAAAAGGAACAAAACTTTTGAATGGAGAAATAACCGATTGAAGATGACAGTTAATAAGTACTGTACATTCTTTAATCAACTATTTCTCCCAAAAGGAATTAAATTTTGGCCCAAAACAGTTTGTAATCTAAAAGATTACATATTTTTGAACAAAAATAAATGTTTGTTTCAAAAGGAACAAAACTTTTGAATGGAGAAATAACCGATTGAAGATGACAGTTAATAAGTACTGTACATTCTTTAATCAACTATTTCTCCCAAAAGGAATTAAATTTTGGCCCAAAACAGTTTGTAATCTAAAAGATTACATATTTTTGAACAAAAATAAATGTTTGTTTCAAAAGGAACAAAACTTTTGAATGGAGAAATAACCGATTGAAGATGACAGTTAATAAGTACTGTACATTCTTTAATCAACTATTTCTCCCAAAAGGAATTAAATTTTGGTCCAAAACAGTTTGTAATCTAAAAGATTACATATTTTTGAACAAAAATAAATGTTTGTTTCAAAAGGAACAAAACTTTTGAATGGAGAAATAACCGATTGAAGATGACAGTTAATAAGTACTGTACATTCTTTAATCAACTATTTCTCCCAAAAGGAATTAAATTTTGGCCCAAAACAGTTTGTAATCTAAAAGATTACATATTTTTGAACAAAAATAAATGTTTGTTTCAAAAGGAACAAAACTTTTGAATGGAGAAATAACCGATTGAAGATGACAGTTAATAAGTACTGTACATTCTTTAATCAACTATTTCTCCCAAAAGGAATTAAATTTTGGTCCAAAACAGTTTGTAATCTAAAAGATTACATATTTTTGAACAAAAATAAATGTTTGTTTCAAAAGGAACAAAACTTTTGAATGGAGAAATAACCGATTGAAGATGACAGTTAATAAGTACTGTACATTCTTTAATCAACTATTTCTCCCAAAAGGAATTAAATTTTGGCCCAAAACAGTTTGTAATCTAAAAGATTACATATTTTTGAACAAAAATAAATGTTTGTTTCAAAAGGAACAAAACTTTTGAATGGAGAAATAACCGATTGAAGATGACAGTTAATAAGTACTGTACATTCTTTAATCAACTATTTCTCCCAAAAGGAATTAAATTTTGGCCCAAAACAGTTTGTAATCTAAAAGATTACATATTTTTGAACAAAAATAAATGTTTGTTTCAAAAGGAACAAAACTTTTGAATGGAGAAATAACCGATTGAAGATGACAGTTAATAAGTACTGTACATTCTTTAATCAACTATTTCTCCCAAAAGGAATTAAATTTTGGTCCAAAACAGTTTGTAATCTTAAAGATTACATATTTTTGAACAAAAATAAATGTTTGTTTCAAAAGGAACAAAACTTTTGAATGGAGAAATAACCGATTGAAGATGACAGTTAATAAGTACTGTACATTCTTTAATCAACTATTTCTCCCAAAAGGAATTAAATTTTGGCCCAAAACAGTTTGTAATCTAAAAGATTACATATTTTTGAACAAAAATAAATGTTTGTTTCAAAAGGAACAAAACTTTTGAATGGAGAAATAACCGATTGAAGATGACAGTTAATAAGTACTGTACATTCTTTAATCAACTATTTCTCCCAAAAGGAATTAAATTTTGGTCCAAAACAGTTTGTAATCTAAAAGATTACATATTTTTGAACAAAAATAAATGTTTGTTTCAAAAGGAACAAAACTTTTGAATGGAGAAATAACCGATTGAAGATGACAGTTAATAAGTACTGTACATTCTTTAATCAACTATTTCTCCCAAAAGGAATTAAATTTTGGCCCAAAACAGTTTGTAATCTAAAAGATTACATATTTTTGAACAAAAATAAATGTTTGTTTCAAAAGGAACAAAACTTTTGAATGGAGAAATAACCGATTGAAGATGACAGTTAATAAGTACTGTACATTCTTTAATCAACTATTTCTCCCAAAAGGAATTAAATTTTGGTCCAAAACAGTTTGTAATCTTAAAGATTACATATTTTTGAACAAAAATAAATGTTTGTTTCAAAAGGAACAAAACTTTTGAATGGAGAAATAACCGATTGAAGATGACAGTTAATAAGTACTGTACATTCTTTAATCAACTATTTCTCCCAAAAGGAATTAAATTTTGGCCCAAAACAGTTTGTAATCTAAAAGATTACATATTTTTGAACAAAAATAAATGTTTGTTTCAAAAGGAACAAAACTTTTGAATGGAGAAATAACCGATTGAAGATGACAGTTAATAAGTACTGTACATTCTTTAATCAACTATTTCTCCCAAAAGGAATTAAATTTTGGTCCAAAACAGTTTGTAATCTAAAAGATTACATATTTTTGAACAAAAATAAATGTTTGTTTCAAAAGGAACAAAACTTTTGAATGGAGAAATAACCGATTGAAGATGACAGTTAATAAGTACTGTACATTCTTTAATCAACTATTTCTCCCAAAAGGAATTAAATTTTGGTCCAAAACAGTTTGTAATCTAAAAGATTACATATTTTTGAACAAAAATAAATGTTTGTTTCAAAAGGAACAAAACTTTTGAATGGAGAAATAACCGATTGCAGATGACAGTTAATAAGTACTGTACATTCTTTAATCAACTATTTCTCCCAAAAGGAATTAAATTTTGGCCCAAAACAGTTTGTAATCTAAAAGATTACATATTTTTGAACAAAAATAAATGTTTGTTTCAAAAGGAACAAAACTTTTGAATGGAGAAATAACCGATTGAAGATGACAGTTAATAAGTACTGTACATTCTTTAATCAACTATTTCTCCCAAAAGGAATTAAATTTTGGCCCAAAACAGTTTGTAATCTAAAAGATTACATATTTTTGAACAAAAATAAATGTTTGTTTCAAAAGGAACAAAACTTTTGAATGGAGAAATAACCGATTGAAGATGACAGTTAATAAGTACTGTACATTCTTTAATCAACTATTTCTCCCAAAAGGAATTAAATTTTGGTCCAAAACAGTTTGTAATCTTAAAGATTACATATTTTTGAACAAAAATAAATGTTTGTTTCAAAAGGAACAAAACTTTTGAATGGAGAAATAACCGATTGAAGATGACAGTTAATAAGTACTGTACATTCTTTAATCAACTATTTCTCCCAAAAGGAATTAAATTTTGGCCCAAAACAGTTTGTAATCTAAAAGATTACATATTTTTGAACAAAAATAAATGTTTGTTTCAAAAGGAACAAAACTTTTGAATGGAGAAATAACCGATTGCAGATGACAGTTAATAAGTACTGTACATTCTTTAATCAACTATTTCTCCCAAAAGGAATTAAATTTTGGCCCAAAACAGTTTGTAATCTAAAAGATTACATATTTTTGAACAAAAATAAATGTTTGTTTCAAAAGGAACAAAACTTTTGAATGGAGAAATAACCGATTGAAGATGACAGTTAATAAGTACTGTACATTCTTTAATCAACTATTTCTCCCAAAAGGAATTAAATTTTGGCCCAAAACAGTTTGTAATCTAAAAGATTACATATTTTTGAACAAAAATAAATGTTTGTTTCAAAAGGAACAAAACTTTTGAATGGAGAAATAACCGATTGAAGATGACAGTTAATAAGTACTGTACATTCTTTAATCAACTATTTCTCCCAAAAGGAATTAAATTTTGGCCCAAAACAGTTTGTAATCTAAAAGATTACATATTTTTGAACAAAAATAAATGTTTGTTTCAAAAGGAACAAAACTTTTGAATGGAGAAATAACCGATTGAAGATGACAGTTAATAAGTACTGTACATTCTTTAATCAACTATTTCTCCCAAAAGGAATTAAATTTTGGTCCAAAACAGTTTGTAATCTTAAAGATTACATATTTTTGAACAAAAATAAATGTTTGTTTCAAAAGGAACAAAACTTTTGAATGGAGAAATAACCGATTGAAGATGACAGTTAATAAGTACTGTACATTCTTTAATCAACTATTTCTCCCAAAAGGAATTAAATTTTGGCCCAAAACAGTTTGTAATCTAAAAGATTACATATTTTTGAACAAAAATAAATGTTTGTTTCAAAAGGAACAACACTTTTGAATGGAGAAATAACCGATTGAAGATGACAGTTAATAAGTACTGTACATTCTTTAATCAACTATTTCTCCCAAAAGGAATTAAATTTTGGCCCAAAACAGTTTGTAATCTTAAAGATTACATATTTTTGAACAAAAATAAATGTTTGTTTCAAAAGGAACAAAACTTTTGAATGGAGAAATAACCGATTGAAGATGACAGTTAATAAGTACTGTACATTCTTTAATCAACTATTTCTCCCAAAAGGAATTAAATTTTGGTCCAAAACAGTTTGTAATCTTAAAGATTACATATTTTTGAACAAAAATAAATGTTTGTTTCAAAAGGAACAAAACTTTTGAATGGAGAAATAACCGATTGAAGATGACAGTTAATAAGTACTGTACATTCTTTAATCAACTATTTCTCCCAAAAGGAATTAAATTTTGGTCCAAAACAGTTTGTAATCTTAAAGATTACATATTTTTGAACAAAAATAAATGTTTGTTTCAAAAGGAACAAAACTTTTGAATGGAGAAATAACCGATTGAAGATGACAGTTAATAAGTACTGTACATTCTTTAATCAACTATTTCTCCCAAAAGGAATTAAATTTTGGCCCAAAACAGTTTGTAATCTTAAAGATTACATATTTTTGAACAAAAATAAATGTTTGTTTCAAAAGGAACAAAACTTTTGAATGGAGAAATAACCGATTGAAGATGACAGTTAATAAGTACTGTACATTCTTTAATCAACTACTTTTCCCAAAAGGAATTAAATTTTGGCCCAAAACAGTTTGTAATCTTAAAGATTACAAAAAACAAGCTAAAAACACAAAAATTTTAATTTTCAACATTGTTTAGATGAATTTAAGACAATTAAAACATTAAAATTGATTCATATGAACTAATAATCTATCATATTATAAAAAACATCAACATCAAATTATGGTTTTTATGGAAAAGTAGGAATCGATTCCTCTTATTCCGATACCGATTCGATTCCATCGATTCCTGATATCGATTCCGATTCCATCGATTCTTACAAAAGAATCGGAATCGAGAATCGAGAATTGGAATCGGAATCGGGAAAACACTGCTTTCATGCAACCCTTCCCCCGGCACCGGAGGAAAAGAATTCATTTTTTTCAAATGTTTTTCTATTTCTAATAATTTTTATTGGAACATTTTTTATTGGAATTGCATATAGATATGAGCTGCACAAAAGAATCTTCTATCGATATTATTAATATCTTTTAAATAAAAATGTTATTATAAAATAGTATTATCATAAATAAAATAATGGGTCGAAAGCTAAAAAAGTGAAGAACATTAACAGTCAAATTTTTCCCCCAGAATTTATGATGACTTGAGAAAAAGCTCCGCTTTCCGATTCCGAAGTCAATCAAACAAAAAAAAGCAAAACGCTAAAAGCATATACATTTATCTAAACCTATCACCTACATATTCTATATACAACATTAATCAGTATTTACAATAAAAATGTTAATTAAAATTTCCCAATGGAACAGCTTTCTGTCGAATTGATGAAAAATGTCCAATATGTAGAAAATAATTAAAATCAGTTGCTTTTCCAATAAATGGTGATTCGTCCAAGATATGATCTTTAGCATGACCTTTTTCAGCAGGTTGGACTTCAAAGTATTTGAGCATTTTTGGGATTGATGCTGATCGAAAGAGAACTCCTTGAGTGCAACAAGATTCTGGTGGTGTGATATATGCAGAGGAGGTGATGTGGAATCGAGTATCAGCAAATATCTAAAATTAATTGTTGTAATTACCAAATTAGTTACAGTAATGAAAAATGAAGAAAATGAAAATTACCTCATAATACGATGGATGCTTCAAAATTGGATAAGTAAAAACAGAAATCAATAAAATATAAGTAATTGAAAATCGTCTAAAGACAAAATAGGATACCATAATTCCAAAAGCCATGGATACAGAACCTGCTTGAAACATAAAAGGGAAATGCCGAATCCACCAAGGATGAAAAAGTTTCACATAATCAATATACTCCAGGTCATTGCTCTTCAGCTGCGCCACTAAACTTTGCATCAGAATGCCAACATAGGGAATAGGAACTGCATCATCTTCAATCAAAAGAACAAAATCATTTTTAGCGCTACCGTATACCGACATCAAGCAATTCCAGTAATCCGCTGCTTCTTTCTTTATCCTTCCAGTGTCATTCAGTAAATCATAAGATTGATTGTTGTCATGGTTAATTGAATAAATTTCAAGTTTATCATCAAAGATTTTAAGTTCATCAAAAATATTTTTTTCAACATTGCAAATTGAAATTTGCGGAACTTTTTCCCATGTTTGAATCTGTGCCAACAAAAATGCCATTGATTGTGTAAGAAATCCGTTCTTTCTATCTGCAGCTATTATTGATATTGATAAATTTAATGATGGTTTTTTCTGAAAAATAAAAGTTATATTACGGTATATCCACCAAAAACAAACTTGCACATTTAAAATTTTCCAATCAAATTGATCCAAAATTTCTTTTGCAATCTTGATTCGTTTTTCATTATTCTGAATTTCACTTCCAGATTCGTGAATCGGGAAATAATAGGATTTGCCGTTGTATGAAGGAATGTAATATCGAATTAAATAGAGAAATAAAAGTATTCCAATGCAGCTTAAAAAAAGTTTCAACAAATCATATCCAAATTCTTTCAGCGTTAAAATCTTGACCATCAGGAATGAGTTACTAAAAATGGATAAAATTAATGTTGGTAGTAAAAAGCAAGGATTATTTTCATCGAACGCTAAAACGATAGATCTTTTTACAATAGATTCCACTCATCATTATTGTATTCAACATTTTGATATATTCTTTTCATCATATTTTAGAACACAGAAGTTTTTTTGGATGTTGCAACAAGTGCTCGTGAAAAATGTTGTAAAAATTTTTAATTGTTTCGTACAAAAAAACATTAGTTGAAAACAGTGATAATGACAGGAATCTTGTGTAAAAGATTATCATTGAAGCATTTGATGAAGAAGAAAAATGAATGTGTCTTTTCTGTACCTTCAATGTTGATATCGTTCCGCAGGAATTGTTGAACAAAAAATTCAATGTCACAAACGATTTTGGAAAAGAGACATTTAGTTGCATTTCGCCAAAAAGATTACAGTAACTTCCATTTTGTTAGTTTACATGACATTTGTAACAAATGATTTGTTTTTTGGATTACAGTAATGCTGCAAGTTAAAATTTATTAAATTTATTTCTGTTTTTCATACGTTACTTATCTATTTAATGTAAACACGATCATTTAAATTTTTACTATAAAACATCCCACAAACATGATGAAACTATTTGTTTTGTTTTATGTGTGATGAAACTACATTTTTCTAAACGTGTAGTTTCTTCACATAAAAAACATATTTTTGCAATCTAAGTATGATTCTCACATTTTTTGCACATTTAATCACGAACTACAAAATAGACAAATTCTAACCATAAAATATTTATTGCTATCAGATCTTCTTCATTGATTTTATTTCTGTAGTCTGTCCTATCAGAACATTTTATTTATTTTTTCCCTACAGTGTAGTTTTCGTCCTGCCTCTTTTTTGGTTAATTATTTACTTATCAATTTGTCATTTAAATACATCAAAAAATTTTAATAAAATATCGTATAATTTAAAAAACTTTTGTGAATTTAATAGAAATAATATGGGATTTTTGTTTTGGGCTGGAATATTTATCCTTGGATTTGGGATATATTTTTGGAAAAAGATTTATGATTTTGCGAAAGAGAGGAGGAGATTTATCAAAGAAGTGGATAAATTTCCAGGTCCACCGGCAATTCCAATATTTGGAAGCACGCTTTTTTTTAAATGGAATGTTGCAGGTTTGTTTTGTTTTCTTTTTATGAATCGAACAAAGAAGATTGCAAAATTAAATTTAATGATTGAATAACCCTAATCAGGATAAAATAATTGGTTTCTGATTGATTCAGTTTGAGTCATGTCTTTGATCAGGTTCATTCAGTTAATAAATTTGACATTGTTTAATCCGTTAGGTTCTCAACCAGCCGTTCATCTTTTCGTTTTGTCGTTTTAAAACATTTCAAAAGAATCATTTGCTATTTTTATTCCAAAGAAACATTTTTAGAATTCACTGATCAAATCTTTGAATGGGGTGCTTATTTTCAAAATGAGGGATACGGTCTTATTACACTTTGGGTTGGACCATTTGCAGCTATTTGCACGTTAAAACCCGAAGAAACCAAAGCAGTCCTGGAATCAAATGTCATAATTACAAAAGGAAGAGAATATTCTGTCATTCAAAAATGGCTTGGAACTGGTCTTCTAACAAGTACAGGAGAAAAATGGCGAACTCGAAGAAAAATGCTTACCCCGGCTTTTCATTTCAATGTTTTGAATAGCTTTTTAAGAATCTTTGATTCAGAAGCCGAAATTTTTGTTGAACAACTTGAAAAATATGCAGATTCTGGAGAAGAATTTAATTTATTTCCGTATATGAAAAGATGCGCATTGGATATTATTTGTGGTAAGTTTAATTTTTTGATAAACTTGAATAGGTTTATTTTTGTTGTAACTCTTCTTCCCTGTCATTGGCATTTATACTTTTCATACTGTAGTTAAAGATTAAATACAGAAACTTACAGAAACTTCAATGGGAACAAAGATAAATGCCCAAACAAATCCAAAGCATCCGTATGTGATTGCTGTGCAACGGCTAAATGAGTTAAGCTTTGATTATATTCGATTTCCATGGAATCGGATTAAGGCAATTTGGTATGCAACTGGAAGGGGCAAAGAATATGATGATTGTCTAAAACTTGTAACAGATTTCACGAGAAAAGTTATTGCAATTCGATCAAAAGAATTTGAAGTATCTCAATCTCGAGGTGAGATATTAGATTTTGAGGATGCAGATATGGTTGCGAAGAAGAAGTTAGCATTTTTGGATTTACTTTTATCTGTTCAAAATGAAGGAAAATTGACAGAAGAAGATATCCGAGAAGAAGTTGATACTTTTATGTTTGAAGGTTGGTATCATTGTTACAGTAATCCAATTACTGTAGAAATCATTATTACAGGACATGATACAACATCTGCTGGTATGACATGGACTATATGGAATCTGGCACATCATCCGGAGTATCAAGAAAAAGTTGTTGAAGAAGTTGATGCCATTTTTGGAGATTCTAATCGAGCTTGTACTCATGATGATCTGAAAGAGCTAAAATATCTTGAAAAATGTATTAAAGAATCCATAAGGCTATATCCACCAGTGCCATTATTTACACGAAGTGTTGAAGAAGACTTTGATTTAAGTAAGGCTACCGTAATCCTTTTTTGAAATGATTGTAAAATTTTCATATGGTCGAATAATTCCAAAAGGTTCAACAGTTTTGGTCCCGCCATTTGTGCTTCATCGAGATCCAATCAGTTTTCCAAATAGTTGTGTATTTAATCCTGAACATTTTAGTCAAGAAAATATCGCAAAACGTCATCCATTTTCGTATGTGCCATTCTCGGCAGGTAAGAATTCTCTCATTTTTTAATGGCACAATACAACAGCTTTTGTGCCATGGACTTAGTTTTCTATTCTTATTCTCGTTACCGTAATCTTGTAGGACCTCGAAATTGTATTGGCCAAAAGTTTGCATTGATGGAAGAAAAAACAGTTTTGTCACATTTTTTCCGAAATTTTCGGGTCACAGCTGAAATGCCATGGGAAGCCAATAAACCATGCCCAGAAATTATTACAAAGCCACAACATGGAACACCAGTTAAAATTATTCGAAGAAAATGAAAACATAAAATTTATTAATTGTTACTCATTTAAGTGGACTTTTTTAATTTAAAAACGATTACTTTTCGATTCCTTTTTTGTATTAATTTCGGATTACTGTGCTGTTGAAAATCACGATTTAGCAAATTTGTTTATGTTTTTTTATATCAAAATAGTGATGAAATAAAAAAAGAGAGAGAAAATTTAAACAAAACAAAATTTTGGTTAAAAACATTGCATTGCTTTACAAATGAAAATCATTGAGGAAGCATCTTGTTGGAGTTCCTACTGTAGTATCATAAATTTTTGGTGGTTTATATTTTCGCGACCATTCTTCAACAACTTCTTCAACAAATGGAGCAAATTTTTGAAAATATTCTTCTGCACTAATTCCACAGAACCAAAGAGTGTAATGAATTTTTTGATGATTCTGTAACAAACAAAATGTTATCAAAAAATAGTTTTGAGTAAAAAAAGGATACCTTCATATAAGCCAAAAGTTTTAAAAGATCAAAACTGAATGGATGAATCCATAAAGTAAAGGATTCAAGTCTCGAAGAGATTTTGGCATTCGCAACTTCCAAGGATTCAATTGAAGGGGTTTTGCTTCCACTGAAACAATGAAAGGTTATTTGTTGCCCTGAGGGCATAAACAGTGTTTGTGTTCTTGGTCAAACACCGCCGCCGGGCAAAAATTGAGTTACCGCCGCCGCCAGCGGCATCCTTTGATCTTCGGCAAATCTCTTTGAACTTTTCAAATTACCGCTGCCGGCGGTGGCGGCGTGAAAACACTGGGCATAAAATAAATCCTTACAGATTAATAATTTTAGCATTTGGAAGGCATTGACAAATTTCTTCAAGTGAAGCATGTTGTCCATTGTCATGAATGATGGATGATTGCATCATATCAAATTCTTCAACATTTCCACCTTCAGTTAAATGCTTTAATTCGCTTAATGTAAACTTTTGGAAAGTAAGTTGAATTTGTCGAACATTACAAACTGCTGTTTTGGATAACAAAATTGAAACAGCCTTATATCCAGGAAAAATATCAAGTTTTTCAATGAGCCATAAAGGCTTTGAAATTTTATTCAAATTTTCTTGACTTGTTGATTGATTGCCAATCGTATCCAAAATCCAAAGATTTGCAATTCGAAGAACCTTTTTAATAACCATATATGGAAATTCAGGATGTTGAAAAAATTTACAAGTTTGCATAAGCTTGAGGGACATTTTAGGTGAAGCCTTTTCTTTCAACCATTTACAAATTTGATATGGAAAATCGCGGGCAACAGAAGAAATTCTTAAGTCAGAAATTGCAAATACAAGTTCCTGATCGGGGGTTTCCATTCTGTGATTCAAATGAATTGGCGGTATCTCCTTTTATTACGTTTTATTAGGTTTTATTCCTATATTTAAAATTAAAAAGGCGGCAAAAGATCAAAGCAAAACAGAATCTTTCACATTTATCATTTTTTTAAATGTAATAATCAGTTAAAAGTTTTAATGTAAATAAATTTTTAACTAATTATTATCAAAAATCAATCAAAACAATAAATTTTAGTTTGATTAAAAGTGTAAAAATAATTTGTCCAAAGAATGGTGTTAAACCAGAAAGCCTTTAAAAAGGAGATACCGCCAAAAATTAGTAAAAAGTTAAATTATTTTATCTAAAACTACAAAAATTAGTAAATTAGAATTACATATTATTCGCGAAAAATCGTTGAATAACTTTTTCAAAAACATAAAAACAGCGCGAAAAACTATGTGATGATTTATTTCTGTCAGCAATGACTGTTCTATAAGAAATAAAGAGAAAAAAATTTGCACCTGTTGGCACACAAAAATAAAGAACACAGGATCGCAAATATTTTGTATTCATTGTGACGATTATATAATTTCATCATATATGTACTTTAAATTTATGATTTTTGTTTTAAAATAAACAATTGTTTGGAGAACCGAAAAGAAGGAAACCGAAAAATTTTGTCTCAAACAGTGTTTGATCCCCAAGCGGAAATCGAACCTGCGACACACTTATTACCGGCCAGCTGCTCTACTGTTGAGCTTTTGGGGCATTGTTTTTGGAAAATATTCTAAGCATTTCAGAGAAACGTTTCCTCATGGCATTTCAAAATTATTTTCTGCAGTTTGTGGAATCGATAGTGATAATATAGATCAAAAATAAAAATCTTTCCGCCTCTTTTTTTTAGTACTGTTTACTTCAGGGCCGAAATCTTTTAAGCAAGAATGAGCAATCTTCAAGGTGGTTTTCATTTTGCGCACCAAAGGAAGTTTAATTTTTTAATTTTGTTCTTGCAAATTTGTGTTTGTCAATCAATCATTCCCTTAAATGACGTTATTAATATCAACTGTATTTCATGGATATCGTTCATACAAAATTAAATGTGTAAAAATTTTTTGAAATACACTTTTATTTAATATCAAAAATTGGCACAATCTCTCGTTTTTCCATTCAAATAAAATACTGGAAAAACGAGAGATGATTTTATTGATTGCAAAAAGCTGCTGCTGCTGTTTTGTTTGGCTTTTTTCATTTTTTTCAAAAATGAAAAAAGCCAAGCAAAACAAATGTCTATCGAAAGAAAAAAAAATAAAACAAATGCTATTTTTTATTACGAAAAAAGCACTTTTTTAATCAATTGCAAAAAGAAGAACTTTCTCTATTCTTTTTATTTATTGATTTTAAAAGTCGTCTGAGAATTTCAATTTTGTCATGTCTGAAGCCGCTTCTGTAATCCGTGCTCCATCAAGTGATTTCCCTTCGGATGTTTTAAAATGGATGAAAGCAAATGCAAAACCAAAAATGGCATTAAAATTAATGAAATGTCACAAATATTTTCAACATTTTCCTGAATTTCCATATTTAATTTTCAAAGATGTTTCATATTATGATGATCGAGATGAATGGTCTTTAAAGACTTTAAATAATCAATCCCATATCCATCAAGATTTAAAAAGTATTGAAAATTATGCAAAACAAATTTGGATAACTGGATACTTAATTTTAAATCAATTCCCAGAACTTGCTTCCCGGCTTTTCACAAAAATTGCAGTATGTGATATTGAACATTTAACACTTTATGATCAGACACTTTCTTTTGAGAAATTTGAATTTTTAACTGCTTCTGGCACGATTACAGAATGCCATTTGTATAATACAAAATTCAAATTTAACAATGGTGACCCTGTTTTTATTGATTCAATTTTGAAATGTTTACCTAATGTTGAAAGCTTCTTACTGTAAGTTTTGTTTTACAATTTAAGAGAGATTATTTGATATTTTTTAGGCACAATGATGAATGCCCTGTTTTTACATCAAATTTTATTAACATTTACAAGGACATTGATGCTTCAAAAATGAAAGAAATGGATCTTCAAATGATTTCTTTTCCGTATTTTTTAATATTTTTAAAGTTTATGGAGGTAAATATTTTAACATTTTAACAGATTTTTAGTAATAATTACAAAACCTTTTTTTCAGCATAATCCCCATATTAAATATGAACTTGATTTTATTCCAAATTCGTTGTCGAAAGAAGAAACAAAAACAATTGAAAATTTTATTGATAAAATAATTTATGCCGGAATTACAAAATATCCGCCTCCAATTATTGAATTTCCTGAACAGCCTCTTGAACAATTAGAAGCGTTAAAATTGATGTCACTAAAATATGAGAAACAAAATAAATAAAATTTTTGATACTATATTTTGCATTCAAAAAATTAGTTTTTGTTACAATCTTTTTCAAAGAATTGTAAAACATCAAAAACAAAAATAATGGTAACCAGAACATTTTGTTAAAACAAATTAATTATTTAATACATTCAAGTATTCATAGACGGCTAAAATCTGTTACAAATGTGTAAAGAACAAATATTTTAAACAATAGTTTTTTGTATTTTAATTTAAATTTTAAACAACACTTTCGCATTTTGCCATTTTAAAAATCATGTTTTAAAATCTATATTATATTTGCATTTTTAATCTTCTTACAAAACTAAAAGACAATCAAAAAAACTTTTTTTTAAAAATCACGTTTTCTTTTTTGCAGATTTTAAAGCTTACACATTTCCACCCCCATCAACATCATCACAATTTTTTTATTATCTTCCATTTTTACCTAATTTTTTTGTTTAAATTGCCACATGTTCTTTTTTGTTCTTTTTTCCAATCAAATTCAAAAAAAGAAGATCAAAATCAATCAACATGCAATTGCTAAAACTTTTTCTTTTCTTCTTTTTTTGATTGCTTGAAAAACAAATTTTATTCTTTTTCATTCATTTATTCAACAGCCAATTTCTCTTCTTTTTTGCATCTTCAAAAATATCTCATCTCATTCGTCATTGAACAAAAAAATCAAAGCGAGATTTTGAACAATTGAAGAATTGAATGACGATGAGAGAAATGCCAAAATGAAGAAATAAATTTGTAGTGATTGCTGCTTTTTTCTTATTCTTGATGAAGGAGGTAAAAAAGAGGGATAAGGAAAGGGCATTAAACAATGTTAAAACTGCTTTTGATGATTATCAAAAAACCCCTTTCTCCATTTTCTTGATGAAGCTGTCGAAGCCAGGAATGATGTTTTTTAACGAAGAACGAAACAAAAAATAAAATAAACGAGTCCAACGGCAAAAAAAGAAAGGAAGGCACATTAGCGCCCCAAAGGAAGGAAAAGAAAGGAAAGAATAATAAAAAAGCAAGGCGGAGTTCTTTTTTTTTCAATTCAAGAAGAAGGACCCCTGAAGACACAACCCAACAGGGTTATTTCTCAATTCTCATTCATCTTCATTTATATCTATCTTATTTATATAATATTCAATTCAAAATTATATTTGTTTTTATTGCTACTCATTTTTTTATTAAAATTGTTTTTTATTGATTAAACAGAAAAAAATTATATTTTTAATTACTCAGAAACACAACAATTATTTACAGCTGGCATTTAATTAAAAATATTAAATTTTCATATTTTTTGATTATTAAATATTTATACACATTTTTTTTCAAAAGAAAAATGAATAACAAAGTTTAAAAAAATTGAAAATAAATAAAAATGGCAAAAAAAGGTGAAAAAGTTGTAAAGAAAAATATGTATCCAACAGATGCAGGAGATTCAACGAGTAGTTCACTTGCAAGGTAAGCTTTGATTTGGAGATATGATAATTTTTGATGTCATCAGGGGGTGGGGATCAAATCAGTTTTTAAACTAAAAATTAATAAACTTGTGATGTTTAAGCTGGAGGAGGAATTTTAATTTTCAATGAATTTAAATTTATTCGGTTTTTGAGGAAGTTTTTTCTTCTATCGAAAAGCATCAAAAAGCGACTTTTGTCTTTAATTGCAATTTAAATTTCTTGATTACCAAATTAAATGATTCATCAAAATTCTTGGAATGTCTTTTTACTTTTTAAATTAGCAATTAAAATTCTTTTGACAAAATTTGTTTATTTTAATGGAAATTAAAAATTAGTATTCATGTATTTTGAATACAGTAGGCTTCAGAAAATGAAATATGCAAAATCAAGGATTTAAAATGGTGATTGATTTCAAAATTGAAAAACTAAGTGTTTAAAAATCAAGCTTTAAACTTTAAATTTAAAATCGTTTTTTGTTGATAAACGCAATTTTAAGATTATGCAAATTTACTGATTTTTAAATTTTAACCATTAAAACTTCTTTAAAACTTCTTGTCCGTTTTTTCTGTAGATTTTTTCCTTATTGCTTTTTTCATTCATTGCTTTTCCACAGTCTTTTTTCTTTACTTCCTCATAATAATAGTATTTATGTTTACGCAAAAGCCTTCACATTCATTTTAAATCAAAATCTTTCCCTAAGGAATCTTTATTTAAGTAAAATGAGTCATATGATTTAATATCCACCCTCAACTTTTCTTTCGACAATTTTTGCTTTTGCTGCTGAAATCTGTATTTTAATTTCCTTATTTTGCATTTGAAAAAATAAAAGCAATGTCAAAACCACGCAAAAACTTTAAAAATAAAAGATTCCATGGGACAAATAAAAACAACAAAAAGTTTTTTTTATATTCAATGACGCTATTTTTTTATTACACATTTTTGGGCATCTCTTTTTTGCTTTTCACTATTTTTTGATACCCGTTGAAATTTCTTAATCTCCTCCTCTTTTTTTTGTTTTTAATATAATATTTCTCATGACTCTCAAAATTATCCATCAAAAAATTTTTTCGAATATTTTATTTTTATCCTTCTTCGACACAAAAGTTGTTGGTTGACGACAAAAGTTTGTTAGGTTTTAATTATTTTTTTCTTTTTCCTTTTTGTTGACGTATTAATTTCGTATTTGGTCATTATCAAAAGATAATATTTGCATAATATTTTTTTCATAACAGGATATCTGATATCTATCTATTATTATTATGATGGGATTGCTTCAACTTCAACCAAGTCCTGGGTAATTTTATTTTGCTTTTTTTGTTGGGAAATCTTGTCAGTCTTGTAAATTTGAATAAAAGCAAAAGTAAATTGTTTCATTAAATTAAAGGTCAAATATAATTTATTTTTCTTTCCTTTTTTTTGCTTCAAGTGAAAACTGAATCATGAGTGATTCAAAATTTCTAAAAATGAATATAAAATTGGCTGATATTCGACATTTAGAAGTTTGAGAAATATTTATTTATAACTTTTTTTATCATTTACTATATCCGTAAATGCCTAAAATGAAATTTTTTTAAAATAACAATTTTCGTTTTCGTTGCACGAAATGTACAACAAACAAATAAGGTTACATTTCCTGCAACGAAAAAGAATTTGTTATTTTAAATTAATATAATTTACACCATATACCACCAGATATATAGGGATAAAGGATATCCCGTTTTTCAATACTTTTGGCTGCAAAAAAAGAATATTATTACGTAATTGTATTTTCTTTTGCAAAAACTTTTTCTTCAAAAAACTAACAGTTTTCTTTTGCAAATATTTTTAAAAAATTAACGGAAAAGGAAAGGGAAGGAGAGAAAAAAGATGTAATATTTCTCACATATTTATTTTAAAATAAATCGCTTTTACACATCCAAATAAATCCAAAAATATTATAAATATTCTTTATTTTTTAAAGATTAATGTTGTTGTTTTGAACAGCTGCAATTTAATCCCTTCCGTTTTTGTTAATGCCCGTTCGCGTTCGCTTTTTTTCCCTGTCGTAATCATTTTCGAGGAGGATAAAAGAGGAAGGAAGGATATTTAAAATAAAAATAATAAAATTGACACCTTTTTGGATGTGAGAGAGAAACAACTTTTTTATTAAAAAAAGGAAAAGAAATCAAAATAAGGCAAAAGCAAAAATTCTGCAAACGGCATGAGCAAAAAAAAGTTTGAAAGAGAAAACATTTCTTTGCAGGCAGTCATCCCCTCAGGCAAAGAAGAACGTCCGTGTTTCTTTTTCACTTTTTTTGTGGAACGTTAAAAATAAATGATTGTTGTTGTTTTTGTTCAAAAAAGCTCACTTTCAATATCTCTCTATTCATTTTTTTGCCTTTTTAAAAATGATGATAGTAGAAAAATGGGTGGGGGAATGCAAAAGACAAGGAAAGACAAGGAGAAAGAAAGAACAGCAAAAAATAGCAGCAGCAAGCTTAAAACTTAAACAACAAAAAGAAAAAAAAGAGTTAAAACACCTCTTCTCAAGCTTTTTTCTTCTTCTGGCAGCATATTTTCATTATTATATATCTCTTTATTTTTATAACTTTTATATTCTTTCTTGTCTTTGTGTCATTTTGTCAATTCCATCAAAAAATATTATATTCTTAAAAGCTTTTGTTAGCTTGAAAAATATTGTTTTTAAAAACGAGAAAGAAGAAAAATACACATACATTTGAATAAATTGAAGTAAAAATTACTACTTCCGAAATAGAAGAAGGCAGACTTCAGAAGGCAGAAGAAAGAGTCAAAAACTACGTAAGTTAACTTATATTCATTTGGAGCAGCAGCTCCATTCCCCCCTTTTTTGAGTATATGTATATTTTTTCTGTCATTTATACTCCTTCTTTTCCTCTCCTGTTTTTTTCCAACCATAAATAGTTGGCTTTCCTTTTTTTCAATTTTCGAAAATAGGTTCTCACACTGTTTTTTATTTTTTTGAGTTTTTTTCTATTTAACTTCTTTACTTTTTGTGATATCATTGCTGCCTTATTTATTTTTTGTTGTTGTCTACGGATTTTCGGAAATGAAGAAAAGAAGGTAAGGAATTAGGCAAATTTTAATGGTAATTAAGATATTAAAAGTGAAGAGAAAAGAGGATTACCTGATTTTAAAAGTAAAGTGACAGTTGAATTTTTTGGCATTCTTAAAAATTAAGAAAGTCTAGGTTAAGTACCTGTTGTTGAGGGAAGTTCAGTGTCAGATGTGGCACTGAAAAATGAGTTTTAAAAGTTTATTTAGTTAACTTACAAATTGTTATTATCAAAAATACCCAAAGTTTATAGCTACTTTTTTTCTTCATTTTGTACTTTTTGAAACATTCATTCCAATTTTTTCTGGCAAAAAATGCAAAGATCAAAGAGGTAAGAAATCGATTCGATTAATCGTTTATTTTTCTAAAAACTTGACAATTATTATATTTTTGCTTGCATTTTCAAATTTTGAAAAGGTTATTACAGTAATTCAAAACTCGATTGTTTCTTTCAAATTCTAAAATTTCTATTTTTTAATTTTTAATTTTTCATTTTTACTAATTTAAACTTCATCAAATTAATTCCATCTGTTCTTCTTCGTTAAAATCTATCATTAGTTAAAGTTAACACATGATTTCTTCTCTAAAAAATAACATTCCATCTTTCATGCCAATCTAGCTTGCTTCAAACATCCATCATTCATTCCATTTGAAACAAAACCGACGCTCATTTGTTTCAACTTTTTTTTCTGTCTTTTTGTTTGTAAATGTTAACAACTTAATTATTCCCATGAGATAAATTATTTCCTTGTGTTTTGTTTTTTTAAAAAATGCTTTTAAACTAAAATTTTGTTTTTGCTCTGATCTTTTAAAGTTGTGCTTCATTAAATTTCAAATTGTCTCATTAAAGAAATTAAATTTTTATCATATTAGGATTACGGTAGATGATTTTTATTTTGATTAAAAAACATCTTATAAAAATTTTGGCTTATAAAAAAGCAATTTTTCAAAGATTTTTCTTGTTTTTAAAACAAAAGAACGTTGCTTTGTTTTTAAAAATTTGTTTTTGAAAAAAGAAAAGGTAAAAAAATTGAGAAAAGAACAAAGAACGTCAAAAGTTTATTACGGCAGCAGCAGCGGCTGCCGTCGGCTAAATGTGGTAACAGCAGCAGCAGCAGTCGGCGTAAAAAAGAAAAGTTGCGGCAGCCGATGGCAAAATATCTATAAATCATCCAATTTTTTCCCCTTGTCATTTTTTGCCTCTTCTTTTTTGATAATAAAAAAGATGCAATTGCGAAATCATGAAAAGGATAAAAATAATAAAGCAGTTAAAAAAGTAATAAAACAAATTTTTTTGCAAGTCTTTTTTGACGTAATAAAAAATCTATTGTTAGCTGCTGCAGCAATACTTTATGTACATCCCCTAAGGGTGTGTGGCATTCTTTTGATGCCTTGAGGGTGGAAGATGAGGGAGGTTAAAGGCCAAGCAAGCCATTTAATTAGTTTAGAAACAAAAAAGAGAAAGAATTGAATTACCTCTTCCAAAAAGTTCCAACTAGGCGGGTGGCAGGCAAAAAAAAGTTGCTTCACCTCTTCCTACCAGCCCCGAAGGGCAGCAACAAAAAACATAAACTTATCCAACTCTTTTTTAGTCTTAAAATCGCAGGTCCACCAAAAAACAAGCAAAATCGTCGTCCAAATGGTATTCCACCAATTCCATCTGTGATATGTGATTCCTTGATATCTCCCAATCGTGAACCCTCAATTTCTCCAACCGTTTCAACATCCTCTTCTCGAGCGGCAATCGTCCTTGGAAATTTGCATCAATCCCTTCGACGAGCTCTGAATGTTCATCCTGAGAAATATCGTTCATCAAGGCAATATTCTCGATCCGCATCACCATTTTCATCGTCACAAATGGCACCTGCAAGATCGAGATCAATTGATGATGAACTAAATCGACGAAGGAATTGTCAAAGGGGTTCCCTTACACAGGAATATTCTGGAGTGACAACCCTGAAAGTTCCAGATGAACAATGTTTGGTGACATTGAATGATGCCGATTTAGAAGCAGTCTTCCCTGAAATTTTATGTCCAAATGGTGGGGATTATATGTTTACAGATGATGAAGATGATCCGGTGCCTTCTGAAATTATCACAATTAATGTCTCAGGAATGAGATTTCAGACACAGGAAAAAACTTTAAAAAGGTTAGTTTTCAGCTTCATATGCAAATTATATTTTGAAGGACAAAAGCTAGAGATTTTGGGAGTAGTAACTTGCATAAGCAGTTAAGGTTCTAACAAAACATGAAAATCAGGGATTTATTGGAGCTTGAACTAAAAAAATTAAAAAAGCTTTATCAGACAAAAAAGATGATCCAATGAATTCCTGATTTTCAGGTTTAGTTCAAATTACGCTTTTTTGCAAAAAATGCATTTTTTTTCAACCACGTGTCTTAGAATCTGTTGCATTTGAAATTTTTAGTATTTTCTGCTGCAAAAATTATCAAATATTGCAATAGAAATAAAATAATTTTTACCTCCATATTTTTATTGGCGGTTGCATCTGTTTACAGCTGTTTGGGTGCATGACTGTAATTTGCTTGAATAAAAAAGCTATAAACTTAAACATGTCTAAATTATTTTTAAAAAACATCTGTAAAACTGATTTTTTGATTAAAACACAATTCTATGTCATTTTAATTTTAAAAAAAACATAATTTTTTAGGTTTCCTGAAACAATTCTTGGAAATCCTTTTAAAAGGAAAAGATATTACATTCAAAGCAAAAATGAATTCTTTTTTGATCGTCATCGAGCATGGTAAATTTATATTATTTACAAATACATTAATCCACAATTATAAATATTTAGTTTTGAATCAATATTACACATATATCAAAGTCATGGACAAGTTGTTCGACCTGAAAACATTCCAATTGATGTTTATTTGAATGAGCTGAAATTTCATAATGTAAATTTGCATATCCATGGATTCCATTAATACTGTAATTTCAGTTTTCTGGAGAAGTTTTGGAGACATTTTGGGCGAATGAAGGTTATGTAAAACCACCAGAAGCAAAAATGCCAGAGAATTTTATTCAAAGAAAATTATGGGAATTAATGGAATATCCTGATTCCTCTCTGGCAGCAAGGATATTTGCCTTCATTTCAATAGCAGTAATTATAATTTCGATCTTTTCATTTTGTGCCGAAACAATTCCGGAGTTGAAGCCCGAGGAAGTTTTCTCAACACGAGAATGGAACAGCGGATTCTTTTGGGTTGAATTTATTTGTTCTGTTTGGTTTTCCATTGGTAAGTCTTTAAGATTACTGTAGTCGGATACGAAAATAGCTGTTTACTGTAGTGGAGTAGAAAACTTAATATTCAAATTTTTAGAGCTTATACTTCGATTTCTTGGTTGTCCTGAAAAGATTGCATTTTGTAAATCCTTCTTAAATATCTTGGATTTTGTTGCAGTTGCACCATTTTTTGTGAATATGATTTGGTTTGCAGATAGCACAACCTCGTCCATGTCCTTCTCCGTTCTAAGGATTATCCGACTTGTTCGAGTTTTTAGGATATTTAAACTTAGCAGGTATGCAAATTTTATATTGTCCAGGGGTGGTATACAAAATCCACGTTTTTAGGCATTCTGTTGGTCTTCAAGTTCTGGGAAAAACTTTTAAAGCTTCCATTCGGGAATTCTTTTTGCTGATTTTCTTCCTTGGAATTGCTTTGGTTCTTTTCTCTTCGGGAGTTTATTTCGCAGAACAAAATGAACCAAACACAAAATTCACATCAATTCCAGCATCGTTTTGGTTTGTGCTTGTAAGTTTTGGTTTTTTGAAATTTGAATATTCTTTTGTTAAAAAAACTGTGACATCAAAATTTTAGGCTACATTATCAACAGTCGGATACGGTGATATGGTAAGTAATATCTTTGTTCAGTTTAAGCAAATTTCATCAATCCTTTATTTAGGTCCCAACTGGAGTTTATGGTAAAATTGTTGGAGGTTGTTGTTCTTTGATTGGAGTTATCACTTTGGCATTGCCAGTTCCGATCATTGTAAGCTTTATCCCTTTTTTATGCAAATTTTATTCCCAATAACTTTTTGCAGGTAGCAAACTTTAAACACTTTTATCGACAAGAAATTCGCCTTGCACAAATGTATAATTTGGCTCAACAAGATAATGCTTCAAACGCTTCTAAAAAGTCATTTAATATTGGAGCTTAAAAACAGGGTGAAAAACTAACATTGCTTTACAGACATTCAAGATAATCACAAAAAATTCTGCTGCCATATATCCTAACAAAATGCCATTGATGCAATTCACCAACATTTGATCTTAATTAATTACTGTAATCGATTAATCCCATCCAAAACCTAATTCGTGTTCAACTACAAAAAATATTTTATTATTTACAAAAACAGATTTCTCACTAAACAAAAAAATTACTCATTCTTCAAAAACCGGTATTAACTTCTTTTTTGTATTTTTATTAATCTTTTAAAAACAGTCGATATTTGTTGCAATTATATATATTTAATTCGAGTGATATATGAAAAGAAAATAAAGTTATATAAGGGTATTAAATAAAAATGGGTTTGGTCATCAGACATTCAAAAATTGCAAATTAAAAAGTAAAATTGAAGGACGCAAAAAGAGCAAAGAATGTTTTTAATTAAATTAAAGTTGAAAATAAAAGTTCAATTTATGTCAATTTAATTAAATTTGAATGTTCAAAACTGCAATAAAAAATCGAATGTTTAAATTTTTGAACATCCAATTAACTGCCTGGAAGTTCAAAATAGATAACAGTTTGTGCCATTGGAATTCTTGAAGGCTCTAATGGCATTTCATAAGATCCAACATCATTTTCTGTTATCTTTTTAAATGTTAAAGTTCCATTCCAACTTAAATGTGCACTAGATGGAATTTTATCCTTCTAAAAGCAGTAACTTAAAGTTACAGAATCCTTTTGTAACAGTAACTTACTCCATCAGTTGTCCATGTGCCATCTTGATCTGGTGAAGCAAAAAGATACTGTGGATTTGGGGAAGCTGGCGTGAAACGTTTAATCAAAAACATTCCTTCTCCGAAGTCAAAACTCGCTTCTTTTCCAATTTCAACAATCATTCGAGCAACTGCTCCATCGACATCGGTGACAGCAAAAGCAAAGATCAAGGCTAAATTTATGCAAATTATTTTTACTTTGGAACTTTTAAAAAACTTACCACAAAGAAACAGCAAATTTTTCATTTTTATCAAATCTAAAAAATCCTAAAAGTTTTTACCTTCGATTTTAAGTTATTTTTCTTTGTTTAAACTTTAAAGAAAAATTAAAAATGTAATGAGTCATAAAAATAGGCTCAGAAAATTTTTTGAAAAACGCCCCGTTGATGTTGACTTTGACGGATGGAACGAGTAGGAGTTCAAAAAAATAACACAGCTGAATTTTTTGTTTACATCAAAAAAAGAACTAACAAAACCAATAAAACAAATTTTTAAACGAAAAATTGACCGAAGGAAAAATGACATTGATCAAAATTTGGTTTTTTATTATTAATTTTATTATAAAATGCAATATTTATTGTAACAGTAATATTATGTTTGGGTATTAATAAAATAATATTAAAATGTTACGATTAAAAAAATAATTACGCATCATTTTTGATCTAATTTTTGAGTACAATATTGAACATGGTGCTTGCGACTGCTGAAACTGTACCATTTCCTGTTGCTTTGATCTTTGCCGCCTCTAATGGCATTTCATATGATCCAACATCATCATTTGTGAACTTTTTAAAAATCAGAGTTCCATTCCAATAAAGATGTGCGGTGGAAGGGATTTTAGTTTTCTAAAAATATCGAAACTATATATCCACAGGATACAATTAAAGGAGGAGGCGCATCGCCTGTAGCTTTTTTGATGAAAAGTCGATTGCATTTCTCGACGCGAAAACACCTTTCATTGGAGCTTGTTTTTTTCTTCACTGCAGCTGCAAAAAAGAATAAAAAAAGCAGCTCCAATGAGTCCCTGATTTTTGTAAAAAAAAGTTTGTAGGCGATGCGTCTCCTCCTTTAATAAAGACATACACCATCAGTTGTCCAAGAGCCATCTTGTTTTGGGGAAGCAAAAAGATATTGTGGACCATCAAAGGCCTTTGTTTGACGCTTAATCAAAAACATGCCTTTTCCAAAATCAATTTTAACTTCTTTTCCAAGTTCAACTTGCTTAACTGCAACTGCCGAAAAAACATTGTAAAATGTAATGGCTAAAATATAGGCTGAAAACTGTTTTTCGTAAGTTTTGTAAAAATTTGAATAAAAATAAAAACCTGCAAGAAAATGCTTCAAAGCCATGGCTCAAAAAAAGCAGCCAACAAATCTGCAAAAAAACTAAAATTAAACTCAATTTTCAGTCAACAAAAAAAACAGCATTGAAAACGAAAAGAGAAATCACGTTATTCGTCCTTCAAGTTTTTCAAGTCCATCGGGTCAATAATTTAACTTTTTTGATAAACGCATTGATTTTTGTTAACGACAAATGTTTTAAATCAATTGTTTTAAATAGGCTGTTGTCTCTATTTTTCATTTTGTTAACGACTAAAATGAAGCCTAATCAACATTTTGTTACAAAAATTGAAAGGGTAAAAACGTTTGTGAAGAAAAAATTTTCGTAGACAAATCATTTATATTCAATGAGCAAAAAAATATTTTAATTTATTTGTTTTTGCAACAAAATTTATGTTACATAGTATTGATGGAAATAAAGACAAGAAATTATCAAAAAGCAATCAAATCATTTATTAAATGTTAATGAATATCACAGTTTTATTCAACATAACGATCAGAACTCGGAGAGAAACTTCTTTGACTTTCTTTTTGTCGCGCATTTTTTTTAATGAAATTAAAGATAAAAAGTTTTCGAAATCAAAAAAAAGCAAAGCTGATTTTTTTTGATTTTTGCTTTTCAAATTTTTTTCAAATTCATTTATGTTATGTAACTAAGCATGGGGAACAAGAATATGTATGATAAAAACTTTTAATTGCCTTCTAAACGAACCCCACCCTAAAAAACATACCAAATTACTGTATTTTACTGTTTTTCAGAAAAAGGGGTAAGAAAAATATTTTTATTTGCGTTTCAAATTTTTTCAAATTCATTTATGTTATGTAACTAAGCATGGGGAACAAGAATATGTATGATAAAAAGTTTTAATTGCCTTCTAAACGAACCCCACCCTAAAAAACATACCAAATTACTGTATTTTACTGTTTTTCAGAAAAAGGGGTAAGAAAAATATTTTTATTTGCTTTTCAAATTTTTTCAAATTCATTTATGTTATGTAACTAAGCATGGGGAACAAGAATATGTATGATAAAAAGTTTTAATTGCCTTCTAAACGAACCCCACCCTAAAAAACATACCAAATTACTGTATTTTACTGTTTTTCAGAAAAAGGGGTAAGAAAAATATTTTTATTTGCGTTTCAAATTTTTTCAAATTCATTTATGTTATGTAACTAAGCATGGGGAACAAGAATATGTATGATAAAAAGTTTTAATTGCCTTCTAAGCGAACCCCACCCTAAAAAACATACCAAATTACTGTATTTTACTGTTTTTCAGAAAAAGGGGTAAGAAAAATATTTTTATTTGCTTTTCAAATTTTTTCAAATTCATTTATGTTATGTAACTAAGCATGGGGAACAAGAATATGTATGATAAAAAGTTTTAATTGCCTTCTAAACGAACCCCACCCTAAAAAACATACCAAATTACTGTATTTTACTGTTTTTCAGAAAAAGGGGTAAGAAAAATATTTTTATTTGCGTTTCAAATTTTTTCAAATTCATTTATGTTATGTAACTAAGCATGGGGAACAAGAATATGTATGATAAAAAGTTTTAATTGCCTTCTAAGCGAACCCCACCCTAAAAAACATACCAAATTACTGTATTTTACTGTTTTTCAGAAAAAGGGGTAAGAAAAATATTTTTATTTGCTTTTCAAATTTTTTCAAATTCATTTATGTTATGTAACTAAGCATGGGGAACAAGAATATGTATGATAAAAAGTTTTAATTGCCTTCTAAACGAACCCCACCCTAAAAAACATACCAAATTACTGTATTTTACTGTTTTTCAGAAAAAGGGGTAAGAAAAATATTTTTATTTGCGTTTCAAATTTTTTCAAATTCATTTATGTTATGTAACTAAGCATGGGGAACAAGAATATGTATGATAAAAAGTTTTAATTGCCTTCTAAACGAACCCCACCCTAAAAAACATACCAAATTACTGTATTTTACTGTTTTTCAGAAAAAGGGGTAAGAAAAATATTTTTATTTGCTTTTCAAATTTTTTCAAATTCATTTATGTTATGTAACTAAGCATGGGGAACAAGAATATGTATGATAAAAACTTTTAATTGCCTTCTAAACGAACCCCACCCTAAAAAACATACCAAATTACTGTATTTTACTGTTTTTCAGAAAAAGGGGTAAGAAAAATATTTTTATTTGCGTTTCAAATTTTTTCAAATTCATTTATGTTATGTAACTAAGCATGGGGAACAAGAATATGTATGATAAAAAGTTTTAATTGCCTTCTAAGCGAACCCCACCCTAAAAAACATACCAAATTACTGTATTTTACTGTTTTTCAGAAAAAGGGGTAAGAAAAATATTTTTATTTGCTTTTCAAATTTTTTCAAATTCATTTATGTTATGTAACTAAGCATGGGGAACAAGAATATGTATGATAAAAAGTTTTAATTGCCTTCTAAACGAACCCCACCCTAAAAAACATACCAAATTACTGTATTTTACTGTTTTTCAGAAAAAGGGGTAAGAAAAATATTTTTATTTGCGTTTCAAATTTTTTCAAATTCATTTATGTTAAGTAACTAAGCATGGGGAACAAGAATATGTATGATAAAAAGTTTTAATTGCCTTCTAAACGAACCCCACCCTAAAAAACATACCAAATTACTGTATTTTACTGTTTTTCAGAAAAAGGGGTAAGAAAAATATTTTTTTTTGCGTTTCAAATTTTTTCAAATTCATTTATGTTAAGTAACTAAGCATGGGGAACAAGAATATGTATGATAAAAACTTTTAATTGCCTTCTAAACGAACCCCACCCTAAAAAACATACCAAATTACTGTATTTTACTGTTTTTCAGAAAAAGGGGTAAGAAAAATATTTTTATTTGCGTTTCAAATTTTTTCAAATTCATTTATGTTAAGTAACTAAGCATGGGGAACAAGAATATGTATGATAAAAACTTTTAATTGCCTTCTAAACGAACCCCACCCTAAAAAACATACCAAATTACTGTATTTTACTGTTTTTCAGAAAAAGGGGTAAGAAAAATATTTTTTTTTGCGTTTCAAATTTTTTCAAATTCATTTATGTTAAGTAACTAAGCATGGGGAACAAGAATATGTATGATAAAAACTTTTAATTGCCTTCTAAACGAACCCCACCCTAAAAAACATACCAAATTACTGTATTTTACTGTTTTTCAGAAAAAGGGGTAAGAAAAATATTTTTATTTGCGTTTCAAATTTTTTCAAATTCATTTATGTTAAGTAACTAAGCATGGGGAACAAGAATATGTATGATAAAAACTTTTAATTGCCTTCTAAACGAACCCCACCCTAAAAAACATACCAAATTACTGTATTTTACTGTTTTTCAGAAAAAGGGGTAAGAAAAATATTTTTTTTTGCGTTTCAAATTTTTTCAAATTCATTTATGTTAAGTAACTAAGCATGGGGAACAAGAATATGTATGATAAAAAGTTTTAATTGCCTTCTAAACGAACCCCACCCTAAAAAACATACCAAATTACTGTATTTTAATGTTTTTCAGAAAAAGGGGTAAGAAAAATATTTTTATTTGCGTTTCAAATTTTTTCAAATTCATTTATGTTAAGTAACTAAGCATGGGGAACAAGAATATGTATGATAAAAAGTTTTAATTGCCTTCTAAACGAACCCCACCCTAAAAAACATACCAAATTACTGTATTTTACTGTTTTTCAGAAAAAGGGGTAAGAAAAATATTTTTATTTGCGTTTCAAATTTTTTCAAATTCATTTATGTTATGTAACTAAGCATGGGGAACAAGAATATGTATGATAAAAACTTTTAATTGCCTTCTAAACGAACCCCACCCTAAAAAACATACCAAATTACTGTATTTTACTGTTTTTCAGAAAAAGGGGTAAGAAAAATATTTTTATTTGCGTTTCAAATTTTTTCAAATTCATTTATGTTAAGTAACTAAGCATGGGGAACAAGAATATGTATGATAAAAACTTTTAATTGCCTTCTAAACGAACCCCACCCTAAAAAACATACCAAATTACTGTATTTTACTGTTTTTCAGAAAAAGGGGTAAGAAAAATATTTTTATTTGCGTTTCAAATTTTTTCAAATTCATTTATGTTATGTAACTAAGCATGGGGAACAAGAATATGTATGATAAAAACTTTTAATTGCCTTCTAAACGAACCCCACCCTAAAAAACATACCAAATTACTGTATTTTACTGTTTTTCAGAAAAAGGGGTAAGAAAAATATTTTTATTTGCGTTTCAAATTTTTTCAAATTCATTTGTGTTATGTAACTAAGCATGGGGAACAAGAATATGTATGATAAAAAGTTTTAATTGCCTTCTAAACGAACCCCACCCTAAAAAACATACCAAATTACTGTATTTTACTGTTTTTCAGAAAAAGGGGTAAGAAAAATATTTTTATTTGCGTTTCAAATTTTTTCAAATTCATTTATGTTATGTAACTAAGCATGGGGAACAAGAATATGTATGATATAAAGTTTTAATTGCCTTCTAAACGAACCCCACCCTAAAAAACATATTAAATTACTGTATTTTACTGTTTTTCAGAAAAAAGGGTAAGAAAAATATTTTTATTTGCTTTTCAAATTTTTTCAAATTCATTTATGTTATGTAACTAAGCATGGGGAACAAGAATATGTATGATAAAAAGTTTTAATTGCCTTCTAAACGAACCCCACCCTAAAAAACATACCAAATTACTGTATTTTACTGTTTTTCAGAAAAAGGGGTAAGAAAAATATTTTTATTTGCGTTTCAAATTTTTTCAAATTCATTTATGTTATGTAACTAAGCATGGGGAACAAGAATATGTATGATAAAAAGTTTTAATTGCCTTCTAAACGAACCCCACCCTAAAAAACATACCAAATTACTGTATTTTACTGTTTTTCAGAAAAAGGGGTAAGAAAAATATTTTTATTTGCTTTTCAAATTTTTTCAAATTCATTTATGTTATGTAACTAAGCATGGGGAACAAGAATATGTATGATAAAAAGTTTTAATTGCCTTCTAAACGAACCCCACCCTAAAAAACATACCAAATTACTGTATTTTACTGTTTTTCAGAAAAAGGGGTAAGAAAAATATTTTTATTTGCTTTTCAAATTTTTTCAAATTCATTTATGTTATGTAACTAAGCATGGGGAACAAGAATATGTATGATAAAAAGTTTTAATTGCCTTCTAAACGAACCCCACCCTAAAAAACATACCAAATTACTGTATTTTACTGTTTTTCAGAAAAAGGGGTAAGAAAAATATTTTTATTTGCTTTTCAAATTTTTTCAAATTCATTTATGTTATGTAACTAAGCATGGGGAACAAGAATATGTATGATAAAAAGTTTTAATTGCCTTCTAAACGAACCCCACCCTAAAAAACATACCAAATTACTGTATTTTACTGTTTTTCAGAAAAAGGGGTAAGCAAAATATTTTTATTTGCTTTTCAAATTTTTTCAAATTCATTTATGTTATGTAACTAAGCATGGGGAACAAGAATATGTATGATAAAAAGTTTTAATTGCCTTCTAAGCGAACCCCACCCTAAAAAACATACCAAATTACTGTATTTTACTGTTTTTCAGAAAAAGGGGTAAGAAAAATATTTTTATTTGCTTTTCAAATTTTTTCAAATTCATTTATGTTATGTAACTAAGCATGGGGAACAAGAATATGTATGATAAAAAGTTTTAATTGCCTTCTAAACGAACCCCACCCTAAAAAACATACCAAATTACTGTATTTTACTGTTTTTCAGAAAAAGGGGTAAGAAAAATATTTTTATTTGCGTTTCAAATTTTTTCAAATTCATTTATGTTATGTAACTAAGCATGGGGAACAAGAATATGTATGATAAAAAGTTTTAATTGCCTTCTAAACGAACCCCACCCTAAAAAACATACCAAATTACTGTATTTTACTGTTTTTCAGAAAAAGGGGTAAGCAAAATATTTTTATTTGCTTTTCAAATTTTTTCAAATTCATTTATGTTATGTAACTAAGCATGGGGAACAAGAATATGTATGATAAAAAGTTTTAATTGCCTTCTAAACGAACCCCACCCTAAAAAACATACCAAATTACTGTATTTTACTGTTTTTCAGAAAAAGGGGTAAGAAAAATATTTTTATTTGCTTTTCAAATTTTTTCAAATTCATTTATGTTATGTAACTAAGCATGGGGAACAAGAATATGTATGATAAAAAGTTTTAATTGCCTTCTAAACGAACCCCACCCTAAAAAACATACCAAATTACTGTATTTTACTGTTTTTCAGAAAAAGGGGTAAGCAAAATATTTTTATTTGCTTTTCAAATTTTTTCAAATTCATTTATGTTATGTAACTAAGCATGGGGAACAAGAATATGTATGATAAAAAGTTTTAATTGCCTTCTAAGCGAACCCCACCCAAAAAAACATACCAAATTACTGTATTTTACTGTTTTTCAGAAAAAGGGGTAAGCAAAATATTTTTATTTGCTTTTCAAATTTTTTCAAATTCATTTATGTTATGTAACTAAGCATGGGGAACAAGAATATGTATGATAAAAAGTTTTAATTGCCTTCTAAGCGAACCCCACCCAAAAAAACATACCAAATTACTGTATTTTACTGTTTTTCAGAAAAAGGGGTAAGCAAAATATTTTTATTTGCTTTTCAAATTTTTTCAAATTCATTTATGTTATGTAACTAAGCATGGGGAACAAGAATATGTATGATAAAAAGTTTTAATTGCCTTCTAAACGAACCCCACCCAAAAAAACATACCAAATTACTGTATTTTACTGTTTTTCAGAAAAAGGGGTAAGCAAAATATTTTTATTTGCTTTTCAAATTTTTTCAAATTCATTTATGTTATGTAACTAAGCATGGGGAACAAGAATATGTATGATAAAAAGTTTTAATTGCCTTCTAAACGAACCCCACCCTAAAAAACATACCAAATTACTGTATTTTACTGTTTTTCAGAAAAAGGGGTAAGAAAAATATTTTTATTTGCGTTTCAAATTTTTTCAAATTCATTTATGTTATGTAACTAAGCATGGGGAACAAGAATATGTATGATAAAAAGTTTTAATTGCCTTCTAAGCGAACCCCACCCAAAAAAACATACCAAATTACTGTATTTTACTGTTTTTCAGAAAAAGGGGTAAGCAAAATATTTTTATTTGCTTTTCAAATTTTTTCAAATTCATTTATGTTATGTAACTAAGCATGGGGAACAAGAATATGTATGATAAAAAGTTTTAATTGCCTTCTAAGCGAACCCCACCCAAAAAAACATACCAAATTACTGTATTTTACTGTTTTTCAGAAAAAGGGGTAAGAAAAATATTTTTATTTGCTTTTCAAATTTTTTCAAATTCATTTATGTTATGTAACTAAGCATGGGGAACAAGAATATGTATGATAAAAAGTTTTAATTGCCTTCTAAGCGAACCCCACCCTAAAAAACATACCAAATTACTGTATTTTACTGTTTTTCAGAAAAAGGGGTAAGAAAAATATTTTTATTTGCTTTTCAAATTTTTTCAAATTCATTTATGTTATGTAACTAAGCATGGGGAACAAGAATATGTATGATAAAAAGTTTTAATTGCCTTCTAAACGAACCCCACCCTAAAAAACATACCAAATTACTGTATTTTACTGTTTTTCAGAAAAAGGGGTAAGAAAAATATTTTTATTTGCTTTTCAAATTTTTTCAAATTCATTTATGTTATGTAACTAAGCATGGGGAACAAGAATATGTATGATAAAAAGTTTTAATTGCCTTCTAAGCGAACCCCACCCTAAAAAACATACCAAATTAATGTATTTTACTGTTTTTCAGAAAAAGGGGTAAGCAAAATATTTTTATTTGCTTTTCAAATTTTTTCAAATTCATTTATGTTATGTAACTAAGCATGGGGAACAAGAATATGTATGATAAAAAGTTTTAATTGCCTTCTAAGCGAACCCCACCCTAAAAAACATACCAAATTACTGTATTTTACTGTTTTTCAGAAAAAGGGGTAAGAAAAATATTTTTATTTGCTTTTCAAATTTTTTCAAATTCATTTATGTTATGTAACTAAGCATGGGGAACAAGAATATGTATGATAAAAAGTTTTAATTGCCTTCTAAACGAACCCCACCCTAAAAAACATACCAAATTACTGTATTTTACTGTTTTTCAGAAAAAGGGGTAAGAAAAATATTTTTATTTGCTTTTCAAATTTTTTCAAATTCATTTATGTTATGTAACTAAGCATGGGGAACAAGAATATGTATGATAAAAAGTTTTAATTGCCTTCTAAGCGAACCCAACCCTAAAAAACATACCAAATTAATGTATTTTACTGTTTTTCAGAAAAAGGGGTAAGCAAAATATTTTTATTTGCTTTTCAAATTTTTTCAAATTCATTTATGTTATGTAACTAAGCATGGGGAACAAGAATATGTATGATAAAAAGTTTTAATTGCCTTCTAAGCGAACCCCACCCTAAAAAACATACCAAATTACTGTATTTTACTGTTTTTCAGAAAAAGGGGTAAGAAAAATATTTTTATTTGCTTTTCAAATTTTTTCAAATTCATTTATGTTATGTAACTAAGCATGGGGAACAAGAATATGTATGATAAAAAGTTTTAATTGCCTTCTAAACGAACCCCACCCTAAAAAACATACCAAATTACTGTATTTTACTGTTTTTCAGAAAAAGGGGTAAGAAAAATATTTTTATTTGCGTTTCAAATTTTTTCAAATTCATTTATGTTATGTAACTAAGCATGGGGAACAAGAATATGTATGATAAAAAGTTTTAATTGCCTTCTAAACGAACCCCCACCCAAAAAAACATACCAAATTACTGTATTTTACTGTTTTTCAGAAAAAGGGGTAAGAAAAATATTTTTATTTGCTTTTCAAATTTTTTCAAATTCATTTATGTTATGTAACTAAGCATGGGGAACAAGAATATGTATGATAAAAAGTTTTAATTGCCTTCTAAACGAACCCCACCCTAAAAAACATACCAAATTACTGTATTTTACTGTTTTTCAGAAAAAGGGGTAAGAAAAATATTTTTATTTGCTTTTCAAATTTTTTCAAATTCATTTATGTTATGTAACTAAGCATGGGGAACAAGAATATGCATGATAAAAACTTTTAATTGCCTTCTAAACGAACCCCACCCTAAAAAACATACCAAATTACTGTATTTTACTGTTTTTCAGAAAAAGGGGTAAGAAGAATATTTTTATTTGCTTTTCAAATTTTTTCAAATTCATTTATGTTATGTAACTAAGCATGGGGAACAAGAATATGTATGATAAAAACTTTAAATTGCCTTCTAAACGAACCCCACCCTAAAAAACATACCAAATTACTGTATTTTACTGTTTTTCAGAAAAAGGGGTAAGAAAAATATTTTTATTTGCTTTTCAAATTTTTTCAAATTCATTTATGTTATGTAACTAAGCATGGGGAACAAGAATATGTATGATAAAAAGTTTTAATTGCCTTCTAAGCGAACCCCACCCTAAAAAACATACCAAATTACTGTATTTTACTGTTTTTCAGAAAAAAGGGTAAGAAAAATATTTTTATTTGCTTTTCAAATTTTTTCAAATTCATTTATGTTATGTAACTAAGCATGGGGAACAAGAATATGTATGATATAAAGTTTTAATTGCCTTCTAAACGAACCCCACCCTAAAAAACATATTAAATTACTGTATTTTACTGTTTTTCAGAAAAAAGGGTAAGAAAAATATTTTTATTTGCTTTTCAAATTTTTTCAAATTCATTTATGTTATGTAACTAAGCATGGGGAACAAGAATATGTATGATAAAAAGTTTTAATTGCCTTCTAAACGAACCCCACCCTAAAAAACATACCAAATTACTGTATTTTACTGTTTTTCAGAAAAAGGGGTAAGAAAAATATTTTTATTTGCTTTTCAAATTTTTTCAAATTCATTTATGTTATGTAACTAAGCATGGGGAACAAGAATATGTATGATAAAAAGTTTTAATTGCCTTCTAAACGAACCCCACCCTAAAAAACATACCAAATTACTGTATTTTACTGTTTTTCAGAAAAAAGGGTAAGAAAAATATTTTTATTTGCGTTTCAAATTTTTTCAAATTCATTTATGTTATGTAACTAAGCATGGGGAACAAGAATATGTATGATAAAAACTTTTAATTGCCTTCTAAACGAACCCCACCCTAAAAAACATATTAAATTACTGTATTTTACTGTTTTTCAGAAAAAAGGGTAAGAAAAATATTTTTATTTGCTTTTCAAATTTTTTCAAATTCATTTATGTTATGTAACTAAGCATGGGGAACAAGAATATGTATGATAAAAACTTTAAATTGCCTTCTAAACGAACCCCACCCTAAAAAACATACCAAATTACTGTATTTTACTGTTTTTCAGAAAAAGGGGTAAGAAAAATATTTTTATTTTCGTTTCAAATTTTTTCAAATTCATTTATGTTAAGTAACTAAGCATGGGGAACAAGAATATGTATGATAAAAAGTTTTAATTGCCTTCTAAACGAACCCCACCCTAAAAAACATACCAAATTACTGTATTTTACTGTTTTTCAGAAAAAGGGGTAAGAAAAATATTTTTATTTGCTTTTCAAATTTTTTCAAATTCATTTATGTTATGTAACTAAGCATGGGGAACAAGAATATGTATGATAAAAAGTTTTAATTGCCTTCTAAACGAACCCCACCCTAAAAAACATACCAAATTACTGTATTTTACTGTTTTTCAGAAAAAGGGGTAAGAAAAATATTTTTATTTGCTTTTCAAATTTTTTCAAATTCATTTATGTTATGTAACTAAGCATGGGGAACAAGAATATGTATGATAAAAAGTTTTAATTGCCTTCTAAACGAACCCCACCCTAAAAAACATACCAAATTACTGTATTTTACTGTTTTTCAGAAAAAAGGGTAAGAAAAATATTTTTATTTGCTTTTCAAATTTTTTCAAATTCATTTATGTTATGTAACTAAGCATGGGGAACAAGAATATGTATGATAAAAACTTTTAATTGCCTTCTAAACGAACCCCACCCTAAAAAACATACCAAATTACTGTATTTTACTGTTTTTCAGAAAAAGGGGTAAGAAAAATATTTTTATTTTCGTTTCAAATTTTTTCAAATTCATTTATGTTAAGTAACTAAGCATGGGGAACAAGAATATGCATGATAAAAACTTTTAATTGCCTTCTAAACGAACCCCACCCTAAAAAACATACCAAATTACTGTATTTTACTGTTTTTCAGAAAAAGGGGTAAGAAAAATATTTTTATTTGCTTTTCAAATTTTTTCAAATTCATTTATGTTATGTAACTAAGCATGGGGAACAAGAATATGTATGATAAAAAGTTTTAATTGCCTTCTAAACGAACCCCACCCTAAAAAACATACCAAATTACTGTATTTTACTGTTTTTCAGAAAAAGGGGTAAGAAAAATATTTTTATTTGCTTTTCAAATTTTTTCAAATTCATTTATGTTATGTAACTAAGCATGGGGAACAAGAATATGTATGATAAAAAGTTTTAATTGCCTTCTAAACGAACCCCACCCTAAAAAACATACCAAATTACTGTATTTTACTGTTTTTCAGAAAAAAGGGTAAGAAAAATATTTTTATTTGCTTTTCAAATTTTTTCAAATTCATTTATGTTATGTAACTAAGCATGGGGAACAAGAATATGTATGATAAAAACTTTTAATTGCCTTCTAAACGAACCCCACCCTAAAAAACATATTAAATTACTGTATTTTACTGTTTTTCAGAAAAAAGGGTAAGAAAAATATTTTTATTTGCTTTTCAAATTTTTTCAAATTCATTTATGTTATGTAACTAAGCATGGGGAACAAGAATATGTATGATAAAAACTTTAAATTGCCTTCTAAACGAACCCCACCCTAAAAAACATACCAAATTACTGTATTTTACTGTTTTTCAGAAAAAGGGGTAAGAAAAATATTTTTATTTTCGTTTCAAATTTTTTCAAATTCATTTATGTTAAGTAACTAAGCATGGGGAACAAGAATATGCATGATAAAAACTTTTAATTGCCTTCTAAACGAACCCCACCCTAAAAAACATACCAAATTACTGTATTTTACTGTTTTTCAGAAAAAGGGGTAAGAAAAATATTTTTATTTGCTTTTCAAATTTTTTCAAATTCATTTATGTTATGTAACTAAGCATGGGGAACAAGAATATGTATGATAAAAACTTTAAATTGCCTTCTAAACGAACCCCACCCTAAAAAACATACCAAATTACTGTATTTTACTGTTTTTCAGAAAAAAGGGTAAGAAAAATATTTTTATTTGCTTTTCAAATTTTTTCAAATTCATTTATGTTATGTAACTAAGCATGGGGAACAAGAATATGTATGATAAAAACTTTTAATTGCCTTCTAAACGAACCCCACCCTAAAAAACATATTAAATTACTGTATTTTACTGTTTTTCAGAAAAAAGGGTAAGAAAAATATTTTTATTTGCTTTTCAAATTTTTTCAAATTCATTTATGTTATGTAACTAAGCATGGGGAACAAGAATATGCATGATAAAAACTTTTAATTGCCTTCTAAACGAACCCCACCCTAAAAAACATACCAAATTACTGTATTTTACTGTTTTTCAGAAAAAGGGGTAAGAAAAATATTTTTATTTGCTTTTCAAATTTTTTCAAATTCATTTATGTTATGTAACTAAGCATGGGGAACAAGAATATGTATGATAAAAAGTTTTAATTGCCTTCTAAACGAACCCCACCCTAAAAAACATACCAAATTACTGTATTTTACTGTTTTTCAGAAAAAGGGGTAAGAAAAATATTTTTATTTTCGTTTCAAATTTTTTCAAATTCATTTATGTTAAGTAACTAAGCATGGGGAACAAGAATATGCATGATAAAAACTTTTAATTGCCTTCTAAACGAACCCCACCCTAAAAAACATACCAAATTACTGTATTTTACTGTTTTTCAGAAAAAGGGGTAAGAAAAATATTTTTATTTGCTTTTCAAATTTTTTCAAATTCATTTATGTTATGTAACTAAGCATGGGGAACAAGAATATGTATGATAAAAACTTTAAATTGCCTTCTAAACGAACCCCACCCTAAAAAACATACCAAATTACTGTATTTTACTGTTTTTCAGAAAAAAGGGTAAGAAAAATATTTTTATTTGCTTTTCAAATTTTTTCAAATTCATTTATGTTATGTAACTAAGCATGGGGAACAAGAATATGTATGATAAAAAGTTTTAATTGCCTTCTAAACGAACCCCACCCTAAAAAACATATTAAATTACTGTATTTTACTGTTTTTCAGAAAAAAGGGTAAGAAAAATATTTTTATTTGCTTTTCAAATTTTTTCAAATTCATTTATGTTATGTAACTAAGCATGGGGAACAAGAATATGTATGATAAAAACTTTAAATTGCCTTCTAAACGAACCCCACCCTAAAAAACATACCAAATTACTGTATTTTACTGTTTTTCAGAAAAAGGGGTAAGAAAAATATTTTTATTTGCTTTTCAAATTTTTTCAAATTCATTTATGTTATGTAACTAAGCATGGGGAACAAGAATATGTATGATAAAAACTTTTAATTGCCTTCTAAACGAACCCCACCCTAAAAAACATACCAAATTACTGTATTTTACTGTTTTTCAGAAAAAGGGGTAAGAAAAATATTTTTATTTGCTTTTCAAATTTTTTCAAATTCATTTATGTTATGTAACTAAGCATGGGGAACAAGAATATGTATGATAAAAACTTTTAATTGCCTTCTAAACGAACCCCACCCTAAAAAACATACCAAATTACTGTATTTTACTGTTTTTCAGAAAAAGGGGTAAGCAAAATATTTTTATTTGCTTTTCAAATTTTTTCAAATTCATTTATGTTATGTAACTAAGCATGGGGAACAAGAATATGTATGATAAAAAGTTTTAATTGCCTTCTAAACGAACCCCACCCTAAAAAACATACCAAATTACTGTATTTTACTGTTTTTCAGAAAAAGGGGTAAGAAAAATATTTTTATTTTCGTTTCAAATTTTTTCAAATTCATTTATGTTAAGTAACTAAGCATGGGGAACAAGAATATGCATGATAAAAACTTTTAATTGCCTTCTAAACGAACCCCACCCTAAAAAACATACCAAATTACTGTATTTTACTGTTTTTCAGAAAAAGGGGTAAGAAGAATATTTTTATTTGCTTTTCAAATTTTTTCAAATTCATTTATGTTATGTAACTAAGCATGGGGAACAAGAATATGTATGATAAAAAGTTTTAATTGCCTTCTAAACGAACCCCACCCTAAAAAACATACCAAATTACTGTATTTTACTGTTTTTCAGAAAAAGGGGTAAGAAAAATATTTTTATTTGCGTTTCAAATTTTTTCAAATTCATTTATGTTATGTAACTAAGCATGGGGAACAAGAATATGTATGATAAAAAGTTTTAATTGCCTTCTAAACGAACCCCACCCTAAAAAACATACCAAATTACTGTATTTTACTGTTTTTCAGAAAAAGGGGTAAGAAGAATATTTTTATTTGCTTTTCAAATTTTTTCAAATTCATTTATGTTATGTAACTAAGCATGGGGAACAAGAATATGTATGATAAAAAGTTTTAATTGCCTTCTAAACGAACCCCACCCTAAAAAACATACCAAATTACTGTATTTTACTGTTTTTCAGAAAAAGGGGTAAGAAAAATATTTTTAATTGCGTTTCAAATTTTTTCAAATTCATTTATGTTATGTAACTAAGCATGGGGAACAAGAATATGTATGATAAAAAGTTTTAATTGCCTTCTAAACGAACCCCACCCTAAAAAACATACCAAATTACTGTATTTTACTGTTTTTCAGAAAAAGGGGTTAGAAAAATATTTTTATTTGCGTTTCAAATTTTTTCAAATTCATTTATGTTATGTAACTAAGCATGGGGAACAAGAATATGTATGATAAAAAGTTTTAATTGCCTTCTAAACGAACCCCACCCTAAAAAACATACCAAATTACTGTATTTTACTGTTTTTCAGAAAAAGGGGTAAGCAAAATATTTTTATTTGCTTTTCAAATTTTTTCAAATTCATTTATGTTATGTAACTAAGCATGGGGAACAAGAATATGTATGATAAAAAGTTTTAATTGC
The DNA here is from genome assembly GCA_024447195.1 of Panagrolaimus sp. LJ2414. Taxonomy (NCBI): domain Eukaryota; kingdom Metazoa; phylum Nematoda; class Chromadorea; order Rhabditida; family Panagrolaimidae; genus Panagrolaimus; species Panagrolaimus sp. LJ2414. Next base: position 690,264 of record JAMRXY010000070.1, on the reverse strand, counting down.
CTTCTAAGCGAACCCCACCCAAAAAAACATACCAAATTACTGTATTTTACTGTTTTTCAGAAAAAGGGGTAAGAAAAATATTTTTATTTGCGTTTCAAATTTTTTCAAATTCATTTATGTTAAGTAACTAAGCATGGGGAACAAGAATATGCATGATAAAAACTTTTAATTGCCTTCTAAACGAACCCCACCCTAAAAAACATACCAAATTACTGTATTTTACTGTTTTTCAGAAAAAAGGGTAAGAAAAATATTTTTATTTGCTTTTCAAATTTTTTCAAATTCATTTATGTTATGTAACTAAGCATGGGGAACAAGAATATGTATGATAAAAAGTTTTAATTGCCTTCTAAACGAACCCCACCCTAAAAAACATACCAAATTACTGTATTTTACTGTTTTTCAGAAAAAGGGGTAAGAAGAATATTTTTATTTGCTTTTCAAATTTTTTCAAATTCATTTATGTTATGTAACTAAGCATGGGGAACAAGAATATGTATGATAAAAAGTTTTAATTGCCTTCTAAACGAACCCCACCCTAAAAAACATACCAAATTACTGTATTTTACTGTTTTTCAGAAAAAGGGGTAAGAAGAATATTTTTATTTGCTTTTCAAATTTTTTCAAATTCATTTATGTTATGTAACTAAGCATGGGGAACAAGAATATGCATGATAAAAACTTTTAATTGCCTTCTAAACGAACCCCACCCTAAAAAACATACCAAATTACTGTATTTTACTGTTTTTCAGAAAAAGGGGTAAGAAGAATATTTTTATTTGCTTTTCAAATTTTTTCAAATTCATTTATGTTATGTAACTAAGCATGGGGAACAAGAATATGTATGATAAAAAGTTTTAATTGCCTTCTAAACGAACCCCACCCTAAAAAACATACCAAATTACTGTATTTTACTGTTTTTCAGAAAAAGGGGTAAGAAGAATATTTTTATTTGCTTTTCAAATTTTTTCAAATTCATTTATGTTATGTAACTAAGCATGGGGAACAAGAATATGTATGATAAAAAGTTTTAATTGCCTTCTAAACGAACCCCACCCTAAAAAACATACCAAATTACTGTATTTTACTGTTTTTCAGAAAAAGGGGTAAGAAGAATATTTTTATTTGCTTTTCAAATTTTTTCAAATTCATTTATGTTATGTAACTAAGCATGGGGAACAAGAATATGTATGATAAAAAGTTTTAATTGCCTTCTAAACGAACCCCACCCTAAAAAACATACCAAATTACTGTATTTTACTGTTTTTCAGAAAAAGGGGTAAGAAAAATATTTTTATTTGCGTTTCAAATTTTTTCAAATTCATTTATGTTAAGTAACTAAGCATGGGGAACAAGAATATGCATGATAAAAACTTTTAATTGCCTTCTAAACGAACCCCACCCTAAAAAACATACCAAATTACTGTATTTTACTGTTTTTCAGAAAAAGGGGTAAGAAAAATATTTTTATTTGCGTTTCAAATTTTTTCAAATTCATTTATGTTATGTAACTAAGCATGGGGAACAAGAATATGTATGATAAAAAGTTTTAATTGCCTTCTAAACGAACCCCACCCTAAAAAACATACCAAATTACTGTATTTTACTGTTTTTCAGAAAAGGGGTTAGAAAAATATTTTTATTTGCGTTTCAAATTTTTTCAAATTCATTTATGTTATGTAACTAAGCATGGGGAACAAGAATATGTATGATAAAAAGTTTTAATTGCCTTCTAAACGAACCCCACCCTAAAAAACATACCAAATTACTGTATTTTACTGTTTTTCAGAAAAAGGGGTAAGAAAAATATTTTTATTTGCGTTTCAAATTTTTTCAAATTCATTTATGTTAAGTAACTAAGCATGGGGAACAAGAATATGCATGATAAAAACTTTTAATTGCCTTCTAAACGAACCCCACCCTAAAAAACATACCAAATTACTGTATTTTACTGTTTTTCAGAAAAAGGGGTAAGAAAAATATTTTTATTTGCGTTTCAAATTTTTTCAAATTCATTTATGTTATGTAACTAAGCATGGGGAACAAGAATATGTATGATAAAAAGTTTTAATTGCCTTCTAAGCGAACCCCACCCTAAAAAACATACCAAATTACTGTATTTTACTGTTTTTCAGAAAAAGGGGTAAGAAAAATATTTTTATTTGCTTTTCAAATTTTTTCAAATTCATTTATGTTATGTAACTAAGCATGGGGAACAAGAATATGTATGATAAAAAGTTTTAATTGCCTTCTAAACGAACCCCACCCTAAAAAACATACCAAATTACTGTATTTTACTGTTTTTCAGAAAAAGGGGTTAGAAAAATATTTTTATTTGCGTTTCAAATTTTTTCAAATTCATTTATGTTATGTAACTAAGCATGGGGAACAAGAATATGTATGATAAAAAGTTTTAATTGCCTTCTAAACGAACCCCACCCTAAAAAACATACCAAATTACTGTATTTTACTGTTTTTCAGAAAAAGGGGTAAGAAGAATATTTTTATTTGCTTTTCAAATTTTTTCAAATTCATTTATGTTATGTAACTAAGCATGGGGAACAAGAATATGTATGATAAAAAGTTTTAATTGCCTTCTAAACGAACCCCACCCTAAAAAACATACCAAATTACTGTATTTTACTGTTTTTCAGAAAAAGGGGTAAGCAAAATATTTTTATTTGCTTTTCAAATTTTTTCAAATTCATTTATGTTATGTAACTAAGCATGGGGAACAAGAATATGTATGATAAAAAGTTTTAATTGCCTTCTAAGCGAACCCCACCCAAAAAAACATACCAAATTACTGTATTTTACTGTTTTTCAGAAAAAGGGGTAAGAAAAATATTTTTATTTGCTTTTCAAATTTTTTCAAATTCATTTATGTTATGTAACTAAGCATGGGGAACAAGAATATGTATGATAAAAAGTTTTAATTGCCTTCTAAACGAACCCCACCCTAAAAAACATACCAAATTACTGTATTTTACTGTTTTTCAGAAAAGGGGTTAGAAAAATATTTTTATTTGCGTTTCAAATTTTTTCAAATTCATTTATGTTATGTAACTAAGCATGGGGAACAAGAATATGTATGATAAAAAGTTTTAATTGCCTTCTAAACGAACCCCACCCTAAAAAACATACCAAATTACTGTATTTTACTGTTTTTCAGAAAAAGGGGTAAGAAAAATATTTTTATTTGCGTTTCAAATTTTTTCAAATTCATTTATGTTATGTAACTAAGCATGGGGAACAAGAATATGTATGATAAAAACTTTTAATTGCCTTCTAAACGAACCCCACCCTAAAAAACATACCAAATTACTGTATTTTACTGTTTTTCAGAAAAAGGGGTAAGCAAAATATTTTTATTTGCTTTTCAAATTTTTTCAAATTCATTTATGTTATGTAACTAAGCATGGGGAACAAGAATATGTATGATAAAAAGTTTTAATTGCCTTCTAAGCGAACCCCACCCAAAAAAACATACCAAATTACTGTATTTTACTGTTTTTCAGAAAAAGGGGTAAGAAAAATATTTTTATTTGCTTTTCAAATTTTTTCAAATTCATTTATGTTATGTAACTAAGCATGGGGAACAAGAATATGTATGATAAAAAGTTTTAATTGCCTTCTAAACGAACCCCACCCTAAAAAACATACCAAATTACTGTATTTTACTGTTTTTCAGAAAAAGGGGTAAGAAGAATATTTTTATTTGCTTTTCAAATTTTTTCAAATTCATTTATGTTATGTAACTAAGCATGGGGAACAAGAATATGTATGATAAAAAGTTTTAATTGCCTTCTAAACGAACCCCACCCTAAAAAACATACCAAATTACTGTATTTTACTGTTTTTCAGAAAAGGGGTTAGAAAAATATTTTTATTTGCGTTTCAAATTTTTTCAAATTCATTTATGTTATGTAACTAAGCATGGGGAACAAGAATATGTATGATAAAAAGTTTTAATTGCCTTCTAAACGAACCCCACCCTAAAAAACATACCAAATTACTGTATTTTACTGTTTTTCAGAAAAAGGGGTAAGAAAAATATTTTTATTTGCGTTTCAAATTTTTTCAAATTCATTTATGTTATGTAACTAAGCATGGGGAACAAGAATATGTATGATAAAAACTTTTAATTGCCTTCTAAACGAACCCCACCCTAAAAAACATACCAAATTACTGTATTTTACTGTTTTTCAGAAAAAGGGGTAAGCAAAATATTTTTATTTGCTTTTCAAATTTTTTCAAATTCATTTATGTTATGTAACTAAGCATGGGGAACAAGAATATGTATGATAAAAAGTTTTAATTGCCTTCTAAGCGAACCCCACCCAAAAAAACATACCAAATTACTGTATTTTACTGTTTTTCAGAAAAAGGGGTAAGAAAAATATTTTTATTTGCTTTTCAAATTTTTTCAAATTCATTTATGTTATGTAACTAAGCATGGGGAACAAGAATATGTATGATAAAAAGTTTTAATTGCCTTCTAAACGAACCCCACCCTAAAAAACATACCAAATTACTGTATTTTACTGTTTTTCAGAAAAAGGGGTAAGCAAAATATTTTTATTTGCTTTTCAAATTTTTTCAAATTCATTTATGTTATGTAACTAAGCATGGGGAACAAGAATATGTATGATAAAAACTTTTAATTGCCTTCTAAACGAACCCCACCCAAAAAAACATACCAAATTACTGTATTTTACTGTTTTTCAGAAAAAAGGGTAAGAAAAATATTTTTATTTGCGTTTCAAATTTTTTCAAATTCATTTATGTTATGTAACTAAGCACAAAATTTGAACTTTTTGGCATTTTATACGCCACCGAAATGCCAGTTTGGCATTTATCCACAATAATGCCTCCAAAACTGTTGGGGATGCTTCTAAATTTTAGCAATTATAAGTCATTTCCTATCAATTACAAACATATTCGATGGTTTTTGACGAAATTTCAGATTTTTTGTATCTCAAAATACTGTAGTCGGACACTTTTAACTATTTTTAAAAGGTTTTTGTTCCACCTGGTTTTTTCCCTATTCCGGACCCCCAAGGGCAAAAAAACACGGGGAATCCGATGGTGGTACTCACGACCTCTATAACTTTTTTATATTGGCGTGAGAACGGCGCAAAATTTTAATTTTGATTTTTTTGGGTCCCAACGTGAATTTCAAGTCTCGAAAATGCGAAATTCGGATTCAGCGACCTCGATTACCCCTATACCCAAGAAAATTAAGGCAATATCTCCAACGGCACCCGAGATCTGAAAATAGCGTTTTGAATTTGAACGGCACAAAAAAGTGCCAAAACGGCACTTTTGGCCAAAAAGACTTTGGATCTGGGCTTGTTAAGCATAGTCGAAAACGGGGGTAAAGTTTCAAAAAAATTCATTTTTTGCCTGTGCCAGGCCCTCCAGATTTTGTCCTAGAATGCGTTTTAAGCTCTACGTTTAAAAATGGAACGTATTTTAAACGTAACAAAACATCATAAAGATAATTTAACTACGATGCAAATTTTCGCTTATTATAATAACGCAATTAAATACAAATACGTTTAAAATGGAGGTTGAGCTACTAGAAAAGCGATCAAATGGTTAGCTGTAAACGGATATCACAATTTTCTTCGATAATGTTACATTTTTTGTTATAAGTTATAACTATAAATTAATGTATACAAGTTTTTTTTTACTTTGTCCATTACATGTTTCATATATTATTTTTAATAAACGAGTTCTTGAATCCTGAGTGGGAGTTGCAACCGTAGCATACATAATTGGGCATTGGCAACACACTGGTCCAAATGAGACTGTACACATAACGCCAACATGCGTTCATTTATCAATTTTTGCTTGGCTGACAAAGAAAAGAAAAAACGTTTTTTTCTTCTTTTTTGCTTGCTTAAAATTTTTATTTTTTAGAGATTAATTTTTCATCAATTACAAACAACTATTTTTTTGAAAATACTATTACTACGGAATTATTTTAGATTATAATAGAAATTTAATAGAATTTAATTCATTCATTATTAATATCAAAGATTATATTACGCAAAAAACAATTACGAGCGACAAGTTGAAGCTTTTTTTTAACAGGAAGAGATCTGTATCTGTGAAAATCTTCATCAATTGCACCATGAATAGCTTCTAGCCCTTGTTCAGTTGCAGATCCCCAAAATTTGTGATTTCTTACAAAAATTGGAACATGGTGAATAAGCCAATGACCTTTTGGAGTAAAATTTAGTGAAGAATCAATATATAGCTTTTGAAATCGCGCAATTAAATTTTCAAGTTGGATTATTTGATTTTCGTTAAAATGTTTGATTGTCATAAAACATTGAATAACCCCCAATAAAGAGCAAACATCAATAATTTTATCAGCTTCTTCTTGTTGAGCTGTGTTAACAAATATTTCACGAATAGCTTGAATAATTTTTGGTTCTGTAAGAAATTTTCGCATATCGTTTCCGTTCAATTGCCGAGTTTTTGGGTTCCGTGAAATATTTGAATTGGTTAAAATAGCTTTAATTGAATGTTGCTTCTCTAGAGTAATTTCTAAAGCTTCTAAACGTTTAAGAGCGTCTGATCCAATACCAAGAGGAATATGCAAACATGACGGTACAATATTTGCTGGTTCAACATAAATAAGTGGATGATGCTTTTGGCTGTTTCGTTGATTTTCACTATCTTTAATCATGCTTTCAAGTGTTCGCAATGGGCCAAGTTCGAATAATTTTGTTTTTTGGATGTAACACAATAGACAAGGGCAAATAGCACTGTGACCCGCGTGACCTGCTCCTCCACACAGCCATGGCATATCACCAACTCCAAACCATTCAATTTCATAAATTTCGCCATTAATTGTAATGAATTGTAAATTTTTAAGTTTGAGAAATAATTCTTTGCAATGTCTTTTGATTTGTTCATAATTGTCTTTTGCATTGAAAATCGCCAACACAAGTACGTTATCTCTGCTGGCAGAAAGTGGCACATCGATTAGCATAACACCAGCTTTGCTCCAACCTCTTCCCTTATCTCCCAATTTTGCCATTCTAATTTTGCCATTAACCAAAGGAATCTTTTTCTTTTTAGCATAAACTTCTAATCGATGATTGATTAATTTTACTGGATCTTTACAAACCAAGGAAGATACTGTAGATTCTTTATTGTTTTTATCTTGTACTTTTTCCTGTAATTTGTAACATTTATAGTCGTTTAAAATTAACTAGCTAACCTCTGAATATTCAAAACTTGATTCAATTTGCTGTACAAATTCAATTTTTCTAACTTCTTCGTTTTTTGCAAATAAATGAATATGTTTTTTGCGAAGGAATGCTTTCATTGCTTTGCGTTTCTTTGTTGAAATATCAAATTTAACACAGAATAACATATCGTCAAGTGGGGTTAAAGGTTTTGTAGCAATATTTTTGGTTTTGTTTTGAGATTTTTGATATGCTTTTTGCCTCCAATTATTACGCTAAAAACGGCGAATATGTAACACTGGATTCAGAATTTTTATAAAATTTTAACCTGTCGTTCAAGTTCAACTACTCGATCCTTAAAATATTGTATCCGTGCATTTTTCATTCTTAACTGTTCCGCTTGTTCAAATAAAACATTTTCGATTTGTAATTTTTTTGATGTTGTTGGAGTTTGAACATTTTCTGATGTCGATGGTGTTAAAGGTAATAAATTTAATGCAGGTGATAACGGTCTTGATCCAGGTGGTAATGGTATTTGTTCAGTTGACAATGACATTGATTCTGTTGGCAAACTTGTTCTTTCAAATGGTAATATTTGCTGTTCAGATTCGTTTTCTCTTTTAGGTTTTTTCTGACGAAAATTGTTTAAAGCTTGTTTTTTTCTTTTGTTTCTTCCAGGAGATTTTACAGGTTTTGGCATATTAAATAGAGAAAATAGACAAATAAATGATAAGAAACAATTTGAATCTGAATGATTTAGACAATAGAAGAACATAGTAAAATACAGTATGTCAAATGAATGATGTGCAATAATTTGAGACATATTTGAATACAAGAGTATAAGATGTGCACGTATTAGTAAGCTTTTAATCATTGTGTAGAAAATACATAATTATATATATATATAAGTTTATATATGGGATTACATGCATACATACATTTGTATGTATACAGTATCCACACAAACACTATATACATATATAAGAACGAATAAAATGCTGGTCGCAGTCGGAGAATGAAGAAAATATAATCATTAACATCAGTTCGTTGAAGGTAATTATACGATGTAATACTTTGAATTAAGTTCAAACATGAGTTTCATATATATCCCCATTGATGAATCCATAACTGCGACCAGCATTTCTAAAAATATTAATGTAAATACATATATGAATTTTAAACTAATAATCTTAAAAAAGAGACTGATACCTGTATTGAGTCGAACTAAACATAGCATACATTAATGAAAAAGCAAGAGAGATACAGCATATGAGATTTATATAAAATTAAAGAATTCCTTACAACAACAAACCCGGTTATACAAAAATTTTTAGTACAATTACTGGATTACACTAGTAAAAAGTCCAGAAAGCTTATAAACATGCTACGATAATGTAAAACAACAAAGGAAAGAAAAATAGAGAGATCTTCCATACAAAACGACAAAACGACATTCTTTGAGGGGAAGTTTGAGCTCAACGAAGATGTCTTAAGAGGTGAAACTTTTCATACACAATCTTTAGGGTCATACTTTTAATATTACGCGGATGGATTTTTAAAAAAAACAAAAAGAAAAATAAAAATTAAGATAAAAGATATTCATTTTTGTGAAAAACGGCGAAAGCTTTCTCTAAAAGGGGAAGTTTGAGCACGTAGACACAACGTAGCTGCTTGAAAATTGCCACACACATGTAAAAAGAGTAGGAGATTAATATTACCACGTTAAATTTTTGAAAAAATACTTTAAAAAACCAGAATATTAAGATTATCTTGTTAAACACATGTACTACACAAAAAAACTGTTTTATCAACGACTCCCAAAGTCGTCTGGCGTTATGTGTACAGTCTCATTTGGACCAGTGTGTGGCAATTCGCGGAAAATGAACTTGGGGGATTTTTCGCCATGGCTGGCGTGCAAAATAAAAATATAAAAAATAGCTTGTTTTCTAATTTGCTAAACTTAGTTAAAGGGACTGTCGCAGTGCTGCCTGATTTAGCCAAAAGTGGTTTTAACACGAAAAAAAGCAATGATAAAGAATGCGTTGTTTGTTGTCTTCGTCCGTCAAAAAAAAGAAAAAAAAACTGACTGCGACAGTCCCTTTAAAAAAATGATTTGTTTTTTTAAAGAAAATCATAAATTTAAAAGTATTTATTATTTTAAATTTTAAATTTAAAAATAAAAAATATTATTATATGAATATGTTAGTGTATATGGAAAAAACAACTTAAAGATTTGTGTTAGTAATAATAAATCTGCTTTTACATAAAATTAATAATTGGCTCATAATGATTATCATTAATGTACATGAGAAAAAAGGTTGGTGCTCCAATTGTTTTAATATTATTTTTAAAATGGGGGCTAATATGAAAATTAAAGCCATGTATGTGTATACATTGCATTCCAACATATCTGTCAAAGCAAAAAAGTCATCATTGCCCGCATACAAGTCTGCGTCTACTCGTTGTGGTGCCATATTCTTTAATTTTTGCGCTTTTAAATGATATTCATTTGCCAGATGAGCAGATCAAATGCCGTAAATTTGAATTCCATTTGCCTCAATATGTTCATATATTTTAATACGGATATGCCAATGATACTCTTCTGAGCCAGTAAGTAAAGTTGATAATGAACGATGCCCACAATTTCCATCACCACGAGTGTTTATTGTCACTATGGATCTCCCTTCGGGCTCAACAGCTACAGAAGCAAGTAAAGGGGAACCATATGCAAGGTCAGGGGGTAAACCGAGCAATAATAAATAATGTTGTAATTGGTGAAGATCTGGTGGAATAAATTATTCTGACTGAGTGTATGCCGTTGAAGGAGGGACAATACAATCATACAGTTTTGCAGGAATCAAATTTCCAAATATTCCTTCAAGTTGTATATTTTGGATTTTTGCCATATTTGTACGTTGCTTCTTCTGCACTTAATCCAATTGATTACGGTAGATTAAAGAGGTTACATCTTTTGTCACCAAAAAACCCAAAACCAGCATTATAAATTATCTGTCTTTCTAATCATAAAAATAATGTAAAAACATGAGTTTACTGTATGTGTACTTTGTTTGTTTTAAATTTTTAACTGTTCTTTATAATTTGTATTGCAAACGATGTTTTATTTTAAATGTAGTTTTTTTGATTGCGATTGTTTAATAATAATAAAGTTAAAAAACAAAATTAAAACCTTTTATTACAAAATAAAAAATAAGTAAGCAAATTCTTTACTCAAATATTTGCGGGAAAAAAATAACTAACTCCTTTGAATGGGCAAAGTGTCTTAGTCAATTTTCTCTCATCGCGAACAAAAATGACTAAGTCAAAAAATTCAACTTAGTCATTTTCCGCGAATTGCAAAACGTCTGAATTAACGAATCCAAAGCTTCTCTTTGTTCTTCACTTTGTCCATCGAATATAATATTTGGCGGATAATAATCGTTTATTCCAGCATCAATAATATCCTGAATAAATTTTTCAACTATTTTTTCTTCTTCTTTAGTTAATGAATTACTCAAGAATTCCATTTCAGATGTGATACTTGGATATTTCTAAAAATGAAAGCAACTAAATGTTTTAAAAGTTTAAAAACAATTGAAAAAGTTCATACATTTATAAAGTTTGAAAAACCATTTAAATCTTCAAATTTTCTTGTATTTAAATATATCGATTCCAATTTAATTGTTTTGATTTTTTTAAAAGCATTAAAAAAATCTTCCGAAAAAACACAATTATCATAATTAGAACTAAAAATCTGAGATTGTTAATTTTTAAATAAATGGTTCAACTTACTAACGAAATTCTTTGAGATTTGGTAAATTTTGTAGAATTTCACCAAGGCCAACAGAATCATCATTTTCGAATGTAATTTTTGCATCATAAAAACAAAATTCTTCAATAGTTCCAGATGCAGTCAAAAATTTGAATTCATTGAGAGAAAGACAGATATTGTCAAGGTTTAGCAATTTAACATCACAAACTGCAATCTTTTGAATAATTGCAGATGCTGTTGCTCTCATTTGACTGATTGTGGATCCAAATATTGTTGCTCTACTCACTGATAAACGTTCTACAATCCAAAGTTTTTGTGTAAGGTTTTCAATATTTTCAATTCCTTCAATATATTCGCCGAATACTGGATAACATTTACCATTCAGCGTTTGATAATGCCATACCTCTTTGCCAATGTAAATATCAAAAGCATATTCAACATCTTTAACAACAAAATATGGAAATTCAGGAAAATGTTGAAAATATTTGTGACATTTCATTAATTTTAATGCCATTTTTGGTTTTGCATTTACTTTCATCCATTTTAAAATATCCGATGGGAAATTAGATGATGGAGCACGAATAAATTTAGACATGTAAAATAATTTTAAAATAATATTCTACGCTAAATAAATGTCAAACAACTAATAGATTCTTACTTTTCTTCAATCAATAAAAATAGAAAAAAATGATAAGTGATGTTTTAGGCGTTCTTTCTGTGTCCATTATATAAGAAATTAGAAGTAAATAAAACCTAATATAATCACAAAGAGATAAGGAATCAAAGTATTATTTTTTAAACAAGAAGTTCAAAAATTTAATTTTTTCCTTTTTTTATTGTTTGTATTTTGTCGATGGGTCACAAATTTAATATTAACAAGACTACCGATAAAATTTAAATAAATTGATATGTTTAATTTCACAAACTTTAAACAATAAATTTAATTTATATTATGTGAGTCATTGTAACTTGGAACCAGAAAAAATGTCCATAACAATCATTTTTAAAAAATACCGGTGAACAATTTTCTAATTTTTGCTCGAATTTGAAAAAGTCAATTCTAAAGCAAAATAAAATCTCAAAAAGACTAGGAATGTTTTTTTTCAAAAAATTTCTTTTTTCTTTACTTTTGTTTGTGATTTATGCATTTATGAACAAAACTAAATTTACTCTTCAATTTTTTTTGGCAAATTCACATGTTTTTTGCTTTAAAAGTGACACATATTATGAGCGATACATTTCAAATAGCATTTTAAGGTGTTCCATTTCCCTTCACATATGTGGAGTGATTTTCTTTGATGCCATTTTTTGTGTTGGTCGAAAGATATAACTGATAGATGGTTCAACGCGTAGGGATGCCAGAGAACTTTTAATAAAAATGTTTGAAGCTTTTGTAATCGAAGAACTCATTTTAAAAACTGCAGTTCGGAGAGATTTATTTAAAATAAAATATATTACTGGAGTATCACCTGTAAAATTATTTTCTTATAAAACTATAAAATAATTATGTAAACTACCATGTAAACAAATCCATGAAAAATGGGCTAAAATTTCGATAAAAACTGGAAATTCCCAAAAAAGCATAAAAATGTGAAGCAATGGAGCAGCAAACATTTCACCACAAACAGCAATTGCTTGTAAGGTCATCTAAAATATTGATTATTAAATTTGGTAATTATTAATACAACTTTTTTTAACATCACAAAAAAAATGTCAACAAGTACCCGTAGTTTAGGCTAATGTTTATGCAAATTTAAAAAACGGCATACCTGTTTTTGAACTTTTGATATTGATGTTGTCGATGTCATTCTGGTTTTAATTTTTGTAACAATTAAAAGTCCACCATAAAAGAGAATTAAAAATGTAATGATTAACTATTGTTCCAAGAAAAGAATGTTTTAAATCTTTGAAAATTAAACTAAAAAAAGAAAAAAGGTTTTGAACAATTTCATTTAAATTTATTTTTGATATTTGCCTTATTTTTAGTAAAAAATATCTCTTACATTTGGATTATTTTCCATCCCTTCGATAAGATGATAAGGATCATGATGCATGGCATAAATTTTGATATCAAAAACATGAGTAACATGAAATCCAACATAACATTGATATAAAATTGGAACACACATCCATAAATAAGTTTTAAAGCCTCCAAAAAAGTATGTTGAAAGTTTTGGGAATCCCATTTCCATAAATCTGTTAAATCCCAAAATTACACAAAGTGTTGTAACTCCATAAAATCCAACTAAAATTTGCATAATAGTTATGACTGATATACAATGCAACTATTACTCACCAACACCAATTGCGCCAGTGAGATAATATAATTTTGGATTATTACAAAAATGTTCCCCTTTCATGACCTGAATTCCAGTAATAATTCCATTGCAGGGAAGAATAAAAATATCATAAATTCCCATCATAAACATAAATTTGTAACAGGAATGTTGAAAAAATTCTTTTTTAGTCATTGCAATCATGAATGGAAGATATGATAGCTGAAATATAGATATTTATGCAAATTTTGAAAGATCTTGAACAACAATTCATTAAAAGTTGTTTAGAGTAAATCAAATCCAAATTTAGGTCCACTTACTTCGAAAAGAAGTCCGGTAATAAAATATGATAATCCAATGTAGATATTTGGTTTTCCTTCAGCTAACCATTCCGCCTGAGTTTTTAGGGAACAATTCTTTTCATAAAGATCATACCATTGTTGATGATTAAAGAAGAATGCCCAATAACCCATTTTTGATTATTCAAATTTTTTAGAGTTGTAGCAGAAAAAATGAGTTTTTTTTACTTTTTAAAAAAGTACCCAAAACTTAAAACTTGTGTTTTGTTTTTTTCTTGTCCAAGGTTTTTATATAGTAATTTTCAGGGGCGGAACATAAATAACATCTTGTAGCAATATCATAGAACAAATATTTATTATGTAATTAATGGGGGAGTATTTTTTTCAACACAATTTAGGATACGGTTTATTCACTCGAAAAAAAAACTAATGAAAAAGTGCGTAAGACCGGAAAAATTTGCATTTGTTGAAATTCTTCTTCATAAATGTACTCTTAAAATAAAGTTCATCATCAAAAAAATGACTCTTTTTTTCTTTAATTTATGCATCATCTTTTTTTTTGTTTTATAAAAAAACTTTCCTCATAAAACGTCGTATATTAGTAGTTTCTTACAATAACATTCTATTGTGCCAAATTAATCCTTTTACGACATTTTTTTTCATATTTGTTTTGTTAGCAGCTTTCTTCCTTATTCAGTTCAAAAAAATTCCTAAATTTTTTGGGTAAGCTAAATCTGTCTGTTAGTCATTACATATTTTTTGAAACAAAAAATGACATTTTAAGAAAAGATAGAATCCAATTTTCAGTTTTCATCGATTCGCAATGGTTTTCACTAATAATAACAGTTTTGCCAAAATTCATTTTGTCTTCAAGCATACTTTTTAAACATAATGAATTCACAAAAATTTGCTTTTTCAAACGATTCGCAATGGTTTTTAATTCATTTGAAACACAATGTATTCACAAAATTTGGGTTTCCAAGTTGTATTCTCAAAATAATAAAAAGGGCACAACAAAAGGGCACAACAGTATGAATCTTCTGTAGTTTAAAAGCAGAAGATTCATCGACAAAGAACACAATTATTACCAAATATATTAAAAACAACTCAAGCATCTCTTTTCTTGAGTTCATTACAGTATATCCAATTAAAAGTACGTCTTATTCATTTTGTATTGAAAACAAAAATTATTATTCTTGTAACTGCATTTTAATTTTAACTTTAAAAAGCAGGCATTTTCATGCATTCGTAAACCGGATTTGGCAACAAAATATTTGCTTGAAAGAATATACTTTGAAAGGATAATGAATTGTCTTTTTTAAATTATGATTTCAATTACTGTAAGTACAAAATGATTAACTCAGAAAATTAGTTTCCACTTCAAATGTTTAAAAATAACTCAAATTTAGTATTTTCAAAAATATCCACAGATTTATGATTTCCTAAGAAATGGCATAACATAAAATTATATCTAAATTATATTCCCCTCAGGCAATGAAACAAAGAAATTAAAATTACAGCTTCCACAAAAAGAAAAAAAGGTTTTTAAAAATATTTTTTGTATTTGGGAGTATAATTTTGTCCTAAAAAGAGCAAATCTAATTACAACTTAAGTTATGAGTAAAACATTACGAAAACTATAAACGTATTTACCAACCTACATTCAAATTTAATAGCTTAACAAAGATTGATCAAATTGTAATGGATAAATTTTATTGAAATTAAATTTAGCAAACAACGTAGGCAATACAAATAAGATATTATCACAATAACAGATTTTTAAATAAATTTAAATGATAATTTTTAAAAATATAATTTATTAGTGTTTCATTAATTAATTCCAAATTCGGCCTTTTTCTGCAATTAAAACTAAAATTCCATCATCTTCTTCAATTTCACCAGTCATAATAACCTTTTGCTCAGATTTAACTTTCAAATCAAATGCATATTTTACTTCAATAACCATGTCATTGTTATCTGTAACTGATAAAACTTGAAATTTTTCACGACTTTGAGAATCATAAAGTGATTGTCCAACAATTGTAACCGTCATTCCAGGTGTCAATTTATCAAATTCGGAAAATGCTGAATTTTCTAAACATTCATTTTTACTGTACAGTTTTGAATGCTTCTCAAAAATTAATTCAATATTTAAATCAAATTTTCCAAGTTTATAGCTTTGACTATTATAAGGTTCAGGGCTTCGTTTTGTGTGTGAAAAACTAATATAATTTCCAATTTTAACATCAGCAAATTCATTCAATCGACCAGAATTCTTTCGAATTTTAAGTGTAAAATGTTTTGATTTTCCTGAATTTTCATCATCTGAAACTTCCAAAGTCAAAAATATATAATTTTCATGTGGCGGTGATCTTCGAATTACTTTTGCAGTAATAATTTTTGGGCTAAAAGTTTTTTATTAATAGTCTTTATATAATTATTTAACTTTTTATTTACTTATTACGATCCCGTGGTCGAAGTGAGACAACATCGGATACTTTTGAGACAACATTCATTTTAATGAAAAGAAAATGGAACAATGTTCAACAATAGAAAACGAAAGCAAAGTGTTAAAACTGTTAAAAGCATATTTCACACAAAAAAATGAGTCAATAAAAATATGATAAGAACTGTGAAATTAAGCCGATGATTAAATATAAAAGCTCTTTTTTTCGTTGACCATTGTTTGTTCATCAGATTTCAAAGTGAAAAAATATAAGTGTTTAATGCCAAATAAAAATCTTCCAAAAAAAATGACTATTGATAGCTCAGTAGAACAAGGACAAGGTTTATTTTTCTTAAAGAGACATAGGCAAAAATCAAAAATACATTGCATCATTCTTATCTTTTCGTTGCAAGCTTACTTTGTAATTTGTATGAAACTGAACGAATTAGTTTTTTAAATGGTTTCAGATGCCTTAAAGGAATGTATTGTTGTCATGGAAGTAATAATTTGTTCTTTAACAAAAATAATCAATATTAAATTTCAACTTAAACTTAAAGTCAGGTGTGTTATCGTATCACTTCTTCAATCAAAAAGCAAATCATTCAGTAATAACCATAAATTTTGCCACAATTATTACTTATTACTACGCTGATAATTTTTTATATTTATTGAAAAAAAGAACGTTTCTCCTTCGGATCTCTTCCACGTCTTTTCGCCCCTATGTGAAGATAGAAGATACATTGCTTTTTGTTTCTTTCCAACAAAGCAGGAAAAAATTTTTTTGCAACAGTTTTTCAAAAAAAAAGAATTTTTGAATTTTTGTTTAGGAAGAGGCGGGGAACACTTTTTCCTTTCCTTTTTCATTTTTTTCTTCGTTACAGTATGAAAAATTCAACTTTTTTTTCTTAAATTTTTTCTAAAGCCACTCCATAATTGCCTAATTAAACGGTTTAATCATCATT
The DNA here is from genome assembly GCA_024447195.1 of Panagrolaimus sp. LJ2414. Classification (NCBI taxonomy): domain Eukaryota; kingdom Metazoa; phylum Nematoda; class Chromadorea; order Rhabditida; family Panagrolaimidae; genus Panagrolaimus; species Panagrolaimus sp. LJ2414. The sequence goes on along the minus strand of JAMRXY010000070.1, from coordinate 673,307 downwards.
AACAATTTACTAACTCTTTTTTCCCCAAAAGAAACTATCCCCCTGACCACATTTTTGTAGTTTATTTTGCCTATTTTTCCACTAAGAGAGACTCATTCCCCCAGGTCATTCCCCCGAGTCTCTCTGTCCTTTCCCCGGCCTTCCTCACTGAAATTGGGATACCTTGTCGTGGTAGTGAGGCCCATATGCGTTGTTTACTCATATGCTAAAATCCTAAAATGCGACCTTTTAATTGTGTTTGGATGAAGCAATATTTTTTTTAACATTTTGTTCATATTTAAATATAAAACGATTATAAACAAAATTTAAAAAACCGGGTCCAAAAAAATGAAAAAAATTGCTTTTTTCCTCGCATTCAATTTGATCATTTTTTACCATGTTTTTTTATACGACTTCCTCACATTTTTTAAAATGGAGGAAATTCTCAACAAAATCTGGCTTTTTTTAAACCTACAACTTGTTAAGATATTACTACAGTACAACTTTAACAGTAATATTAAGATTACTGTAAGTGAGGAAAATTTCCAGGTGAATCGAATTTCCCCCTTTTTCAAAAAGTGAGGAAAATTGCGAGCTCGCTTTTTTCCTCACTTTTTTTCTTTCTTATTTTTCAAAAATGGATTCGAACCTTTGCCTTTTTGGTTTGAACGCTTGCGCGTTCTACCATCAAGCCATCGGTGTTAACAGAAAGGAATGGAAAAGTTTGACTCTTATAACTTTGCACTTTTTTGGTGCACGCATTTCATTCTTTTTTGTTCTTTTTTTATGCTTTTTTTTGCACTGTGTTAATTTTAAATAAATTACTGTTTTTTTAACTATTTTTACACACATTTGTCTAAAAAATGCAAATCAAAGTCAAAGTCTTTTTTTGCAACATTAACATTTTTATTCATAAAATTTTTTTTCAAACATAAACATTCAATCAACAAAAGTTTCAACATTATTCTATAAAAATTAAACTTTACGCGGTCTTCCTCTTCCACGTTTTGGTGTTTCTTCCGCTGCTTTTGTTGCATCAACAGTTGTAGTTGCTGGAGATTTTGGTCCTTTTTTAGAAGCTTTAATGATTTTTCTTGGTGCAGGAAGTTTTGGGGTTACGGTTGAACTTTGTGGATTCTCTTCAGTATCATTGACAGTTGTTGAGGCTTTCCTTTTCCTGGGTTGTAGGCTTTAAAGAAGATTGAACCGAATTTATTGGATTACCTTCGTGAGAAAAGTTCACATACTTTTGAGTCAGAAGCTGATGCCATTAATAAATTAACAGGAGGCAAAGAAATGAGCACAGCTGATTTTATTCAATTGTTTGGTGAAGTTAGGTCTGCAATTATAAAATTTTGAAAAAACTTTTACATTGGACTTTTTTTAAGATTTAATCATAATCGAACCAGAAGTGCAAAGAAGTTCAGTTTGACAGATTTAACTGCGGATATTATTAAACATCTCGGTGAAAAAGAAGCTAATAAAAGTTTGGAATTCCTTTCAACTATTGATGATGGCAGTTTAGCGCAACAAAATATTATAATTGCACAAAACCCATCTGTGAGTTTTAGCAGCAGAAATAATCCATAAATTAAGAGAATTTAGATTACCGTACTTCAACAATTGAAAAAGTACCATAAACAAGCAGTTTTATTTTTAATGGGAGCTTTCAATTCTACCACCCCTGAAATCCCAAATGTTAAGCCAACAGCAATTGTTGACGTGATCATCCAATCTCCTGTGCTTATTGGTAAAACAACATAGCAAATTTATAGTAATTAAGGTAATTCTTTAGATAAAATTTGCAACTATTTACCTCCATCGTTGGTGAAAACTGCTGTTTACATTCCTGGAGCACCTCAAGGTGGTGAAGAAGCAAGAAATCGTTTTTTGACAAAATTAGCAATGGAAAAACGATGTTCTTTAGCAGCAGCTATGAATCTTCATGAATGTGATTCATGGTTTAAATTGGTTGATAATTTTGATAAAGCTTTGATTTATCAATGTTCTTATGATGGTTAGCAATTGTTTAAAACTCATATAACAACTAAAATACTGTATTTTTAGTTACAAAGCTTATGATAAATCAATTATCAATGTTCAAAAGTGTGACTGTTGTTGGAGGAGAAAATTTAAAGGACTTGATTAAAACACGGACAGAACAACCACAATCCAATGAAGCTGGACAACAAGCAAATGAAGAAGATAATATCGCCGATGCTTAAAACATTTATGGCAAAACTTTTTATGAATTTTTATGTTTGAAAAAAAATTTTATGAATAAAAATGTTAATGTTGCAAAAAAAGACTTTGACTTTGATTTGCATTTTTTAGACAAATGTGTGTAAAAATAGTTAAAAAAACAGTAATTTATTTAAAATTAACACAGTGCAAAAAAAAGCATAAAAAAAGAACAAAAAAGAATGAAATGCGTGCACCAAAAAAGTGCAAAGTTATAAGAGTCAAACTTTTCCATTCCTTTCTGTTAACACCGATGGCTTGATGGTAGAACGCGCAAGCGTTCAAACCAAAAAGGCAAAGGTTCGAATCCATTTTTGAAAAATAAGAAAGAAAAAAAGTGAGGAAAAAAGCGAGCTCGCAATTTTCCTCACTTTTTGAAAAAGGGGGAAATTCGATTCACCTGGAAATTTTCCTCACTTACAGTAATCTTAATATTACTGTTAAAGTTGTACTGTAGTAATATTTTAACATTTACAAATCTTAGTAATAAAAAATTAAACACTTTTCTTCAGAAATTGAAATTCGTTATTATATATATATGTATACAGTTTTATGTTTAAAATAATACTTTTTGTAAATTTAAGATGTCAAAAGAAGCAAAAAATGAATCTATTCTTTCTCTTCTTGGTATTCAGTTAAGCTTTCCACCACCTCAACCTCTGAATTCTATTCAACCTTTTGGCAATTTTTCTTATTCTCGACCAATTCCATTAAATCAATTACCTAGAATTGATGATTGGTCAAATACTTCAGCTCCTGCAGTAATAAAAGATTATGATCCGAATATTGTTACTTCATCAGAAGGTGAAAAACTTGGAATATTTTTTGGCAAAACTTTTTGGGCATCCAATTTTCATCCATGTAAAATTTCAAAAAATGGTAGTTAATTTTATACTTGAACTTTTAAAAACTAAAATTTAGGATTAATTTTTAATTCAAATGAACAATTTTATCAATACAACAAAGCTATTTATGCCGGTAAAACCAAAATTGCCCAACAAATTTTGGAATTTTCATCTCAAAAAATGAAAAAACGGGCTACAAAGAATATTTTGCTCGGTGCCGGTTGGAATTCTTACAAACTCAAAGTCATGGAAGAAGGTCTTCGACTAAAGTTTAACCAGAATCCCAAATTAAAAGACCGTTTAATTCTTCTCCCGCATGTTACTTTTGTTGAAGCCAATTGCTATGGGATTATCCAGAAATTACGTGACCATGAGGGGAGAGGGAGGGGGTAAGCCAAATGGTCACCGGCTTTGATGTTGTCGGTAAAAAGATCTTTGGTCACGAAGGGAGGGAGGGGGTCTGAAAATCACGTTTTGTTGGTCACGTGATTTCTGGACAATCCCAATGATACCTTCTGGGGAGTTGGATTGGATATGAATAATTTTAAGATAGCAAACCCACAAAATTGGCCAAAGAATTCAAATCATTTGAGAAAATTACTTTGTAAAGTTCTTGATACTTTGTGTTAGTTTATGTTAAAACAGAACAATAAAAATTTTTAAAATCCACTTTCGGTTTCAGTCAAATTACGTGAAATTTAAAATTTAAACAAAGGTTTATCTAAAAAATGTTAGCAAATCTTAATCTAATAACTTTTCCATTTATCTTGTTTTTATTTTCGTTTTATTCAGGGTCAAAAATATATGAATCAAACAAAAAAAAATTTTTTCTCAATTTTCATTTTTCACCTGCCGATCCCTAATTTTTGTTTTCATTTTTTACAAAAAATTTTAATCTTCATGTTCAAAACAATACTCCCACAACGAAAAGACATTCTGTTACTTTTCGAAAAAAACTTTTTCATAACTTTTTTACAAATGTTTACTGAAAATTTACATCATTGTTTTACCACATTTTTATGGGTTATTAATAATAATGATGCATGCACAACCGCAACAACAAAATTTTACAGAAGGTCAACATGAAGAAGAATCTTTAAAGTTCCTTGAAATCTTTTCAACTCATTATCCTGATATTGATAAGAATTATCGATTGTTTTGGAGAACAGTTCTAGAAGAATGTAAGAAAGAGAATATTTTTCTTGGAGCAAGTGTTGTACAACTTTACACAACAATTTGGCCAAATTTTGTCGAAAAAGCTCGGGTATGTTTGTTGCATTGTTTTACATACTTAATAATCATTTATATATACTTTTACAGGTTAATTTTCATAACAATTGCTTAACAAAGATTGATCAAATTGTAATGGATATTTCAAAGACTCGTAATCCACATCTCTGGGGTCCACCAATTGCAAATAAGAATGCTCGAGCTCGTGCAATACGGGGTTTTAATCCACCGAAAGTTAAAATCATTGAACCTCAACCTGTTGTCGCTAAAAGTCGTGGAAGAAAGAGAAAAGAACCTACAGATGCTGCTGTTGCATCTATACCTTTAGCTCCAGTTGTAGTAAGTTTTTAGTGCTTTTATTGTGCATAATTTTATACTTGTTGTTATAATCTTTAATATGACTCTTTTTTAGAAAGTCCCCAAGCCAAGAAAAAGTCAACAAAGTACAAAACAACAAGTGATGAATACCGATGGTCAAACTCCAACAACATCGAAACCTGTAAGTTCTTTTGAATAGCATGACCGTTTGGATGCACAAACAGAAGAATATAATCTTGGAATACATTATTACTGTACTTTTAAACATTTTTAGCGTCAAGTTCGTCGTCGCAAACGGCAACAACTTCTTCCACCTATCTTGGAAGCTCAATCAAGTGATTTACCAGGTCCTTCTGGTTTTAAAGCTCCACCAACGCCTGTCCTTCAAAATCCAACTTCTCTTTCAACAATTGCTGCACTTCTTCGAACACTTTCTTCTGCTCAATCTGCTGCCGCTGCTGCTTCTTCTTCAACTGCAACTCCAATTGCTCAATCATTTCTTCCATCACTGTTTTCTTTAACTACTCCTGCATCAATTGCACCAACACCTCAAATTCCAAGACCACCATATCCAACTCCTGCTTCAGCAGCATTAACAACAGCAACACCAGAAATTCCTAAACCACCTCATCCAACTCCTGCAACACCTTTTACTCCATTTTCTTCTGTGGCACCTTTGATGGAATCAATCTTCAACAATCTTCAACGTCTTCCACCTCCACCAGAACCTCCAATTTTGGTTAAAGAAGATATTGAACCTCCGCCAGTAATGATTGATTCTCCCGTCACTCCAGTAACACCAAAAATCGATGAAAATTTTAATCCTTTTTTGCCATCCTCATCTTTCCATCTTAAATTATCTTCTGATGAAGAAGAAGATGAAGACATCGCTCCGAATTCTTCTGCAAATGTTGATAATGAAGAAAAAGAAAAAACTAATTAATAAAATAATAACGTTTCTTCGCTAATTGTTAAATTTTTTTCTGTTGCATTTTTGATTCTTTATTTGTAATAAATACATTTTCTTTTGCTTGTTTGAAGATTCTTTATTTACAAATATTTATTTGCTTTAATATTATATTTAAAATTTTATTTTGGAAGTTTTTTATGAACAGGATTTATGAATAAAAAATTTATAATTGCTTTGAAATTTTGTTGTTTGATTAGGATTGTGCATTTCCCTTTCCTGGGAAATTTCCCGGTTATAATTACGGTAATTTTGAAGCTTTTACATTGCAAAAAAGCTTTGACAATATTGATTGCAAAATTACATGTTTTAAAAAATGAATCTTTGTAGTTTCCACTGTTATTCTAGGTGGTGGTTGCAAGCAACATTTGTAATAGACGAAATTCTTGTTGAGCAAATATCAGTTTTTTATTAGACAATTAATGCAAAGGAATGTTAAAAATATAGGTAAAGTTACATAAGGCTTTGCTGACAAATTTCCCAGACCATTCGTTTTCGAAAATATGGCATATGTTCCTGATTGAAATCAATTGGAGCTCGTCGAGAGGCATATTCAGCGAATTTGCAAGCAAACATTCCACAATCAGAACCATTCGTTTGAGTTGGAATATCTTTTCGGCATTCTTTTTCCCATTCATCCGTGTAGATTTCTTGATTCTTTTTATCCATCATTTCGGAAGAAATATATGATCTAAAATATATGCATTGATTACGGTATTTTTATCATCACAAAACTTACGACAAAACTTTAAAAACTTTTGGATTATTTTTGTGCATTGAATCATAATATTCGATTCTTTCATTCCAAATATCCACAATTGCCATAGTCCAATGAGTTGATCTTAAATGAACAGGAACAATCCATAAATCATATGAAAAAATATCGACCTTCTTTGTCCATTTCTTTACAGATGCATAACCTTTTTGTTCCAAAGTTGAATAAAAGAATGTGGGGAATGCATATACCTAAAAATATATTGATTAGTATTAGATACAGTATACAATATGAATTACTTTTGGTAATGATGTATCTTCTTCTGATCGTTGAACAATCAGATCCAAATAAAAATTGATCACTTCATCATTCAAACAATTAAGACCATAAAGAGTTTTGAGATCTTTTCTTGTGATTTTCACTGCAGCAGTATCAACAAATATTTCAGCGTTTTTTAAATTTCGTTTCCAAGCTCTTTCAATTAATTTTTCTGCTTCTGCAGGAAGTGCTAAAACGAAAGAAAAAATATTATTTATCTAATTAGGTTAAATTAGGTACAGTCGAACCTCGTTATAACGTTTTTCAAGGGACCGCAAAATAAGACGTTACATATATCGAGGTTGACGTTATAACGAGGTCCGATTAATATGGGCTCCTTATTGAAGGGACCGGAGACAAAGGACGTTATAACGAGGTAAACGTTATATCGAGGGACGTTATAACGAGGTTTGACTGTATATTAAAAAAGTCACAACAAACCTGGGGCAATAGAATCTTCAGAATCTTCACAACCACTGAAGCTTAATTTCTAAAAACCAAGAATGTATAAAATTGGAGAAATAAACCACATAAACACTTACCCGAGGTCGAGGATAAAGTTTATCAAACTTCAAAGAGGCTCCAGTGCTTTTACTTCGAGGTTTTTGCAATGAATTGAATCGAAAAAGGGATTCCTTATTTTTGTATCGATTTCCAGTTGATTGAATTTTCTTTCCAGATGATGAAGTTTGAGATGTTTGAGAATTAAAAAGTTTGAGATTATTCTTTTTCTTTGTGGATAAAGCATCTTCGACAATTTTTTGCAATTCATCACAAAGCTTTTCAAGAGATTTTGCAGAAGCTTCTGTTTCAGAAATCTGGATTGAATCAAACTTCTTTGTTGCAAGAGGAGTATCATCATATTCAAAAACAGAATCATTTCCTGATTCATGTTTTGGAACATCACGATTTGAAGATTGTCGTTGTTGAGATTGTTTTCGACGAGAAGATTTCTGCTGCGGCTTTTGTTGTTGGACATTTTGCAAATAATTGACACCATTCAAAGATAATGCAAGTGGTTCCATTGAGAATTCTTTATTTTCCATTTCTTGAATCTTCATTACAAGATTGAGAGAAACATTAACTGGATTATTTAAGGATCGAGATCGAGGGGCACGAAGTGTTGCATTTGATGATCTTCGTCCTGTTGATGCCGATGAAACAGAGCCACGAGAAGATGCAGAAGAACCAGAAGCAGCTGTTTTAGATGAAGGTGATCGGCGACCAGTTCCATCACGGGTTGATTTTCTTCCTGCCTAAAAATATAATCATCATAATACTGATAGTTGAAATAATTATGTAAAAAAAGAGACATACCTTTTGCATTTTTGTTGTTGATTAGTTTAGTTGTAGTTGTTAGACGATGTTAGTAACCGGCCAAAAAACACGACCGTCGAGTACTTGAACAAATGAAGTCAAAGTGAGCGATTTGAAGAACGTTTTTTGTGCTTAAGTCAACTTTCAAAACCCAAATTTGCATGTTTGTGTTAGTCTTCGTTTGCATGATTTTTGCATATTTTGTCAAATTTGTTTGTTCAAAAGTTAAAAATTTTTAGTGTAACCAGATCCTTTGATTTAACTTTAATAGGAACCTATTTTTAAAAGAGTACGGTATAGTATTGTTCAATGATTCTTTATTTATTTGCTCATAAGCTTTTTTATGAGCCTTTTTTCCGCTTTCAATCTGCATTTCAATTATTTTTTTATTCATATTTCAAAGTTTCTTTTTTTGGATCCCAAGAAGCTACAGATTATGTTGTTCGAGAAATTTAAGTTTGTAAAATAATATCTTAAAAACGGACAATGGCATTTTAACATTAAAAGATATAAGATAAATTATCAACACACAAAATTTTGATAAGTTTTTAATATTGTGCAAAAATTTTTTCTAATTTTTTTTGCAGAAAACGAGGACAAAAACGACTTTGATGTTGAAAAAATATGATCAGTTAGTCTAATAATTATCAGAATTTGCAGACTTTTTCAACGACAAAATTGTTTTTGAAAATGCATTGCCTGCTGAAATTCGTAAAACCCCACACTTTTTACTCAACTTTTCCTCTCATAAAACTGCCACTGTTCGTTTGTTGGTTGTTGGTTGGTGTCTGCGAGTCTTTTTATTTCAAAGGAAGCGGGTGCTTGGCAAACTGTGTACAATGACAATAAGATGCAAGGAAACATTTTTTGCTGATTTTTTTGGTGTAAAAAAAGAAAAAAAACTAAAGCAAATATGATTGCAATAATCTTTTTTATTTTTTTATTATTTTTTGTTAACCGCAATTGTTTGCTGCTGTTTTACAGTAAAAAAGGGCTGGCGGGCCGTAGGCCCGCTTTAACCCCTAGTTGAATAAAAATAAACAAGAAAAAACTTAAAAATTCTAAAACAAAACTTTATTGTTTATTGTATTTCTTAATATTTGCTTAGTTATTTACAGCTATATAGTATTTTCAATACTGTAAGGAAGGCTGCTTTTTTGTTATGTTAACAATAACAAAATTTTGTTTTATTGAAGGCATCATCAAAAGATGAACAACTTTTCACTTCAAAATATAAAACGATAAAATATAAAAGTTTTCAAAACTTCACAAAAAAAGACAGAAAACCTTTGATTTTGCAAATTAAGATATTTTTTTGAAAACCTTTTGGAAAGTTGCAGATTATAAGGTTTTTTGTATGAATGTTTCTAATCGCAAGAATTTCTTGCATTTGAAATGGTATTATCAAGGAAACTTCCAAGTTGCAAGAATTTCTTGAAATTGAATGGGTTTTTTAAAGAAAGCTTCCATGTTGCAAATATTTTTTGCATTCAAAAAGCTTTTTATTTGCAATCACTTTTTTTGCAAATCTTCATCATGCTTTTTTGCAAATGCTCTTTTTGCAAATCTTCATCATGCTTTTTTGCAAATGCAAAGTCGGGGAACGAACCTTTAGGACTTGGGGCAAAAAGCAACGCACTACCAACTGCGCCACTGAGACAACATTGTTTAGCAGGAAAAAAATGTATATGACTTTTTGCCAAAAAGAACGATGAAAAACTTTTTTGTTCATTTTTGTTTTCTTCTTTTGGCAAAAAGTCATATACATTTTTTTCCTGCTAAACAGTGTTGTTTCAGTGGCGCAGTTGGTAGTGCGTTGCTTTTTGCCCCAAGTCCTAAAGGTTCGTTCCCCGACTTTGCATTTGCAAAAAAGCATGATGAAGATTTGCAAAAAGAGCATTTGCAAAAAAGCATGATGAAGATTTGCAAAAAAGTGATTGCAAATAAAAAGCTTTTTGAATGCAAAAAATATTTGCAACATGGAAGCTTTCTTTAAAAAACCCATTCAATTTCAAGAAATTCTTGCAACTTGGAAGTTTCCTTGATAATACCATTTCAAATGCAAGAAATTCTTGCAATTAGAAGCATTCATACAAAAAACCCATTAAATTGCAAAAAATTCTTGCAAATATAAAGGTTTCTCTTAATAACCTATAAAAAGTTTGCAAAATAAAATGTTGTCCTTAAATATCTTTCAAATTGCAAACAAAAATTTGCAAAATAAAAGGTTTAATGCTTTTTTTTGTCAAGTTTTGAAAAATTTTATATTTTATTATAATAATAATAATAAATTTATTCATGCCCAAACGCATGATGCATTAATAATAAACAAACAATAAAATAAAATTACGAACACAAGATAAATAAAACAAGATAAATTAAATAAATGAACAACTCAAACTAAAACTAACAATTTACAAAAGGAAAAAAGAAAAAACAACAAAAATGTGAGTGAAAGTAAATTAAATTAAATTACAATATACAAGTTTTAAGTGATAGTAGTAGCTTTCTTTTAAGTATTATTAGAGTTTTAATGCCTGGAGATTTTTCTTAAAGGATTTCGAACAGGTATACTGTAGGTTTCTGGGAAGTTTTATATATTTTGAAATGGCCCGGTAGGAAAAGAAATTTCTCTTGATTGATTTTAGGGCCTTTGGAAGGACAAGTTTTTGTTGTGACCCACGCGTTTTAGACGATCTAAGAGTAATGTTAAGTTTAAAGTTAACATTACCGTTTAAAAAGTCATTTAAAATGCATAGGTCATACTTATTTCGACGGGATTCAAGCGACTCTAGACCGAGCATCTCAAGTTTTTCTTCATATGGGGCATTAAAATGGGGTTTAAGTTCCTTGGAACGAAGAAAAATTAATTTAAGAGCGACTCTTTGAACTTTTTCAAGTTTGTCAATGAGCTTAACTTTAGTAGGGTTAAAAACGGGGGTGGCAAACTCAACTAGGGGACGAACATATGTAATAATAATAATAATAATAAATTTATTCATGCCCAAACGCATGATGCATTAATAATAAACAAACAATAAAATAAAATTACGAACACAAGATAAATAAAACAAGATAAATTAAATTAAATAATTGAACAACTCAAACTAAAACTAACAATTTACAAAAGGAAAAAAGAAAAAACAACAAAAATGTGAGTGAATGTAAATTAAATTAAATTACAATATACAAGTTTTAAGTAATAGTAGTAGCTTTCTTTTAAGTATTATTAGAGTTTTAATGCCTGGAGATTTTTCTTAAAGGATTTCGAACAGGTATACTGTAGGTTTCTGGGAAGTTTTATATATTTTGAAATAGCCCGGTAGGAAAAGAAATTTCTCTTGATTGATTTTAGGGCCTTTGGAAGGACAAGTTTTTGTTGTGACCCACGCGTTTTAGACGATCTAAGAGTAATGTTAAGTTTAAAGTTAACATTACCGTTTAAAAAGTCATTTAAAAAGCATAGGTCATACTTATTTCGGCGGGATTCAAGCGACTCTAGACCGAGCATCTCAAGTTTTTCTTCATATGGGGCATTAAAATGGGGTTTAAGTTCCTTAGACCGCAGAAAAATTAATTTAAGAGCGACTCTTTGAACTTTTTCAAGTTTGTCAATGAGCTTAACTTTAGTTGGGTTAAAAACGGGGGTGGCAAACTCAACTAAGGGACGAACATATGTATGATACATATGAACGAGAAGCTTAGTTGAGGTGGATTTTAGCGCTTTAAAGAGGATAAAAAGACGACCTAAAGCATTCTTGGAAATTTTAGAAATATGGGTATCCCAATTAAGATAATTAGAAACGTTTAATCCCAAATCCCTAATACAACTTTGGTTATTGGGGATTTTAAATCCATCGTAGAAATAGGAATACTTGGGATTACTATTAGGTAAGCAATGTAAAACATTGCATTTGCTAATAGCAATCTCAAGTTGGTTTTCTTTGGACCATGCTTCAAGCTTTATTAAGAATTTTTGAAGTGGGGAGTCAGCAGCAGAAAGAACAGAAGAAATTGCTTTAAGGTCATCGGCAAAGAGCATGTTAATGACTTCAGGGGTTGCGCACTGAGAGATCAAATCTGCGATAAAGAAGAGAAAGAGAATAGGTCCAATTTTGGACCCTTGAGGGACACCAGAGTTAATGTCATATTCTTCAGAAAAAGATTCCCCAACCTTAACTCTAAACTTCCTATTGGTTAGAAACGCTTTAATCCATGAAATGATAGAATTTGGGACATTCGCTCTTTTGAGCTTTGCAAAGAGGATAGGGTGGGACATTCTGTCGAATGCTTTTTTGACAATAAAGTAGATGATATCACAAGCTATTCCCTTTTCTGCCCACATGGTTATGATGTCGAAAGTTTCGAGTAACTGTGTGGTTACCGATTTGGATTTTGTAAAACCATGTTGACAGGAAGGGATTAGCTTGTGTTCAGTAAAAAAGTTATTTAAAAAATTTACAACAATTTTTTGGGGTATCATGGATAGGGAGCAGTTAAGAGAAATGGGGCGATAGTTTGCGGCAAAATGTTTCTCTCCCTTTTTAAAGATTGGTATGACAGTTGCCTTCTTCCAAAAAGAAGGAACTTGTCCTTTAAAAAAGGAGAGATTGATAATCTTAGTTATGGGTTTATACAAGGTAAAAGCGCATTTCTTTAAAATAATATACGGTATTCCGTCAGGGGAGGTGTTGCATTTAGGTTTAAGCTTTCTTAGAATATCGTGAACTTGGGATGCCTGCAAAAAGGGTAAATTATTATCTCTTATAGGATCGGAATCCATAGAGATAACAGGTTTTTCATTTTGGAAATAAGTTAAAAAGTTTGCTGCGAAAACAGTTGTTTTATCAGATTCCGAAAAAATTGTGTGGGTATCACTTTTAAGCGCCGGGATATGAGTGTCGGGTTTTAAAAGTTTACCCAAATGGGAAAACATACCTTTCATCCCATATTTCTGAATAATTTGTTTTTCCTTTTTTCTACGCGCTTTTAGAGATAAGGTTAAAATTCTTTTGGAAATCAGAGAAATTTTTTTCAGGTTGGGGGAAATCTTGGGGATACTATCTCGATACTTTATCATAGATTTGATCTCTTTAGGAAGTACTTCAGTTGATGAGGGGGTTACGGTATGAACAAAGAGGCTGATTGCGTTGTTAACGACGTTAATAAACTCAGCATAAGCTTGATCTAAGTCCACTACCCCTTATCGTTTTATATCTAACAAAAAACATTCAATGAATCACTCATTTTTTTGCAAAACCAAACCCTTTTTAAAAATGAAATGATAACACGTCAAAATGACTGTTTCCTCCATTTTTTCCTTTTCAACAACAACGAAAACAATCAATAAATGAATGAATGGGAAAAAGAAGTGCGAGCAATGACAGCAAACACTATTCGATATCGATTTGAAAGAAAATGAGAAAGGAAATATACTTTTTGAGAGAGTAAAAAGATAATGTAGCCACGATTTGATCGATCGCGGTCTTTTTTATTCAATATTGCTTTTCTCAATTTTAATAATGTCTTCATTTATTCCATCCCGTGCCCCGTCATCTGATTTCCCTTCGGATATTTTAAAATGGATGAAAGTCAATGCAAAACCAAAAATGGCATTAAAATTAATGAAATGTCACAAATATTTTCAACATTTTCCTAAATTTCCATATTTGGTTGCAAAAAGTGTTCATTCTTATGATGATAAATGGTACATAACTAATTTGAATGACCAACCACAAATTCTTCACGGACTTGAAAGCATTGAAAATATTACAAAAAAGTTTTGGATAACAGAAAACATTTATTTTTTTAAACCTTCAAATCTTACATCATTTTTTATCCCAAAAATTGCAGTTTGTGATATCAAAGAATTATCACTTGAATATCAAGAAATTTCTTTTAACGAATTCCAATTTTTAACAGATTTTGGAAACATTACTACGCTTTATTTATCAAAAACAAATATTATCTTCGAAAATGGTGATCAGGTTTTTGTTGAAGATATTTTAAAATGTGTTCCGAATGTTGTAGAATTTACCTGGTAAAATTAAAGAATTTTTGTTTAGCTTAAATAACCCTTTTATAGCTTCTATTATCTATCTTCAATTTTGTCCCCGAACTTCATTAACCGATTCAAAGCAATTAATGCTTCAAAAATTAAGAATATTAGTATTGATTTATTTTCATATTCTTGTTTTGAAGCTTTCAACCATTTTGTAAATGTAAGTCTATTTTTTCCTTTCTTAAAAATTTGATGGATTTTTTATAGCATAATCCGCATGTAAAATATAATTTATACTTGGTTCATATTTCTGCAGAAGAAACTCAAGCTATCAGAAATTATATCAAAAACATGATCGAAATTGGTGCTACAAAGTTTCCACCTTTGTATATCGGATTTCCAGGACAAACTTCAGAAGAATCTACAGATTTATTGTTATTGCAAGATCGATTTAATGAATTAAATACAAAATGAATAAATTATAAATAATAAAGTAATTAATACATAATAAAAAGTATTCAAAAAATTTGTGATTTTCTGGATTTTTTAAGGCTAACAATATAATTTAAAGGTGGAGGCGCATCGCCTATAGTTTTTTTGTTTGGATGTTGATTGCATTTCTCGACGCGAAAACACCTTTCATTGGAGCTTGTTTTTTTCATTACTGCAGCTGCAAAAAAAGAATAAAAAAAGCAGCTCCAATGAGTCCCTGATTTTTGTAGAAAAAAGTTTATAGGCGATGCGTCTCCTCCTTTAACTAAAAAATTATAAAAGATATACCTAGGTACCGGCAGGGAACACTTTTTCTTTCTCTTTTTCCTTTCCTTTTTTTCGTTACAGTGTAAAAAATACAAATTTCCTCAAACTTTTTTTTGAAGATTACTAATCTAACCCCCTAGACGTATTTTTTTACGCTGATTCCGAATATGCTATTTTTGAAAAAGTTTTTTCTCAGAAAAATACCCAAAATTTGCATTTTTAGTGGTTTTTTAGTTGTTTGACCCCAAAGTAAGCAAAAGTAAGCTTAGCGACCTATACCATTCGATAGCCCTTTAAAAAATGCATCTGAATCAGAAAACCAAAATTGGGCGAAATTGGGCGAAAAAATGTGGCATTAAACGCAGAGCTAGAATTTGTTAAAAAAATTGCAATAAAAAGTGCAAAAACTTTTTTCTCTCGACAAAAATGAACGCACCACGAAAGTTTTCACGACAAAAAAAGTGTTCCCTTTTGCTTTTCGACGACGAAAAAATATTACTTTTTTAATTTTTCAGATGGCATTATCAGTGCTTAAAATTAATTTTTTTAATTTTCTGTTTTTATTTTCGTTTTATTCAGGGTTGAAAACACATGAATCGAACAAAAAAATTTTTTTTCCTAGATTTTCAATTTTTGTTTGCCGGTACCTAGATATACCATTAATAAAAGTATATTCTGGAAAAAAAAGAATTTTAAAAACAAAATAGTTGAAGATACTTTAAATTATTACTTTTAAGACTGCTTTGCTGCACAAACAATTAAATGACGAGAAAAGAAACCAGGTATTTTAACAATTTTTGCAGCAAGTTCACGTTCAAATGCTTTCTTATCCTCAAAAAACATGGCGAGTTCAGGCAACTGACTTAAAATTTGATCATATACGCTTTTTCTTTCCCCATGTTCGTCATCATCTTAAAAGGGATTAATTAATTTTTTTAAAGATTTGTGCAAAATTACCGTAATTTTGCTTAATAATAATTTCATCATCGTCTAATTTTTCAAGATCTGAATTCTTAATTTTTACAGATTTAGAAGTGCGGTGTTTTATTATTTGCGAGATTGCTTCAGCTGTAAAAAAATCAATTTTTAAATTTGTTAAAGCTAAAACTGCAAAAATATCAGGATCTCGAGTTACAAATTGAAATTGTTCAATTAAATTGTAATAACTTGTTTGAAGATCGTTGAACAATACTTTTAATGATTCATCTTGAAAGTTTGGTTTCTCGGTAGTACCGTTATTATGATTTATGCTTTTCTGCAATTCATTTTGGGCTCTTGAGACAAGTGAATCCAATATTTTTTGACATTCTGCATCGTTTTGACAGTTGGCTGGAATTTTAAGTTCTTCTTCTAACACATTTTTACTTTCATTTTGTATTTCATTTTGCCAACTTTTAATGAAATTTGTTACTTCTTCTTCCGATGTTTTTCTGTTAATCGTATTAATGATTGCACTTTGGGGCATTAATGAAGCTCTCAGTTTGTTAATATTTAATCGCAGTTTTTCAGACATACTTTCCAACTGCTTTTGAACATTTGGTGATTTTAAAGCTGTTGTAATATGGATTTCCAAAGTTTTTTCTTTATCAATTTCTCCGTTGTTAGCAAATGCAGATCGCAGCTCAGTAACCATAAAATAACAAATTTGTAACAAATATGGCTTAATCCATTCTTTGAATTGATCGTTGGTAGCATTCTTTTCATTTGATTTTAAATTTTGCAATGTTATTTTAGCAATTTCACGTAAGAGTTTTTGATTTTCTTCGCTGGTAAAAACTGCATCGACAAAAGATTTGATTCTTGTAAAAATTTCTTGTACAGCAAAATTGGTTGCATTCAAATTTTGAAGACAAAGGGCTTCAGTGATTCTTAATTGGTTCACTAAAGGTAATACATGCGGGATTGCTTGTCTTGCAACATGTTCGACATTTTCTTTAGTTAACCAAGATTTTATAATTGGCAAATTTTTTGCGAATTTTGTCAATTCAGCACTGCTAAATATCGTTGCATTCACGCTAAGACTTATTGCTTTATGTTTTCGATAATTTTTACATTGTCCGCTTGCAAATGCTTTAACACCAAATAATGTATCACTTAATCCTAAAAATTACTGTAGTGATCATTTTTGTTTTTACATATAATATTCATATTTTGATAATAAAATATCACTAAAAAATCAAAAAGATTACCTTCAATTGCCACCAAAACTGGTGCACTGCCTCCAGTGTATATAAAAGTTGCACAACCAACTGCTGCTTGTGCAATTCCAAATCCAGTTATCAAGCCGGCTTTATAAAGGGTATCGGATGTCCATCTTTTTTCTTTAAATGATATCAAATGTGATAATCCATGTGTAATCAATAAATGCTTTTCTTCAGGTTTGAATAAAGCACTTTCACTAAGTATTTTTAATTCAGCATCAAAAGTTTCAAATTTGTCACGTATTGCTGCACATTCATTAAATTTATCGATTATGGCATCAACAATCGGATTCGAAGACAGCTTTGGAAAAACATTTGTTTCAAAAAGCTTTGAATTTTCTTTTCCAAAATTTCTTTCAATAAATTTTTCTGTTTTTTCCAAAGCTTTTAATATATTGTATTGTGCCTGCGTTTCCCATAAGTGCTCCCACTGCTTCTTAATGATATTTTCGTCTCCAGATATATTATTTAAAGCTTTAAGATTAACATTTGATTTTTCAAGAATATCATTTTCAATTAGTTTTTTAATTAAATCTTCATCGGAAGCAATGAAATTCGGAATACTTTTGAATGTCTCTAATATAGACTCCTTTGATTTTCGACTATTTCGGTAAATGAGTGTTTGGTAGACCAATGGAAACGTTAATTTTTCTTTGATCATTTTCATCATGACATTTTCATACCATGACATGAAAGTCAAATCTTTATCAATTTTAACTGAACTTGATAAACCATAATTTTCCGAATCAATTTTCTTTAGAATTCCTTCTTTTTCTAATGCTTCTAATATCATATCTGTTTCATTTTCAGGAATGCCATAATTCAATAAATTCATTTTTGAAATTTTATGAAATTGGGTGAATTGAGTATTCACTAATTTGGAATGTGCCAGCTTGCCGGATTTGGTTGCAATCAGAATTTCATTTTCGATTAGAAGATCCAATAGCTCTGCATCCATAACCTGATAAATTTTTAGTATGTCAAGTTCTTTCCATTCATCTTTTGTGATCATAATATGTTGAAACATTGTGTCTTCATCTTTAGCTGATTTTTTAAGCAAAAATTCATTAATTTTTGCCGCACTTAATTTTGGTAATCTTGATATGTCAACAAACATGCGATCCGAAATATCCGTGATCAATTTGAGCTTTAACATTTCATCCCAGAAATCTGTCCAAGTTGGAATTTCCATTACTTTCTTTAAATCTTCTACAGTAACTTTATTTGAAGTTTGCAAAGATTTTAAATTTGCAGCAATCGTTCCAACACACAATCCATTACTTAAACAATAACTTTTCATATGTTCCTCATTTATGTAATTTTTGATTTTGTGATTATTAATGATTGCATTTTCTCCATAATTTTTTGACAAAGAAAAGTATTTGTATAAAAACATGGATGCTTCTTCACTAATTTTTTCGTTAACAAAAGAATGTGATTCAATTATTTTTCCAAAAAATGCATCAATGCTCTCCAGAACTTTTTTGATTAATTGCATTGACATTTGTTGTTGTTGGTTAAAAATGTCAGATTCGAACTTTGTTTTATTTTCATCAATTTTATGGGTGTTGACGATACTTATATGATTTTTAAAATCTGCAAGACGCTTTGTAAATCCAATTTTTGCATCATTTAACATTTTTTCCACATCTACTGTTTTCTCAGCATTTTGCATCATTAATATTGATAAATAAACAGAATAATACTGAGACTCTGGTAAATATGCTGGAAATTTTTCGCCAAGTTCATGCAACCGTAATTTTGCACATGCATATTCTTTTTCGGATAGCTGCAAAAATTAATATTAATACATTTAATAGGAGTTTTTTCCATGTCACTACGAAAATTGGGCGAAGAACAGTTTGCATTTTATGGTTATCCCTATTTAGTTGTTACTTTTGACCAGTTTTATTTAATGTGAAATAATAATATTGAAACTTACTTTTTGCATGGCATAATTTAAAACATTTAAAGGCTGCAAATCTACCAGGTTTTCATAAATCTTAAGTTTATCACAAAATGCTTCTGCTGCTTTGATTCTTTCGTCATTGGATTTTGATTCGTATTCTGACCTATCCAAAAATATAGCCCACTGATCCAATAAATCTTGAAAAAATATTTTGTAACATTTCTCAGTGTTTTTTGTAAGGCGCACTTCGTTGTTTTTAAGATCTTGGAATTTGGAGCAAAAACTTGAAAAACATTTTTCTTCAACTTTTAGCTTGTTTTCGTATCGATCTCGAATCTTCTTTATTCGGTTTTCTTCGTTTATATTTCGTTTCCATTTTAATTCTACGATGCTAACAGATGCTTCATCTTTAATAGTTTCATCACAAATAATCAATTGTGCAGTTCCACATTCTCCGCATCTTGCCGAACGACCAAATGCCTGTTCTTCAATGCGAATATTTCGTGGAAGAAATGAAATAATAACATGTAGGCCGCCTTTTTCTTTTAATTCATTGGTTAAAAGAATATCTGTTCCTCGGCCTGCTAAATTTGTTGCAAAAATGATGACATTTCTATCCAGTTTTGTATCTCCATCTCCATATATAAATTTATCAGAATCTTGTGTGTAAGGAATTGCATTTATATAGGGTTGAAGCTCATCCCCCTCTTTTATGCATTCCTTGGCCATTTTTTCAATTTTTTCCTTAAGATGCATAGCTTGTTTTGAGGAATCTGCAATAACTAATACAGATCTATTTTCATCCATTTTTTCTTTTATCGCATAAAATATTTGTTCACTTTGTTCTTCGGTTGACTTTGTTATGATTGTTCTCTCTTCATAAAATTGTTTCACATTTGATGACGGCAAAACAAGTGAATTCAGACTATAAAATTCTTGTAGCTGTTCCTTTTCTGCATCAGCTCCAAGTGTTCCACTAAATCCATACAATTGGTTAAACATTTTCAAAAATGTGATATTTGAAATAAAAACAGCTTTTGTGGAAAGTGTTGTTAAACGAAGACCGTGTTTAAGTTGCAAGAATTGATGCAAACCTTTATTCCATTGTGTTGTTGGCAAATCTACTCCGGTATCTCGATCTGTAATTATAATTCTATTTTCAACAATGTCATGTAAAGACATTCTAATTCGATAAGAAACATCCAGTTCCATATGATATGCGATTTCTGCATTTGTGATAAATTCTTTTAAATGAATCTGAACGTATGAACGTAGATGTTCAGGAATATCAACAGCTAAATTTTCCATGATCTCATCAAATTTGTAAATAAAAGTTGAGTAAAAAAAGGTTGTAAAATTGTCTTTCAGTTTCTTAAATTTTTCGTTTCTTTGACTTTCTTCAAGAAAATTAACTTTGTTGTCATTGCCAATGATGTCATTTTCTCTCAAAATATTGATAAAGCATTCCAGTTCTGAAATCTTGATAGAAAACTTTTCAGCAAAATTATCAATGGCTAATATTTCTGTTTCAACTGTTTGCATATTCTGCTGCTTAACCAACGAAGCTCGCATTATATTATCCAAATAAGTAATTAATCGCACATAATTTTTTTGAATTCCGTTCAATTTTTCCAGTAGCTTTTTCTTTTGAAATATTTTTATATTTCCTTTTTCGTCGATTATTTCATTGATAATTAGAATTTTCTGAAAATTTTTAGCATCTGTTTTCTTCATTGTTTCAGATATATTTTTCCACGAAATAACAGGAAATAAAAGGTGATAAATGTCATCATAAAATGCAGCAGTTTTACAATCGCCTCCGCTTTTAATATGAATATTAGCTAAATTCCAAATTTGAATAATTAATGAATGTAACATTTCAAAGTCAGCAATGATATGTGATAAATACAATGTATTTAATCCATTATCCAACAATAATGAATCAACTTCATCAGCAATAACAATATCGAATTCCCGGTTTGAAATATGTGTTGAATAAAAATGATCCATAAGATAATCCCGTTGATAACTTGTTAAATCTCCAAAAATTATATGACTTTTTGAGTAAATTTGCTTTCGTCGTTCAGGATCTTCGTAGCAAATATGGTCAACGTTTAAAGCAAATGCATCATAAAGAGCCTTGCAAGGAGGATTTGAAACATCTCGTTTTGCGAGTACAGATGAGCTTGTTACTATATTGACTTTATGACCATTTAAAACACTTATTATGCTAACCACTGCAATAATTAAAGTTTTTCCTTCACCTGTGCCAATTTGTTGAAGAATGCCATTTTTATTTTTGTTGAAGTAATTATTTTTTAAAGCACATAAAATTGCAATTTTTTGAGTGTTACGTAATTTAAATTTGCAGTGATGATAAATAAGCTGATTAATAATTTCAAGAAGAAACAAATCTTTGTCAATTTCTGAATTGCATTCAGCAAATTCTTTTTCAATTGCATCTTTGTAAGTATCAAACTTTGACTTATCAGAATCTGGTGAAACTTTGTTATCATTGATAATTTTAACACATGCCAATATTTTTTCAGAAATATTAGTTTCAGTTTTAATAGGAATATTTAATAATTTCAGGATTTCCTCAATCAAAAAGAAATCATACGCAGAATTAGATTTTTCGCACAAAGTTTTGAGTTCACTTAATTTCCGTTCTGCAGATGAATTATTTAATGACAGTAATTCTCTCGCGAGTTTGTAGAATTCTGTATTTTTCGTGATATTTTGTGATTCTAAGCATTTTAGGGCTGCGTCTAAAATCTCTTTTAAAGGTTTTGTTGTTTTATTGATGACATTCCCGCCATCACAAAGACGATGCATTAAACGTCCAATAACATTTTTATCATAACAAAAGAAGCCTTTCAATAAATCAATTGAATCTTGAACACTTTCAATATCAAAATGATCAATTAATTTGCTGCACCAAAATATTAAAAGCTTTTTCTTATCTTCTGACAAATCTTTCAAATAATTTTTTCCATGATCTTTTTTAGTAAAATTCATTCGTTCAATAACTTTATTCCAATCAGTTAATTTGACGTTTTTTATCTGCGGATAAATCATATCATATTTTTTTATTCCATCTAATAAAATCAACAAATCTTTTTCGTTGATTGCATTTGAATCCAAAATTAATTCATCGAACTTTTCTGTGCAAAGAATTTTCAAATTTTCATCTTCAAATTGATTAAGTATTTTTATCATTTCTGATTTTTTCTTTAAATGACATTTCAAAAATGATTCAATATTGAATACAAAGAAGTTATCGATCCATTCGTCTTGCTTTGTTATCATTAAAATACTTGGGAAAATAAAACAGTTAATAGATCCAAACATTTTACAAGCATTAAAAATCGTATCAGTCAAATATTTCAATGTTATAATATCAATATGACATCCTTCAATATCAAAAATAAACAACAGCGAATTTATGAAAGTATATCCAACAGCTGGAAAATTTTCGCAGATAAACTTTAACTCTTTCTGCAGATATAATGATGCTTCCATGTTACCAACGCTTTCAAAAAGAAGTTGTAACTTTTGTTCCAATGGTTTTTCACAATCAATAATTTCATTTTCGAAACCGAGCTGATGTATTTCCTTTTGAAATTTCATTGCTTGGGTTGTTCTTCGTTTGTTCAAGGTAAGAAACGCTTGAATATTTGAAAGCTGACCTTCATCGACAGGGAAAGACTTAAAAAATACGTCATCAATTAAAATATCGTTGTACAACTGAATATAATAAAACAACGGTTGAACATTTAATTTCTTTATGTCATCAGGAAGAGAATCATAAGATTCTTCAACGGATTTTGGAACTGGAAGTTGATCAATGAAGCTTTTAGCCTTTTTAAAAGTTTTAGGGCAAAGTTTTTGTCCATATGAAGCAACTGTTGCAACATCTTTTTTCTCGAATGCATTTGCAATAATTGGAACATAAAATTCAAAGGGTTTTCCATCAATTTTAAGATTTTTGAAAAAGTTAAACATCAAACAATATTGCTGATAATTTTCATTGATAAAAGTCAAGTTATCAAATTTCAAGTCAAATCTCGGATTAAGAAGCGATGCTTCGATTTCTCGAAACCTCAATTTGTAAATAGCCTGCTTTTTTCTGAGTTTTCGCCGTATGTCGTTGTCATTGTCATAAAAATCCAAGAGCTCTTCAATCGAAAAATCTATTGTAGCTTTCCAAAATGCTTTGCTGCTTTCATCGTCGTTTAAATTGTAACCTAAAAATACAAAACTATTAATAAGTCGCTTAAAAATAAATAATAAAAAATAACAGTAATATTTTATGTAATTTTATATAAATATTATAAAAAAGTATTTTAAAACGTAAAGTGAAAAAAGAGAAAATGGAAGGGAATGATTTTTCAAATAGCTGTATTTTTGAAAATTTTGAAAAAACTACAAAATGCAGTAGATAGAAAAAGAGACTAACAATTTTGGAAAAAACGTTGCAACATAATGACATTTTTGAAAGAGCAGCAAAGAAAAAGAGGTAGGTAAGAAAAAAGTTTAGTCTTCTAGAAGGACAGTATTCTGTTCCTAATTAAATGTATTGACAAACCGTCTAGACTGCTTTCATAAAACGACAAAGGTTGATGTCTGGCTTTTGGCTTATATATACCATCTTCTAAATCTGTCCATAATTCCGTGAGTTGATACACTTTATCCAATCCATTTTTTTCAGTCACTTCCGCCTCTTGATCTGTAGCATCTGATGCAATGCTTTCTTGATAATTTTGAGTCAAAGAAGCCATATCAATGGCATCTGCTTCAACAGCAATAGATTCGCCACTTCTTTCATTTTCATCTTTATATTCCGTAACTTTCTCCGTTAATATTGCCTTTGCACAAGGCCGTGGTATAATTTCTGCATAACAATCACTTCCTTTTCCTGTGTCACGAGATCGAATGTACACTGTTTTATCCGTTTCTTTTGAGCTGAAATCAATAAAAAGTTTTTCTTTTTGTGATTCTCCATATACAATACGATTTCCCAAGGTTGAATTAATCAATGCAATATCCCATCCTTCATTTCCAGAATCACCATTTTCACCTGGCAATCCGTCAATCCCCTTTTCACCATCTTTTGCACCAACCTTAATAATACCAATTATGTAAAAAAAACTTATCTCGAATAATTTAATCGGGCTTACTTGTTGTATTTCGTCATTCATGTCCTTTTCATTAACTTTTATCTCACATCTTCCCCTCTTTCCGCCTTGACCACCTTTACCATTTTTGCCTCCCTTTCCTCCACGTCCTCCATCACTACCTCCATAAAACTCTAAAGTATGGGTTGAAAAGTAGTATGGTGAATCACTGACAAGAACGACACTCCCATCCGGATTTTTTTTCTCTTGCATTCCATCGAAAAGACGTGAATAATTTCCTGCAAGTGCCACATTTACACATTGCTTTAAGCCGGTTAAAAATGTGTGTCCAGTGTTAAACACATCATTTAATTGATGTCCAACTCCATCTTTTCCATCTGCACCATTACCACCATCTTGACCGCGGTGGCCATTTCCACCGTTTAACTTAAGGATCAAATTTTCTTTTCCTTCGATATTTTCGGCAAACAGTCCAAAATGTCCAGATGATTGACCAGCCCTTCCATCTTTACCATTGGTACCGTTTTCACCAGGATGTTCTGCATCTTTAGCTCGAGTTTCCATTGATTTATCTTTCGGCGCATTATTTCCAGATAAATTTATTTCAACATTATGTGGAATCTTAACATTCTTTGCTGCAATTGAAACACTTATTCCAGGTAAATGTAGACTTTGATCAATGACGAATTCATAAGAAGCTTGTATTTTAACTTGACTTATTTTTTCATTGTTTTTCATCTTTTGATTTAGTTTATCATTTACTTTTGATAAAATAATATTATAGCCTTCAATTTCTACGCTGGATTTTGTACCTTCGCAGATAACACTAATATTTGTTGGTTTAAACATTCCCTAAATATTAATTCAATTAGTTTTGAAGTTTTTTCTACAAAAAATGCTTACTTTGATCAAATTTAAAACAATTGTACATTCAATTTTTGTGAAGTTGTCGACCAATGTCGAAAGCTTTTTATGCTCAGGATATGTTTGTGCAGTTTCTTCTGCTTCCAAATTGAGTATGTAATCTTCAAAACCACATTTACACCATAAATTTATTACTGCATCATAGAAAATCCTGGAATTATTTGGAAGGGGAAGGTGTTGGCAACGTAATAAACAGCGAAAAATTTCAAGAATTCCTTGCAAATTTTGGCAATAAAAGAAGAATGAATGAAAGTCTTTTCTTAATTCAGTAAAAAACGAAGAAAAATCGATTTTTTCATTGTTTTCTTCTAAATTTGTCAGGCATTTATAGAAAATTGCATTTTGTAAGAGTTGTTTAAGTTCATCATTTGATTTATGATTATAGACGACATCAATCCATTTAATAATGACATTTTCATCAGATTTTTCAAACAGCGATTGAAGGTATTCTTTACCCTTTTTCGGCATTGCAGCTAAAAATAGTTGGGAATAATATGCTAATACCACTTCATCATCATCAACTCCACACTGTTTAAAGTAATCCTTTACATTACCAAATGTTTCATTCCTATCAATTTTCTTTTTGATTTGAATTTTGCATTCTTCATGTGTCAAACGCTGTAAAATGTTTGCTAATTCTAACTATATATTTTTGAATTACTTACAGTAGGATTATCACCATCACTTGAATTTGAGTTCATGGTTTTTTGTTACCTCTAAAAATGATTAATTAAGTCAAAAATAATTTTTCAGCTTTGTTCGCGAGAATCAATTTATCAAAGAAAATCCAATAAATAAAATCAGCATATGAGGTGAACTCTAATAAATAAATTAATAAATAAACATTTTTTTAGTTGTCCCACAATTGTTGATCTTTAGTTTTCAATTTTGTTGGAAAGCAAATAATATCAAATTAGAAAAATTCTCAATTTTTTTAATATCAAAGTTAATGATTCTTTTATTTCTTATCTAAACACACCTTACTTATTTTAAATAGAGTACAAAAAAGGGTGCATTAATGATTGTTTTAACATAAAACCTAAAGGGTCGAGAACACAACCCAAACCGGTCCATTTTTTTATTGTTGTAGGAACAGAACAAATTGCTTGTTTGTCAAAAAAAACTTTTCCTTTATGCAAACTTGTGTATTGATAAGACCGAAATTGTGTTCTACAGAAAATATCATTATCAGAGAAGAACACATTTTTTCTCTCATCCAAACAGCTTTTTTGTTAAAAAAAACTTTTAAATAAATAAATATCAAGAATTTTGTTTTTTTTTCAAGTTTATTTTTGAAATGACTACAAACATTTGAAATGGAAACAAAAAAATTTAATATTTTTTTCGTTAAATTTGTTTTGCTTAGCTTTTTTTCAAATCTAGGCAATTATTCTCAAAAACATGTTTTATTAAAACTTTCATATCAAACAAAAATCAAGACATACAACGTTGAGCTTTAAGAAAAGCCAAATATCCCCAAAGAGCAGTTCGAAGAAGCATCGAAATTTCAAGTCCATCAATTTCAATTACAAATTTTTCTCCATTCAATCTGTATGGAACAACGCCATGATAAAATTGTTTTCCGATCATTTTTCGAATAACTGTTTGCACGAATTCATTTTGGGTTCGTTTAAATTCTTTTTGAGTTTTTTCATCTGTAATATCCATCACACCATCCATTAGGGGTTTGTCAGGGGAATAAGGGGTTAAACCAGCTTGGGTCATTTGACAATTACATGCTAGACCATTTAACATAAGGTCATCCCCAAAGGGGGACAAAATTGCAGATTGAACACCGCCTTTAAGGATTTTTAAAGGGAGATCTGAAACATGATGATCAAATATGCAAATTTGAATGCTAATTGTGCATATGAATATTTTAATAAAAGCTTACCCATATCTTGAGTAATTGGTCTTCCCAATCCAATTCCATCTGTGCCTTTTTGTTCAACTGCTTTGACCATTCCTGGAACAGTTCGAAATCCGCCTGTCACATAAACAATGGCATTTTTAATTGCAAGTTTAATCTTTTCTGAGAATTCCAAAAAGAATGCTTCTCGAGCAATTGTGGACTTTTTTCTATGACTAAATCCCATTGCTTCATAAGTGCCACCAGAAATTTCAATGAAGTCAAAACCGGCTGTCTGAAATCAAAATTGTTTGAAACAATTATGCAAATCACTATATCATGAGATTTTTATATCAATTCAAGAATCAACTTACATCAATTTCTGTTGCAATTTGAATTGCTTCTTCATTTGTTAAACCTTCCCGTTGAAATTCCACAGAATTCAACTTAATTCCAACAACAAACCCTGTGCTTGCAGGAATTTCTTTTCGAATCGCTTCATAAATTTCAATAACAATTCTTGCTCGATTTTGTGGTGATCCCCCGTATTTATCAGTTCTTTTATTTGTTGTTCGAGATAAAAATTGTGCAAGCATATATCCATGTGCTCCATGAAGTTCAACGCCATCAAATCCGCATTCATACAAAAATTTTGAAGTATAAACAAATTTATCAATTATTTCGGTTTTTATTTGTTCCTCGGTCAAAGCAATCGGGACACCGTATTCTCTGCCATAGGCATCACGTTTAAGCTGGATTTCTGAAGATGAAAATGGATGTTTATTAACGATGAGTGCAGTTTGGCGGCCGGCATTATTTAGTTGGGCGATAATTAAAGTTCCATGTTGTTTGGCCTTTGTGGCAAGACTCTTCCAAATTTCACGCCGGCTTGGAAGATCAAGTTCTTTTGTGATTATCGTATTCCCTGGAGATTCAAGATGCATTTCATCAGTGATAATATTTCCAGTTACAACAACCTAAAAATATGCGAATTTTAGATATAAAAATATTTTGATAAGAAAACACAAAAAAAATATTAGTTTCTTTCTGATAAAAAATTTGAATAAAACATTGGCAAATTTTTATTATAAAGATATTGTGATAAGAAAACACAGAAAAAATATTTAGTCGTTTTAATTGAAAAAATTTACATAATACATATGCAAATTTTATTAATCAAAACCAAAAATATTGACTTACCCCAAATCCGCCAGCTGCCCATTTTTCATATAAATTTACATGTAAATCTGATGGTGCTCCATTTATCTCTGGATTTGATGGATCCCATTTGGCCACATTCTCGGACATTGGAGCTTTCATAAATCTATTTTTCGCCACCCTTTTCGAAGTCGGAAATACCAAAGTATCTCCCAAAATCTTTGGATCAACAGGATTTTCCACGGGAATTCTTTTAGTCATCTTTTAAAAATGAAAAATGAAATGTAACAAAAATTTATGTTTCTTTCCCAAAAAAACTTTTTTCTTTAAATGCTTTGTTTTCTATTTTCTATATTGATCTCGGTGGTGTACAATGCTTGTAGTTGATCGACTTTACTCTAGTCAAAAATAACAGAAAACACAAAGTAGAAATTTTTTCCTGCATTTATTTTTTGAAAATATTGTGTCGTTTTCGTGACTCTTAAATAAAGATTAATGCGTTTGCAAAAATCATAAACTATGAAAGATTTTTATCATCATCGCTAAAGAAAACAAACAAGAAAAAATTTAATTACAAAACGTTTGGATTTTTAATGAATCATATTACTTTTTTTTAGAAAAAATTTGTTTTGAGTCAAAAAACTGTGGAAAAATAACGAATGCTTTATAGACGAACATTGTATGTTACTTTTGTGAGCCTGATGGCAAGTATTGTGCCATCACAAAATTACATACATATATAAAAATAAGAAAACTTTTGATAATTCTCGAAGATATTTTTAAAAAAAATGCAGATACTAAATTTTTCGTGTTCTAATTTAATGCGCATCAGGGATGAGAAATACGGCCGGCCAGCCGCGGCCGGCTTACTTTTTCAGGCCGCGAGGCCGGCCGGGCCGCCATGATCGGCCGTGCGGCCGGCCGCAAAAAAATACAGTTACAAAAACTAATGGTTTGATGATTGCTAAAAGATTTTAAAAGTTGTAAATCTTAAGGTAAAAACTTTAAATCGCTTTTTCTTTGATATCTGATGTCAAAATGTAAATATTGTTTAATTTTATGTTGAAAAAAAAATGAAATGGCTAAAATTTTAAGCAAAAAAATTAGTATAGGAAAAACACGGCCGGCCAAAAATTTTAGGCCGCGAGGCCGGCCCGGCCGTCGAATTTTCGGCCGCGGCCGCGGCCGGCCGTTTTTTCGGCCGTATTTCTCATGCCTGATGCGCATCAGAAACGTTTGCGGACAGTTTTTTAAGGGGTAATAAAATTTAAATGTTTCTTATTTATATATTTTTTTGCATTGGGATGTAAACATATGGAGTTCCTTTATGGACTTTCAATGTTGAGGCCTAAGTTTTGGGTTTTCTTTCGCTTAATTTTCGGTTTGTTGATAACTCTTATATGATTTTAATAAGAATTTTATTGAACATGGCAAAACTTAAAATGACAATAAATAGATTAATTCTTTGTTTTCAAACTTTAAAAAAGAAATTTTGACAAACATATATAACAAAAATTAGTTTCAATTAATATTTAACAAAAAAGTTTAGTTGAATTATTTAATATATTTTAAGACTTCTTCGTCTTCAGCAACATTCCGAAAACTGATAATGAATACATATCTGCTGACATCTTTCTCGTTCTCGGTGTCCTCTTCTTCTTCATCTACAGTAATTTTTCCCATCGGAGTTACAGCATGAAATTTCGTTTGATTTGTCATATATGTGTCAAAAGGTTTTGAAAGTCTTAAAACTTTTGTGATATTTTTTCCTCCAATATCTTCTGAGATTACAGTATCCCCACCAATAATATTTTCATCAACATGAAGCAAATGAACAATTGTAACATCTTCATCATCAATGTGCAACCATGACGGGGTACTGTATGATGGTAAAGTATCAGGTGAATATCGAACTTGAAGAATTTCAAGTAATAAAGATGAATCAAATTTAACCATGTCCAGACGTTTCACCATATCAATGTCCTTGTTTAACAAAGTGTTAAAAGCAGGATTAGAGTATAGTTTTTCATCAATGGAATCATAAAATCTCACTTTTCCACCATCAACAGCATTGAATTGGGCTCTTTGATAAAGTGGCACTTTATAAATGTCAAAAGAAGCGGTGGCAGGATTGTAAAAGTAATCACTGCATGCTCGATATCGATTTCCAGATGAATATGGATCAGGTTTGAGATTAACAAAAGTTGTTTTGATTTCGTTGAGATTTTGCTTGAAGTTATCGGAAGATGGCGGGTAAAAGAATTTTTGTGGAAGAAAAACATAACCATTTTCTTTCATGAAAGCAGTTTTTGCTGCAACAATTGAATCAAGGGTTCCATTGGCATCGGCTTTGGCGGAATTTTGATTTTCATCGGTGGAGGCAACAGGTCCCCAATATGAATTTCGAATTGTAGCCATTGTTGGAAGAGAGACTTGTTAGTTGATTTAAAAAAAGTAATAATGAAGTAGAGGATTCATGGTACTGCTTATATAGGGGAAAAACAATCTTCAACAAATTAAGAAATCATTTGATAAGAATTAAGAAATACAATACGGAAGAACTCCAACCCCCTCTCATGTGATAGGATTCTGACTTCGGTTTTTCCTGTCGTTAAATGAATTTCATAGATCAGTATTGGAAAACAAAACAATAGCTTATTTTCTTTTCGTTTTTTAAAACTGATAAGGCTTCTCCTGACAGCTTTGATTTTGACAATTTGAAATAAATGTGGGAGCAAACTCCTTTAGATTAATATAAATGTCACTGAAAAATATTGAAAAAACGCTGAAAAACAAAAAGGTGGGTGATACTGAACGTTGTTTACCATCAATTTTTAGTAAATGATAAAACTTGGGCAGCTGATAGATAACAACGGCGCCGCTAATTCAAAAACAGATGTTTTCTCCATTTTTATCAGTAAAAATGAGACCCGAAAAATAGAACAATCATTTGGACGGAAATTAAAAGGAAATAAAAAGTTATTTTTATATTGTGCTTCTTTAAATTTAAAAAATTAAAAATAATTTTTAATTTCGAAAATAAACAATGGATCCAGGGTTACGAAATGTCATCTTTGTATCATTTTCATTTTGGTTTGTTTGGTCGGCATTTCTCTCCCAATCTCAAATTGAAGAAGATGCCATAAATTTGTATGCCAAAAATGGAAATATTAACAAGCATGCTGGTTATACAAGGTAAATCACTTTATGCTAATTTTTGCTTTCAAGCTATAATAAAGTATATTATTTGTAGTTTAGCAATATGTTTTGCAACTGAAACCATTTTTGATCCCTTGACAGCTCCTTTGGTGAATAAATTAACAGCAAAATGGACAATGATTCTCGGGGCAATTACAAGTGCGATATTTACTTCTTGCTTCTTTTACATGAGTGAATACGTTTTGTATATTACTTCTGCGCTTTTTGGATTCGGTTCTGCTGGTAAGAAAAAGAATTTACAAAATTCACTGCATTTAATTAAATTTTAGCACTTTGGGTTGGTCAAGGAAATTATTTGACGTTAAATTCAAATGAAAGGACAGCTGCAAAAAATAGTTCAATCTTTTTTGCATCTTATAAATCTGGGTATGCAAATTTTTGGATTTCAAAAATCTCTTTACCGTAATTTGGCAGAAAAATTTTTTAGTATGATATTAGCAGGTATCCTTTTATTAGTGGTAACAAAAATCTCAAACAACAAAGAAGGATTGTCACTTGAAAGCATAAAAATTCTGTATGGAATTTTTACGGTTTTAGCTTTAATCGGTGGAATTTTATTTGTATTTTTACCATCTCCAACACAAAAATCTGAGAAGAAAGAAGAGGAAGAAAAATCAATCGTCGAAATGCTAAGTAAGCTATTTTGGACATTTCATAAATGCAATTTTGATAATCACATTTTTCTCCTTCTATTGTTTAATTTCAGAATCAACTTTGCATGTTTTTTGTACAAAAGAAATGATGTTGATTTGTACTGCAGCAGCATATATCGGAATACAATGGAGTTTTTGGATGAGTGTTTATCCGACAACTGTGGCATTTACGTTATTGTTGAGCACCGAAGAACAAAAACCTATAATGTTGGCGATTTGTGTAATTTGTAATGGCATTGGACAAACATGCAGTATGGCTTTGTCTAACATATCATAATAGTTGTAATAATATGAAATTTTAGCTGCTCTTGTAACAATTTACATGTCAACAAAGTATCCAAAAGTTCGACCAAAATATTACATCACTTTTGCACTTATTGTTCAATTGGCTATGTATGCATTGATAATGCTCATGTTTCCGGAAGATGCTTCATTAGATAAAACTGATAAAGAAGGTTTTATAAAACCTATGTAAGAATTTAATGCAATCAATTAGTACCAAAAAATTATGATATTTTTAGAACTTTACTAATTTATATAATTCCCTTCTTTCTCGGTGTTGGAGCAGTTTTATGGAAATCTCAAATGTATACTTTGGTCATTAAAAAACTTCCAACAAAATCTGCTGAAGCATTTGCGTTGTTTAATTTTTTTGAAGTAATTTGCATAAATATGCTTTTTATAATATTTTTCGTAATGAATTTTAGTCTTTGACTTGTTCGGCAACATTTTTCTACAGTTCTGTTTTGAATCTTTATTGGCAAATTGGAATTTTGGTTGCGACATCCACGATTGGATTATTATCTGTATATTTGGTTGACAGAGATGTAAAGAAGAACAATGATTTGTTTCCTAATAATAAATGTTCAAATGTAGATGATAATTTGAAAGATTTTTGAAAAATTTTATGATTTTAATGAATTTTTTAAAAATCAAATTTTCTAACAATTTTTTATACATTTTGAAATAAATTGATTTGAACTTCTCATGGACACTTAACATTAGTGTTTCATGAATCAAAAACAACTGAAATTTAAAGAGGGCGGACGGTTTGATACTTTTTTATTTTTCTAACGTTTTTTTTCGTTTGAATTTTCCTGACCATCAGGCAAGAGAACAAAAGAAAAATACCCTGATCGTCATGAAAATTCATCGAATTTTTTCGAAAAAGAAATAAAAAAGTATCAAACCGTCCGCCTCCTTTAATAAAATTAATTTTTTTATTTTAAGAATTAAACACAAACACATTCTTTTAACAGTCCTTTTCAGTGTTAGAACAGACAAGAAGGAAATCTGTCATTTTATAAAAAAAAATGTTTTGATCAAATTTGTAACACCATTTCTGCACAATATTTTTGTACCTGATCTATCAACGTGATTTTTCATCTCTTTTTTGGTTCAGTTTAAACCACTTTTACATTTTTTCAAGTAGAAAGACAGAAACGGGTTCCCCGAAGAACGGAGAGAAAAATTTGGCGATGACTTTCTTTATTTTACCCATCCCCCAAGTAAACGCAAAAAGAGGTTAATTTTTATTCACCATTTTTATTATGCGAAAAAAAAGGAAAACAAAATTGTTACATTTCTTTTGTCGAAAACACACTTTTCTAAATTTTAGTGTCTAAAATTGGCCCCAGGACGACCCGAAGGGGAGTCTGGGGCAATTTGGGTTCACTTCCCTAACTGCCACAGACCCGAAAACGTAAAACCCCTACTTTGCGGCGTCTCCTTTACTTTTTTACTATTTTTATGTTTGGACTACCTTTCCGGGCGTCTATTAATGTCGAAAAATAAAAAAAAAATTTAAAAAATCGGACCACTACAACGTGGTTTAGAAAGTTTTGTCACAAAAAATGATGCTGATGTCTCTTCGTTGGTTTGCTTGTATGTCACAAGAAAAATTCATTTTTTTTTCGTGGTGAGAGATTTTTTGGCGCGAGAAGTGAAGTTTTTGATTTCTTTTTTTGTTGCTGAGATTTATAATAGCTTTTTTTGTTTTTCTTTTTATTTAATAATAAAAATTATTTTTCAATCGCATTTTTTAGTCCGGGCTAAAAAAATTTTTAGTCCCGCAAAAATTTTTTGAAATTTTTTAAATTTTTTTTCTTTTTTTGCAAATTTGACAATGTGTAAAACGTTGGGTTCACATTTTATGGACCGGGTCAGGTAACATCCGGCCCGCAAAAAATTAAAATTTCACCCGCTAATTTTTACATTGATTTTTTTGTTACCGTTAATTATTTTAAAATAAATACAGATTAAAAAGCCCGCAGTAAAATGGGCCGGGTTGCATTTGTGGCCCACAGCACTAGTTATACATTTTTGAAAACTGAACATAAATCTAGCAAAAAGTTATTATTTCATGTAAAGAAAATTGATGATATGTTTTTTAATGTTCAAATAATTATATTTTGGTTCTTTTTGTCCGCGGTTGTAAAAATACTTTTACCCATAATGTTTTGTTTGCAAGTAAATATGTAATACTTTCTAATTTCGTTAGCTAAGAATTATAACTATGTAAATTATTGATCGCTTATTATTCGGTGTGCTAGTTTAGGTAATATATAAATATACTCTGTATCTCACAGCTCAGACAAGCTTTTAAACGCTCAGCCTCTATTTTCTTTCCATTACGCGACTTTATGAGCTTATCTTAGACCTAAGACTTTATCTCAGACTTTATCTTAGTTTTATAATATAACAATACTTGATTTTACCAACTTAGTCACTATTTTCACGAGAGAATTCGTGGCGCCTTTTAAAAATTTTAAGAGCGACCAAAATGAGTCATTAAAAAAGGGGTATTAATACTGAGCATTATTATTAACTATATATCAAAGATATCAATAAAAGTCGGGAAATCGTACAAAAAACTTGCACATATACAAAGCTTATTTAATTTGGGTTGGCGTTAGTAAAAGCAGTGAAATCAAAACCTCTGATGCCAATAAAAGTAGGGAAATCAAATAAGAAATTCAACAAATTTTCTAAATTGCTTTTTAAAATTACCTGTTTTTGAAATTTAGAAAATTTGTTGAATTTCTTATTTGATTTCCCTACTTTTATTGGCATCAGAGGTTTTGATTTCACTGCTTTTACTAACGCCAACCCAAATTAAATAAGCTTTGTATATGTGCAAGTTTTTTGTACGATTAGGTGTTATTTTTGGCATTGATAAAGTTTTACTTTTGTTTTATTTTAAAAAGAACATACTTAAATCCTGCATATTAGATTGCTAAAATTATGGAAGACAAAGACACTTCATCAGATCTACCACTCTTAACCCAAAAAAAGGAGCGATGTATTATAGAGAAAAATGCAGAACCATGTTTGATTTGTTCCACCCCAACTCAAAAGCTTCATTTACAGGTAATCGAAATAATACGGTCGAAGTATAATTTCTAATAAACGTTTTATTACTATAAATGATCGTAAATATTTGCATAATTAAATGACAGTTTAATACAATTTTAGGTAAATGCCTGTTACGCATGTGCCGCATTTTATCGACGTTCCTTGGAAGCTCATATAAATTATAAATGCCAAAATAATAATGAAAAATGTGATTTAACTGTTAAAAGTTTTTGTACTCTTTTTTGACTTAAATTAATTAAGTTTTTTCAGAAGAAGGAAAACCTCTATGTCGATTATGTCGATACAAAAAATGCGTTGAAATTGGAATGGTTATAAATGTTAATAAAAAAGAAAATGAAAGCAAGAAAAATGATAAGAAGGAAGAAAGAATTCCAAATTTAGAAAATGAAAATAAAGAAATTAAAACCACGGATTATTTATTCGAGATAATGAATTTGCCAAGTATCAGCGAAGAAGCGGTATTATGTGAGATGGAAAAGAATTTTAAAGAACTCAAAGAAATATTTATGGTAGGCTAAAGTTAAACATGCATGAAATCAAGGGCATACTGTAGTCAAGATATTCAACAAATTTGATTAAAAATCTTTTCAGGCAAATGCCACAGAACCATCATCTACCAAAATATGCGATTACACAAAAGAATTTACGGAAATCGTAACAAGTTTCATTGAAGCTTTTAAACCCAAAATTGAATTAGTTCCGTATAGTGCACTTTATGAATCCGTACACAAAAGAGTTCACTTTGTCAATAATCACTTTTTTGCAACAGCTAAAATGATTTCAAAATTTTCTGCCTTTTCTTCTATATCCATTGATGATAAAGTAAGCTTAAAGAAAATTATTAAATTCCGAAATAAACAAAGAATCTACAGTAACACTTACACTTTTTACCACATTTACAGATATCTTTATTTTGTCATTTTTGGAATCTTTTTCGTTCCTTTGAAAGAATTTATCAAGCAATTTTATACTTTAAAAACACGAATGAAAACGATTTTCGCCTTCAATGTGGTTATGATGAATTTTATGACATTAATAATATCAAAACCATTTACCATACTTCCATTCCAAATCCAACATTTTATTCCTTAATGCTTCCAGTATTTCTAAAGGGGAAACAATTAATTAGTACTTTCAAAAAGGTTAATCCGACCTTTGAAGAATTTGTTTATATTTGTCATATTGGATTATGGTCTTGTCATGGTAAGTATTAATTAGGTTACGGTAGCTTTTGTTTCAATATTAATCACTTGATTACTAATAAATCAATTAATTCAAAACTGTAATCTTCAACCATAAACCATATTTTTAGAAATCCTAAAAATTTCTCCATCAACCCAAACATTGGCAGAAAAAATCACAAATAAAATCTCAGAAGATTTGCATAAATATTATGTTGATGAATTACGTGTGGCATCATATTCTGCCCGACAGGCACAACTTTTTAAGTTGATCTCTTTGGCAGAGGTTTGGGTCATTGATTAAAATAATGCTATCTTTTAAATTTTAGGTTGTTCTTCGAAGTCGGAAACAAATGATTGCCGGAAGAAAACTTTTCAGTTTTGGGCAATACTCTTTTCCATATTGTAATTTTGAAACTAATTTTTTTGATTATGTTGATAAACATCAAATATAAATAAATTTTTAACGATTTGTGATTTTTTGTAATATTCAAACAGTTCTAACAGTCGCATAAACTTTACATCTTCAAAAACAAACAAAAATTATTGATTTAGGATTTTTGCATTTACTCGTTCCCTTTTCTTTCCACAGCATTAAACTTTTTCGCACACCAATGTTAAACAGCCAAATGCAGCAGAAAAAAGACTTTGTCGTTTTTTTCGTCGACACACTTTAGCATTCTCTTTTTCTTCCCTTCCCCGGACTTGGAATATTTTTCTGTTTTTTTCCAATACTTTGTCGTTTTTACTTGCACGACGGACACGAAAAAAATGACAAAGTGTTGGAAAAAAGACAAAAATATTCCAAGTCTTTTTCTTTTGCTGTGTTGAACATTGAGAAAGAAAAAAAAACGTTTGAAAAATATTCCAAGTCCAGGGAAAAAAGAGAGAGAATGTTAAAGTGTGTCGACGAAAAAAACGACAAAGTCTTTTTTCTGCTGCATTTGGCTGTTGAACATTGTTAGAAAATATAAAGTTTTTGGTACAGAAATTGTCTGTTTTTAAATTCGCGTAAAAAGTTGTACTTGTTGTTTTATGTTATTAATAAATTTCACCCACTTTAGAAATACCTTATCATTTGTTGAATTTATTTTTTACACATGATGGAAGGATTAAAAAACGTTAAAGATAATGGGGTGAGCTTTGTTCTTACATTTCCAAAATAATTTCAATTATTTTGAAGAATTCTGAATCCTGCCAGAATGATGACATTATGCAAATTCAAGTTACACGTAATAAAGCCAAAACCTCCCCTTCAAAGGCACAACTCACAAAATCAAAAACTGAAAACATGAAGCGGAATCGAAATTCGTCACAAAATGATGAAAAGGAACACATTCCACAGGTATTGTCATAGAATTATTCATTGAATCACAATACAGAAAAATGTACACGTTTTAACCATTAGTCATAAGGAAGCCTAAAAATGTTTCGTTTTCATTTACTTTCTTTTTTCATTTTATGACAGTTTCATTGATCGAAGATGAAAGCGCTAGAAAAATGAAGATAATGTACCAAACGTTGATATTCGGATTAGTGTTATCCGGCTTTAAAATTACTTAAATTTATATTTATTTATATTACCGTTAAAGGCTTTAATTGAAAATAAATATTTTAGAAGAAAATGAAGGAAAGTTTGAAGGAAGTTGAAATGGATCGGAAATTAGAAATCAAGAAGAACGACAAGAATAAAGCCGAAGTGAAAGCAGAATTATCCAACAAATTTACTAAGAAAGAAACAAAAACTCAAGTATTGAGTTCAAAAAAGAACCCCAATGAAGTTGATGATGTTTGGAAATGGTGGGAAGAAAATGATGCAAAAGAAGATGGCATCAAATGGAAAACCCTCATTCATCGTGGTCCACTTTTTGCTCCACCTTATAAACCTTTACCCAAAAGTATTCAATTCAAGTACAACGGTGAACCCATGATTCTGAATCCAGAAGCTGAAGAAGTTGCACCATTTTATGCTCGATTATTGGAGCATGAATACACAACAAAAGAAATATTTAATGAAAATTTCTTTAAAGATTGGAGAAAAACTATGACTTCAGAAGAAAGAGAAAAGATTAAAGATTTGAAAAAATGTGATTTTCGTCAAATTCATGAACATAATCACATTTTAAAAAAAGAGCAGAAATTAAAATTGAAGGAAGAACATGAAAGAGCAGAAATTAAAATTGAAGGAAGAACATGAAAAAGAACAACAGGAATACGGTATTGCAATTGTTGATGGACATAAACAAAAGATTGCAAATTTTCGAATTGAACCTCCAGGACTTTTTAGAGGTCGAGGAGAACATCCTAAAATGGGGTGTTTAAAGAAGAGGATTGAACCAGAAAATGTTATCATTAACTGCTCAAAGTAAGTGATAGGATTCTTTTGGTCCCATAATTATTGAAAATTCTTAACAACAAACATAACTTCTTAACGATACTTTTTTGCATTTTTAGAGATAAAAAAATTCCCCCACCTCCCTCAGGGCATAAATGGAAAGAAATTCGACATGATAATACAGTTGTGTGGTTATGTTCCTGGAGAGAAAATGTTTTAGGCCAGCATAAATATGTCATGTTAAATTCATCTTCAAAATTAAAGGGTGAAAAAGACTTTGAAAAGTTTGAGAAAGCTCGTTCGCTTGGAAAAATTATTGATCAAATTCGAAAACAATATATGACAGATATGGAATCAAAAGAAATGAAAATTCGACAAAAAGCAGTTGCTTTATATTTTATTGATAAACTTGCTCTTCGAGCCGGCAATGAAAAAGATACCGATGAAGCAGCGGATACTGTAGGATGTTGTTCACTTCGATGTGAACATATTAAATTGTTTAAAGAATTTGAAGGCAAAATGTAAGGTTTTTAAATTTACATAAAAGCAGTTGCAACTTGCAAATATCCTTTTTTTCTAACTGAACATGAAAATCAGGGTTTCATTTAAACAGTTTTTGTTCTAATAAAGGTAATTAAAAACAGCTTCATTAGTTCCGTGATAATCAGGTTGGCTTATAAAAAGTAATTTGTCTCTCTAGAAAATCTTTAAAAAGTTTGTCTAACCGATTTAATTTATTTCAGGAATATTGTTGAATTTGATTTTCTTGGAAAAGATTCAATTCGATACTTTAATCGAGTTACTGTAGACAAAAAAGTTTTTAAAAATCTTGGAAAATTCATGGAAGGCAAAGATGGATCTGATGACCTTTTTGATCGATTAGATACGACATCTTTAAATTCACATTTGAAAAAGATTATGCCTGGATTAACAGCAAAGTGCTTTCGGACATTTAATGCATCTTTTACCCTTCAACAACAACTCGATAAATTAACAAAGGGTTAGTTGAATAAATATGCATATTTTAAGAGCTAATCTATTTTGGATTTTTTAAGCTAATGACAGTATCCATGAAAAATTGTTATCCTATAATCGTGCAAATAGACAAGTTGCAATTCTGTGTAATCATCAAAGAGCAATCCCAAAAACACATGAAAAATCGATGGATGCTTTGGAAAATAAGGTTTTGTTTTAGCCTTGTTTTTGAAATTAAAACTCATTGTTTCAGATAACAGAAAAGAAGAAAGAACTCAAAGAAGCAAAAGCTGAAGTCAAAAAAGTTAAAGCTGAAAAAGACAAGGAAAAATTTGGCAAGAAAATTGCCAAATGTAAAGAAGCTTTGAAAAAACTAAAAATGACCAAAACTGATAAAGACGAAAATAAACAAATTGCATTAAGCACATCAAAACTAAATTACCTTGATCCTCGAATTTCTGTTGCATGGTGCCGGAAATTTAATGTTCCAATTGAAAAAATTTTCAATAAAACACAGCGTGAAAAGTTTCAATGGGCAATTGAAATGATTCAAAATGGAATTGAATATGTCTTTTAAAAATTTTGTTTGAATTACGATGTTTTTTAAATTAAAAATGTGTTATTCCAATTTGTAAATGCTTACAATGTAAATGTGAGTTATCTTTAATAAAAAATATATTATAGCTTAATAAATTATTAATCAATTAGATGCATAATATGAAAAATAAAAATATTATTAATAAAATCGAAGCTGATATCCAATTTTAATAATCCAAATCATTTGCTTGTTTATATTTCATATGGCACTGAAATTTGATTTAATAATTTCTATGATAAATTTTACTATGTGATTCCGTTGGGCGGCGCGCCCGAATTTTTCGGATTTTCGGGCGCGCCCGCATTCCTAATAATCAAATACATAAAATTTATGTAACATAATCAACTAGTTTACGGCGCTAAATTTTAAAAAATGTTTATTAATTGAAATACCAGATGGATGAGAAACGCATCTCAAGTATCCAAATTCTAGCGT
Source organism: Panagrolaimus sp. LJ2414 (assembly GCA_024447195.1). Classification (NCBI taxonomy): domain Eukaryota; kingdom Metazoa; phylum Nematoda; class Chromadorea; order Rhabditida; family Panagrolaimidae; genus Panagrolaimus; species Panagrolaimus sp. LJ2414. The sequence continues at coordinate 632,667 of JAMRXY010000070.1, read as the reverse complement.
ACTTTTTGTACAGATATCGGTTACAATACCGTAATGAACTTCTTTTTTCGCATTTTATATCAAATGTCTTCGTCACGGAAACGGGACCACGTTTTTAGTCTCGGTCCGTCCCGGGGCAGGACGAGCTTGAAAAATGGTCTCTCGGTCATGCCTACCAACAAGTAATAACTTCACTCAGGTCGCTTTATGCCAGAAATTTCCCGCCATAAATTGTTTCATTTGCTGCAACAAATCTTTGCATCACTTCGTTAAATTATTGTATTTTCTTCTTGCTACGATCTTTGAACAGAATATTATTTACATAAAAATGTTTCGAAAGGTTGATTTTACTGCAAAAGTAAAACTTAGTTTATCTTATCCGACTACCATAAAATTTGGAGAAGACCATGAATTTACTGTTACATGGAAGTTTGGTTCTCATTGTATTGAAAAAATTAAAGGCGATCTTGAAATTACAAATGTTACTGCTGTATCTGTTATGAGTAAGTTTCTTGAATTAAAACTACTGCTGTAATTTATATTATTGTTTCAGGTGGTTGTGATACCAACGTCAATTTCAATAAATCAACCAATTCGTTTTATTCACCATTTTTATGTTATGGAATTTTTACTTTTTACATAACTGCAAATGTTGAAATGGAAGAAATCCTCGCTTTCAATTTTCAAGTTCATCTCTCTTCGGCTCAACTTAAACTTGCTTTTACCCATCACATTCATATTTCCTTGGATCAACTTAAACTTGTAGAAGTTAATCAATATCTTAAAAAAGAAATTGTTTCACCAATGTATCCTGATTTTTATTTTACACATTATGTCAAGAAAATTGGATCAGAAGGAAAAAATATTGAAATTCATATTGAAAATCCATATCATGATTTTAAGATTCAAGGTAAAGTTAATTTACAAAAATGCTTTATTAATTTGTAAGTTTAGGTAAAGAAGGTGACTATAAATCTTTGCACAGTGATGATGAAGATATCAATCTGGAACTATCATTTATATATTATCCATCGATTCCCGAGAAACGCCTTTTTGTTTCTGAAACCAAAGATGTTCAAACTGAAGTAGCTCAAGATACTGTAGCTGAAGAAAGTCGTCCACAATCTGCCCTTCCAACATTGCCTGATAATCAATTCAATGAAAACTGGTATAAAATTATGTCAAATGAAAAATATGCTGATGTATTCTTGATCTCAACAAATGGAACAAAAATTCTTTCACATCGTTGTATTCTTGCTGAATTTTCGCCTATTTTTGCAAAAATTATTGATCATGCTCTCGAAATTCCAATTACAATTAATGTTGAAGATTTTGATGCTGAATCAATCACAGCTGCTTTGGCCTTTTTAATTGGAAAAAGTGATTCAATTGTTGGAAAAGAAGAAAATATCTTTAAATTTGCTGTTAAATATCGTATCCAGACTATCATGGTAAGCTTACAGTATCCTTTTTCAAATCTTAATTTTTTCTTTCAGAAAGCTTGTCGTTCATATTTTGAGAATTCAATTAATCCATCCAATGTCTGTGAATACATTCAAATTGCTTATTCAAATGATTTTAAAGAATTGAAACAAAAATGCTTAAAACTTTTGGTTGAAAAGAAAAAAGAAATTGATGCTTCAAAATTTGTCGATCTTCCAAAAAATATAACTCATTTTCTATAAAAATCGAGCAAAACAGAAAATTGCGGAAACACAAAAATTTCAAAATCATTTTTTTGAGCTGAAACTTTCCACATGGCATCAGTATAGTTCAAGGAGGTGCGCAAAAAAATTTTTTTTTGGATTCGCCTTCTGAATCCTGAGTTATGGAGATCGCTTGCCCTGGGGTCAATTTTTATCCGATCGCTACAAATTTGGTGTCGGCGGATAGCCCTCGATCAGGGCTACATTTTATGTCTCGGAAGTTTTTTTCTTTCGTGCCGGAACCCTCGGATTCAGAAGCTGGAAAATTTCAAGCCTTCAGAAGGCCGTCAAGGAGTTCCGAACCAGAAAATTTTTTTTTCTTAAAATGTGTCTTATTATTAGGGCTAACTATTAGAGAAATAAAATTCTTTGGTTTCGGCGTCCATGACCCTCAAAAAAATCAAAAACGAAATTTTTGAGAAAATCCACAGGGGGGACCAAGGCAAATCAAAAATTTAAAAAATAAAAATTTTTTGCTGGAAATGATCTGAAACGGTTAGAAATCATCTGTAAACATCATAAAAGTAGTTTTTAGTTGATAAAAAATAGTTTATAACGTATTTTTGTTGCTTACTACAACATGCTTTTGAGGAGGCTAAAACGCTAGGCTTGTGCCATTTAATCGGCATTTTATCAACTAAAAACTACTTTTATGATGTTTACAGATGATTTCTAACCTTTTCAGATCATTTCCAGCAAAAAATTTTTATTTTTTAAATTTTTGATTTGCCTTGGTCCCCCCTGTGGATTTTCTCAAAAATTTCGTTTTTGATTTTTTTGAGGGTCATGGACGCCGAAACCAAAGAATTTTATTTCTCTAATAGTTAGCCCTAATAATAAGACACATTTTAAGAAAAAAAAATTTTCTGGTTCGGAACTCCTTGACGGCCTTCTGAAGGCTTGAAATTTTCCAGCTTCTGAATCCGAGGGTTCCGGCACGAAAGAAAAAAACTTCCGAGACATAAAATGTAGCCCTGATCGAGGGCTATCCGCCGACACCAAATTTGTAGCGATCGGATAAAAATTGACCCCAGGGCAAGCGATCTCCATAACTCAGGATTCAGAAGGCGAATCCAAAAAAAAATTTTTTTGCGCACCTCCTTGAACTATACTGATGCCATGTGGAAAGTTTCAGCTCAAAAAAATGATTTTGAAATTTTTGTGTTTCCGCCCTTATTCGATTTTTATAGAAAGTCAGTTATATTCTTTTTGATTTTTTAAAATTTTAACTTTTCTTATTTTTTCATGTCTTTTCTTTGTTGATTTTCCATGTATAAAATTTTTTAAAGTTCTTCAAGAAAATGCTTTTTGGAAAGAAATAAACAGTAAACAAGTGGTTACGTTAATGAAACATGAAAGCATGTCAAATATATGCAGGTTATAAAATACTTTTTTGTACTGCAATCTATTACAATATCTGAATGCCATATTTTTATAGAAATAAGTTTCAATAGGCTTAAAAATTGGGCAAACAAGTGTTCTTCAAAACGTCAAGTTTTAATTTTGTCATCTTGGTCGCTTTTTGCCAAAAATTGTTTGAGGCAACGAATCTCTTCTGCTGCTGCAAATTTTTTTGTAACTTTGTTTTCTTCTTGATTTTCATCTTTGAACAGAATATTAGTTACATCAAAATGTTTCAAAATGTTGATTTTACTGCAAAAGCAAAACTTAGTTTATCTTATCCGACTACCATAAAATTTGGAGAAGACCATGAATTTACTGTTACATGGAAGTTTGGTTCTCATTGTATTGAAAAAATTAAAGGCGATCTTGAAATTACAAATGTTACTGCTGTATCTGTTATGAGTAAGTTTCTTGAATTAAAACTACTGCTGTAATTTATATTATTGTTTCAGGTGGTTGTGATACCAACGTCAATTTCAATAAATCAACCAATTCGTTTTATTCACCATTTTTATGTTATGGAATTTTTACCTTTTACATAACTGCAAATGTTGAAATGGAAGAAATCCTCGCTTTCAATTTTCAAATTCATCTCTCTTCGGCTCAACTTAAACTTTTAGAAGTTAATCAATATCTTGATAAGGAAATTGTTTCACCAATGTATCCTGATTTTGAATTCACATATTATGTCAACAAAATTGGATCAGAAGGAAAAAATATCGAAATTTATATTGAAAATCCATATCATGATTTTAAGATTCAAGGTAAAGTTTTTAACAGAAAGAATGAAATTAAAAGTTAATTTTTTTAAGGTGAAAAAGGTGACTATAAATCTTTGCATAGGGATGATGAAGATATCAGTGTGGAATTATCGTTTGTTTATTGTCCACCAATTCCCGAGAAACTCCTTTCGGTTTCTGTAATCAGTGATTCAATGAATTTTGTTATGAAAGAAATAGAAGCAGCAACTAACGATGTTCGAGTTGTATCACCTCAAACTACTGTAGCTGAAGAAAGTCGTCCACAATCTGCCCTTCCAACATTGCCTGATAATCAATTCAATCAAGACTGGTGTAAAATTTTGTTAAATGGAGAATATGATGATAACTTCTTGGTTACATCAGATGATCCAAAAATTCCTTTACATCGTTCACAATCTGTTATGCCTTATAATGAACCTGATGACAATCTCGATCAATATGCTGATGCCTTTTTAATTGCATCAAATGGAGCAAAAATCCCTGCACATTCTTGTTATCTTGAAAAGTTTTCACCGATTTTTGAAAAAATCATGGATGAAACTTGTGAATTTCCAAAATCAATCACTGTCGAAGATTTTGATGCTGAAACAATCAAAGCTGTAATGGACTTTTTTATTGGAAAACGTGATTCGATTGTTGGAAAAGAAGAAAATGTCTTTAAATTTGCTGCTAAATACCGTATCCAGACTATCATGGTAAGCGTACAGTATTTATTTCCAATCTAACCTTTCTATTTCAGGAAGCTTGTTGCTCATACTTTGAAAAGTCTGTCAATCCATCCAATGTCTGTGAATACATTCAAATTGCTTATTCAAATGATTTTGAAGAATTAAAACAAAAATGCTTGGAAATTTTGGTTGAAAAGAAAAACGAAATTGATGCTTCAAAAATTGATGATCTTTCAAAAAATATTCTTTGTGACTTTTAATAAACTTTAACTTTTATTATTTTTTTCATATAACGCGCCGCCAAATATATGTAAAAACAAAATTCAATAAAAATGAATTTTTTTTCTCATTTTTCACCAAAAATCAAGAATATCTGATTAAAGCAACTTTTGTTCAAAAAATCACAAATAATCAAAAATATTAAATTTTTTGAAATTTGCAGCAAAGTATTAAAAAAGTTACATTTTCTTGAAATTTGTTAATAAAATATTAACAAAAAACAAAAGTTTTAATAATTTTTGTTTTTTGTTAAGCTTCTTTGAAGGAAGTTCTTAACAGAAATCAAATTTGATTTTTGTTAAGAATGATTTTAGAAAGGAAACGAAAAGTTTTTGATCAAAAAGCCGGCGCGGGGAATCGAACCTCCGCGGTCTGCAACGCAAGCGCGTTTAACGCTTGAGCCATGAAGACAACAAAAAAGTTCTTTTCTTTTTGCCTTTTAAACATCAATGTTTTTTCTTTGGCGTTTTGTGTTCAACGCCGCGCGCTCGTTTCTGTTTTTCTCGCTTGTTTAAAAGGCAAAAAGAAAAGAACTTTTTTGTTGTCTTCATGGCTCAAGCGTTAAACGCGCTTGCGTTGCAGACCGCGGAGGTTCGATTCCCCGCGCCGGCTTTTTGATCAAAAACTTTTCGTTTCCTTTCTAAAATCATTCTTAACAAAAATCAAATTTGATTTCTGTTAAGAAAAGAGTTTAACAAAAATCAAATTTGATTTCTGTTAAGAAAAAGGCTTAACAAAAATCAAATTTGATTTCTGTTAAGAACTTCCTTCAAAGAAGCTTAACAAAAAACAAAAATTATTAAAATTTTTGTTTTTTGTTAAGTATTAACATAAAATTCAAAAAAATTCAAAGTAACAATACTTATTAACTTTTTTCAAAATTTTCCATTTTCTTATAATAATGTTAAACAAGATTCTAAATTTTAGGTTTTATTTAAAAACTGTTATTGCCTTAACAAACTATAAGTTTTAGTTTTTTTGAAGATTTTTGTTTTTACATATGTTTGGCGGCGCGTTATATCATTTCTTTGATGATTTTGAAATCAAATAAAATTTTTGTTCAGTTTTTTAAGAAAATGGTTTTAGGATATAAATAAATAGCATAAAAGTGTTTACTTTAGTTAGTTATAAATCGACATTAGAGCTAGCAATTGTTAATATTTTTTATTTTATTGTTTTTCATAATTTTTATTTGAAAACCTGGAAAAACGAAAAGTGTTCAAAAACTTTATCTTCATTAAATTTTCATGTACATTTTATTCGGTTAACAACCTTGTAGTTTGTTACAAACTGTTTGTGACCAAAAAAAATTTTCATTCATTATAAATTTGAGACCTCTTAAGTGCACGCATTCTTTTACCCAATTAAAACCCCTTCCGACAATCGGGTTTCCCGAAGAACGATAAAATTTGGTGGCCTTCAAATTATGTTCAAAAAAGTCTATCAATAATGTCACATCTTTGATTCATTCATAAAAGGAAACGACAAAATAGTAACATTTTTTTGTTAAAAAAATCTATTATTTTTTGATTTATTATGGAAGAAAAGAATCAATCAGATTTACCATTATTAAGTCAAAAGAAGGAGCGATGTATCATCGAAAAAAATGCTGAACCATGTTTAATTTGTTCAACCCCAACTCAAAAGCTTCATTTACAGGTAATTTAAAAATAGGGGTTAAAGTTGAATATCTAAACCTTTTCGCTGCCAACGCTGGTCATAAATATTTGCATAATTAAATCACACTTTAATACAATTTTAGGTAAATGCCTGTTATGCGTGTGCCGCATTTTATCGACGTTCCTTGGAAGCTCATATAAATTATAAATGCCAAAATAATAATGAAAAATGTGATTTAACTGTTAAAAGTTTTTGTACTCTTTTTTGACTTAAATTAATTAAGTTTTTTAGAAGAAGGTAAACCTCTTTGTCGATTATGCCGATACAAAAAATGTGTTGAAATTGGAATGGTCATAAATGTAAATAAAAAAGAAAATGAAAGCAAGAAAAATGATGAGAAGCAGGAAACTGAAGAAGAAGAAAAAACAACCGATAAGGAGAAAATTGAAACAAAAGATTATTTATCAGAAATTATGAATTTACCAAATCTTAGTGAAGAAGGAGACTTGATTGAAATGGATAAAATTTTTGATAAACTCAAAGAAATATTTAAAGTGAGTTTTAACAATTGCAATAAGGATACAGTAATACTTATTCGATTTTTTGTTCGAAGACGATATGCAAATTTTGGAGTAATATATGTATTTTAGACTTGCCCTAACACAGAACATACGTTTGTAGAAGATTTTAATTATACAAAAGAATTTACAGTAGTAATAGAAGATTTCATTAAAACTTTTAAACCTACAGTTCAATTAAATCCATACGGTATGTGTCCTCAGGGGTTACCTAAAAAAATTAAAGAAAAACCAAGCAATTTTAGGTGGAACTCGTGAAGCTGGAGTAAAACGATGTTTTTTTATAAATAAGCAATTTTTTGCAACTGCTGAAATGCTGTCCAAATATTCTCCATTTTCTTCTTTACCATTAAACGATAAAGTATCTCCTTTTTGACTTTTTGGATGTAAATTAATTTTATAAACTTTAAATATTTAGATATCACTTTTTTGTCATTTTTGGAATCTTTTTCGATTATTTGAAAGAATTTACCAAGCAATTTTATACTTTAAAAGCACGGATGAAAATGACTGTCGAATTCAATGCAGCTTTGATGAATATTTTGAAATTAACAATATTAAGACAATTTATCATGTATCAATCCCAAATCCAACTTTCTATTCTTTAATGCTTCCAATGTTTCTTAAAGGAAAACAAATGATAAGCATATTTAAAAAAGTAAATCCGACCTTTGAAGAATTTGTTTACATTTGTCATGTTGGATTATGGTCTTGTCATGGTAAGTATCGATTTTGGTTACCGTAGCTTTTGTATATCAAGCACATGATTTATAATTATACTCAAAGCTAATTAATTTTTTAATAAAACCGTAATTTTCATCAAAAAACCATATTTTTAGAAATCCTTAAAATTTCGCCTTCAACCCAAACATTGGCAGAAAAAATTACAAATAAAATCTCGGAAGATTTGCATAAATATTATGTTGATGAATTACGTGTGGCATCATATTCTGCCCGACAGGCACAACTTTTTAAACTGATCTCCTTGGCCGAAGTTTGTTTCTTTTTTATACAAAAACCATTAATCAAATTGTTTCAATGTTTAAGGTTGTTGTCAGAAGCAAAAAACAAATGATTGCCGGAAGAAAACTGTTCAATTTTGGACAATACACTTTTCCATACTGTAATTTTGAAACTAATTTCTTTGATTATGTTGACAAACATCAAATATGAATAACTGGCTGTATTTTCTGATGTCGAATACATTTAAGTTTAAGTTGGAAATTTGTATTCTATTTTTTAAAAAATAAACTACTTAAAGATTAAATTTAATTTGAATCCAACACAACTTTAAAATTATAAAATTAACAAAAAAAATAACATCACAGTTTTTGTTTGGTTAATCTCAAAATATTTTTTTTGCTTGTTCTTGGTTGTGTTTATCAATTCTGGGTGGTCAGTCATAACATGGTATTGTTATCAGCATCAAAAAATTATTTTTGCTTTTCTCTTTCACACATTGACGACGAAAGCGAAGAACATAAAAATCGATTTTCTTTGGTGGTCTTTTTTTGAATATTTTATCAATTTTTAACACACAGAAAGAATGCAAGACGAAGGCATTCCCATAAAACCTTTCATTGACATTCTGGAAGATATTCGTATTGCATCCCTCAATGATAAATTTCCAGTCAATATTTTTTGGTGAATTTTTACACACATTGAAAAAATTATGCATTTATTTCAATGAAAAAGATACCGTATTAAAATTAATTTTTTAAGATAAAAAAAATCATCAGTCAGCGGAAGATAAATATTAACATGAAAAATTTAAGCACTTTTTTCTGTGAAAAACTGCCTAATTAAACCCAAAATACTTTTTATTGCTTATCTTAGTTTACAGATTTTGGGTGGTCATGTTGTTGTTATCAGCATCAAAAAAGTTAATGTTTTTCCTTTTCACATTCGCACATTTAAGACAAACTTTTTTATTGTTGAAATCGATTTTCATTGGTGGTCTTTTTTTGAATATTCAATAAATTTTAACAGAAATGCAAAAACACTGTCACATAAAGGACGTGATAAAATTTCTCATAAACACTGTGGGAAACGTATATAAACTTGAAAAATTTTAATTTAATTCTTACAATGTCACAAAAGCAATTGACAATTTTAAAGTTTTTTATAAAGAACCTTTTCATGATATTCTTTTTAAATAAAAATTTAATAATTTTGTTTGTGATAATGGAATCACAATGGCCCAAAAGAGAGGATTTCAACATCCGTATTAAATTCATACAATCTTTAAAAAATAAGTATCCAAAAAAATGAATAATTGAAATAAAGATAACTTCAAATTTTTTTGTTTTTATAAATAAAAAAATCACAACTATATTTGCATTTGCAATAAATAATAACATCCATCCGAATTGTAACATTCATAATTATTCAAACTTTTTTGTGCGATCAATCAGTCAATTCACCATCAAAAGATCCAGGTTCTGGACATTGTTGTAACCAAAATGGACCAAATGGTGGATTTTTGTAACCAAAAAACGGATGATAAGCTAATGAAATTTCATGTTTGTCAAAATAAACACTGGATTTTAAGCTTAAACCATCATGAATCTCAATTTCTTTTTTAATTATAATATCAGCAACAATTTGAAAAGATGATGATGAATTTTTAACCATTTCGGCACACTTAAAAATTTTTAAAAATCTTACAAATCATACACAAAAAACAGACCTCTTTGAAATTGTTAAAAAACTTAAAAGTCGAAAATTTTATTGATCCTTTAACCTCAGAAGGAAATGCATTAAACATTCTCGGATCCGGATCAATAATTTCACTTTTATGAAAAGAATTTTTATTGAAATAATCAATATCCATGTCCAACTGTTTTAGATTTGGAAACGTTTTTGATAAAAATTCACAAAATTTTGTAACGGTTTCAGTATTAAAATCTTTATAAAAATATGCTTCTCGAACAACAAGATGTTCAATGGATGGATAGGAGGAAGCTCTTAAAAAATCGGTTATAAACATTAATCAAAACTTGTGAAAAAACAAACTTGTTCAGCAAATGTTTGATATTTTCAAGTTTAAAAAAGTGAACTTCAAGTTTTTGACATGATTGAGGGATAAATGAAAGACACTACAAATTAATTTTAAATAACATGTACGAAAATTAAAAACTTACTTCAAAGCCATGTTTTGAATAAACATAAGATTCTTCAAGAGAATTTCGATTTTTAAGAATTTCACAGTATTTTTCAGGAATACATTTATCCCAAATTAGAAACCTTTTGATATCTGAAAATAACAGAAAATATATTAATTCCATTTATCACATTCTTTCACAAAGGATGCGTTTTTTAGCATGAATATATTTCTGATTTTTTGTCCAAAACATATCTCATCGTGTTTCTCACCTATTGAAATATGTTGTAAACCAAAATCGAAGTGACAAGTCTTTAATATTTTTTATTAATAAAAATTGTACAGTACCCTTTGCATGCCCAAAAACATCATCAAAAATATCAAAATTATCAGGCTGTTGATAAATTCGAAGTTCCTGAATATATTGGAAGCAATTCTTGGAGATTGGAAATTGATTATTATTAAATACGTATTCCCTGTTATCCTGAAAAACTAAATACATTATTTTAAAAAATGTTGATAAAGAAAAATTAACAAAATGAAGACAGAATCGCTTATGACCAAGTTCAAGGGCTGTAATTTGTTTACAATATTCTTCAGCTTTTTGAGGATCTTCTTTTAAAGCATTGATTAATTTAATGATAAGTTGAAATTTTTTGTCTTCCAATGCTTCTTGCCATGACTTGCTAATTAATTGACGGAAACCGTATTTACCAATACTTGGCATTTTTGGTTATCTAAAAGGATTTATTACGAGTTTATTCAGTGGTAGAAAAAATTTATCGCGATTATGATAAAGAAAAAATAGGTTCTTCCTAGAAGGAAAAAAATAAACAGAAAATTTGGGGACGATAAAATTTTATTTTTCATTTCAGCTTTGATACATAACCATGATGTAGTTTATCAATTTGTAATTATTAGACTACAAATAAAAAAAGAGCTATTTTATGCAATGAGTATTTTATATTATGTCGAGGCAACTGACAATGATTTTAGGTCAATTATTCAATAGTAACTTTGGCCAAAGCTTTGGTATGGCAGATGAAAAACAAACTGCCATCGTTAAATCAATAAATATTCATTGCAATTAAAAAATTTGCCTGCCAACTACACCATATTTGACCGATCCAAAAAGTATGACTAAAAATTACTAAAAAAAATTTAAAAAAATAATGTTTTACAAATATAACAAGCTGTCCCTGGAGATTTACGAGAATCGTATGCTGGAAATAATAATAAACTTGTTTAAAATGAAGCGATTTCCATTATTAATCACCCAGAAACCACGCTAAACCTTAAATCAAAGTAACTTTTGCAACACATCAAAGGCGGCACACTTAACTTCGTGTCACATGATCCCTTACCCCCAGGGTTTATCACCAAATTTTCTCAATGACAATTTTATTACTCTGTTAGTATTTATTTACAGTATCCATTAAGAACACAAGAAAAGACAATTAAAAATAAGTAAAAGAAGTTTTGAGAAATCGAAGAGCAAAATCCTTATTCAAATTTTCCAAACCATGAACAAAAGCAAAAGTTCTCATTCTTGCAATTAAATATTCAAGGCAATCTTCTTGAAGTTTGAGAGAATTTGACATCATTGAAGCATTAACAATTTGGCAAATATTCATTGGAGTTTTTCTGCTTGATAAATATGCTTCCATTGAAACCTAAAAATCATACTGTAATTGAAGAAAGTGGAATAAAAACATACTTTCAAATTCTTAATATCATATTTATCAGAGAATTGAAGAAGCATACAAGCTTTGTCAATGCTTAATGAATCAGTGATATTAATACCGTAACAAAATCGAAGAGCAAGTTCAACGGTTTGATATTCAAAGTCATGAATAAAAATTCTGCCAGTTTTAATCATTTGTTCAAAGACAGGAGATTCTTCAGCAATAATCATTTTATTTACCTAAAAACACAAATTCATCATTGTACAGTATATCCAAACCCAAACACATACCGTAATAACCCTGCCACCAACAAGAACTCCAAAATCTTTGTCATTTAGATGCCACAAAACTTCTCCCAAAGAATGAAGATGTTGTCGGCGAATTTCTTCCTTTGTTGGACGAAGCATTGATTTCAAATTTTGTTCAAGATCTTTTCCAATCACATTTCGGAATGAACTCAAAATTCCTTCCATTGTAACAGTGAAGAAGCCATCAATGACAAAATTCTTTACAGGATCAAAAAATTCATCAACAGAACAAAGAAATTTTGTACAAATTGTTGAACCAGGAAATATAACTTCCATTTCATTGACATAATTTGCAGATAAAATTGACATTTTATATTTTGCAATGATGGTTCTTGCTGTTTTCATACAAATTTGCAATCCAAAACCAATATGATTTTGTTCATTTCGCATAAGAACAATTCCATATGTAACACCATTACATTCTTCAAGACCAAAAATTGTGCTGGAAGGATAGAGATTCTTTGAAAATATTGAAAGAATTTCACCTTTTGAAATTTTCCATCGAATTGAAACTGGGGTATCCTAAAAAATATTACAGAAGAATGCATGTGTAAAAATATAAAAAACTTACAATTTTTAGTTGTTCCATTTTTTGAGTCGAGAAAGTCGGAAATAAATCAGTAATAGAAAATCACGAACGCCGCAATCCAAGCGCGTTGAATAAAGTAATAATGAAAGAAATTTTTTGTCATTTTTCTAAAATATAGAAAATGAGGGTATGCAAAAGGCCTAATTATGCAAATTATTAATTGAAGAGACGTTGATGACAAATCATAAATGAAAGAAAGCGATCTTGTTGTGATACTGTAAACCATATTTGGAAGAAAAAAAAAGTATGATAAGTGATTTTGACTAAAAATTGATTGCATGTTATTCGTTTTTGGGTTAACAAAGGACTATAACATCTTTTAAACCCATATAATATATTCCAACAAAAAAATTAGATATAAAAAATTTCGACCTTCGCAGGATTCGAACCTACAATCTTCTGCTCCGTAGGGTCTTTCGGTCTTTTGTCAGTAACTTTTTTTGAGTAGTTGGGACCGAGAAATCTGTTTGAGCCAATTTTTCTGAACTTAAATTTTAAATCTGAAACACAGACTTAAAATTTTTAGAATTTTTTTCCCACGGACCGGACCCAAAGCCCGAATGAACCGGACCGCTAACACTGCACGGTTCATCAGCTACAAATCAAAATATGTTAATACGATAACACTACAAGCATAGTTGCCTGGGCAACAATGCTTCATATAAACCAATGGTGACAAATTCTGAGGAGTTTGCTGCAGCGAATGCGATATGGGAACATGTGACCTCGTTTTGAAGTTGTGGCAGAAGGTCAAAGGAATATTTTGACGGATTTAAACAATTATGCATAACCTCATATCTGGATGATCCCTATTACACTCAAGTACAGTACACATGTCAAATGTTAATATCTCAACAAACATTTCATCATCATATTAGTATTTTATTTACAGTCTAAATCATTACAATACATATTTACATAAAATTATGCTCGACTAAAAGATGCTTTCAATAATTCCATTGCAAAATCTTTATCCAATCGATCCAAATCTTTGATAAAAACAGATCTCTTCATTTGTTTTACCAAATATCGGTAACATTTTTCTCGAAGCTTGACAGAATTTGTCACAAATGAAGCATTAACAATATCACAGATATTCATTGGAGATCGTTGACTGAAGATATATGATTCCATTGAATCCTAAAAAATGTACTACTGTAATAAAAGACAAAAATAAAGTAAAAACTTGCTTTGAGATCTTCAATATCATATTTATCAGAGAAATGGAGAAGTTTGAAGCTTTTGCAAATGGTTAAAAAATCAGTGATATCAATACCATAACAAAATTTAAGGGCAAGTTCAACGACTTGATAATCAAAATCAATAATTGCAACTTTATTTTCTTTGGATTCCTTCAATCCACATTCAATCATTCGATCAAAGACTGGAGATTTTGTGCTAATAATCAATTTATGAACCTAAAAAACATGTTTCTCAATGTACAGTATCAAGCTCGTGTTTAGGTAGGCTGAAACCTCCATCAAAATGAAGAAAATCCTTTGGTCTTTTGCCGCTGACGATAGCTAGCGGCAAAAGATCAAAGGAAAGCCCTCTCTGCAGAATTTCGCAGCCCCTGACCGAAAAAATTCCTGGATAAGGACTTGGACAGTATCCAAAACAAGAACATACCATGATAGTCTTTCCATCAGAAACAAATCCAAAATCCTTGTCATCTCGATCCCATAAAAGTTCACCCAAGCTTTTGCCAGTTTTGATATTGCCTTTGAAATGTTTATGCTTTTTTTCTTTTTCAAAACTCAAAATTCCTTCCATTGTAACAACGAGAATGCCATCAACAAAATAATTGCTTGAAGAATCCAAGAAATCATCAATTGGACAAATTATCTGAATTGATGTTGAAGTTCTATCGAATACTTTTTCTTGTTCTTTTACATAATTTGCAGATGCAATTGTGAGTTTGTATTTTGCTGTAATTGTTGTTGATCTTCTCATTGCAAGGGACAATCCAATTCCGACATGATTTTGTTCACTTTTCATCAATACAAGACCATACTTGACACCATAACATTCATCAAGCCCAAAAACTTTGCTGCAACTTTGTCGAGATCGATTTAATACACTTTGAACTTCTTTTTTGCTAATCTTCCATCGAAGTGCAATTGGAGTTTCCTAAAAATGATGAAATTTTTTTAAAAAGACAAAAAAAACTTACAAATTTCATTGCTTCCATTTTCAACAGGGAAAAATAAGTCCAGTTTAAAACACAACCGTCAAATGTTAGAAAACAAAATGATTATGAATAAATTGTTTGACACTTTTCATTGAAAGAAGAAGTGAATGTCCAATAATGAAGGAAATGCAAATTTTTATTCGATTAATTACTACTCATGCAACAAGAGTCTTGTTACAAGACGACGATAAAAATTTGCATTCTTATTGAAAAAATAGAACCTGCATTCAAAATAAGTTTGATCAAAATTAAAATATACCCATAGAATTTCTGATTTTCCAAATCATGAATTTGGTCCAAATAATCATATATTGGATATCTCATGATGCAAGTGCAAGAAGTACATAGTTTTTTTGATCAGCTTTAAGGCCATCATATTGAACGGAATTTTTTAAAGAATAAAAAAAATATCATCTGAGAATAACAACAGAAATTCAGAAATACTTTTGTTGGCTGCAATTGCATGCTATGTTACTTTAATTAGTTATTGTCAAATTTTGGAAATAGAAAAATGAAAATAAAAAAGCGTAAAAATTATTTAATATATTTTTATATCACCAAAAATCTTCTATTTGCAGTGAATTAAAATACACATAAAAATTTGTTCCCATAAAAACAAATTTTAATTCAATCAATTTATTGAATTCAAGATACAAATAAATACTACATCAAATTATACAAGCTCTATCAAAAAATGCATCCAAAATCAAATTTTCAACGAACATGTCGAGCACGAATAAATAAGGCAATGAGGGCGATCGTTCGAAATAGAATGATTGAGAAGAAGAGAATTCCAAAATCACGAAGCATAACAATTGATTTATTTTCGAATCCAAAGAAGTCAAGAATTGAATCACCATTATGTCCCCAATCACATTCACCTTCTCCAACATTACAATCTAAAAATAAATCAATTAATAATAGTTGACAAAGGTTATTAAAATTATACAGTATCTCTTAACTCATTAATAAATTTGTAAAATAAAACTTACGTGGAAGAATTTCTTGCTTTTCATGACTCCATTTATTGACCATTTGAACTTCAAACGCATATCGATGAAAAGAGATATATTGGAAATAATTAAATGCAGCCGAGATTCGTTTAAGATTGACAAAGAATCCACCCATGCACATTACTGGCCAAATCATTAATGGAAGAATTTGTGATGCCAATTCAACGGTGCCAAAAATGCATGCAGCAGCATATGCAACAGACACAGCCAAATTTGTTACAGTTGTATTAATTGCCAAAAAGATAAAGAATTGTCCAACGTCATCATGATGTACACCTGAAATACAGTAACAAATATATAACATCATAACGACAGTAATCCCGATAAAAACATACCAGCCATAAAGAATACAATCAATGAATAAATTGCAGGTAAAATAAGATATTGTGGAATTTCAGCAAGATTTTTTCCAACAAAATAGGCATCAGTTCGATAAATATTTCCATGATTTTCTCGAAGAAAGACTGGCATTTCATCAGCGAATACAGTTAAACATGGAAAAATGAGAAGAATAAAATTATCTCGAACACAATTGAATAGGAAGCCATTAATGGATAAAATATTATCTTTTTCAGGTACACCAACTCTCAAATACACAATTCCAACAATTAATGCAGTCATCTGAAAAAGAATTGAATGATTAGAAATCCATAATAATGGAAAAAAGCTTACAATAGTTTGTGCAAGACGAACTTTTAAAAGTAATGGATCACGAAGGGTTGCACGAAAGGATCGAACAAATAACCATAAAACTTGTGTAAACCAATTTGCTGCATATTTCTCGGATTCTCGAACATCTTGATTTCCAAGTTTCTTTCGGCGTTCAGAAACTGATCCATGAATTCTTTCATTGTAAAGAGATGCCATATTAGAATCGCTGTAGGCTTCTTTGATCTTCTGAAAAAAGAGAAAACAATTAGATGGATTTCCAAGGATACCTGGAACACAACCCCTTAGGCTACAAAAAACAAACTCACAACAACTCGTTCAATTCGATCTTCTTCATTTTCGCCTTCTTGTAGGGCTAATCTTTCAATACAAAATTCAGCAGGATTATCCCGACCAGTCATAGGAAATCCGGCAGTCTTAAAGATTCCTGCTGCCTTCTTTGGTGGACCAAGAAAGATAACTTCTCCCAAAGCCATTAAACAAAGTTTATCAAACATATTAAAGATTTGAGAAGACGGTTGATGAATTGTAAGAACAATAGTTTTTCCTTCTTCAGAAAGAGCCTGCAAAGCTCTAATAACTTGTTTTGCCATAAATGCATCCAATCCAGAAGTTGGTTCATCACAGAAAAGAATTGAAGGATCTGTAAGAATTTCACAACCAAATGCAAGACGTTTCTTTTCTCCAAGGGAAATTGATTTTTGATGCCGGGCTCCGATAAGCGTATTTTGGCATTTAACAAGATTCATTTGAGTAATAACTTCATCAACACGAGCAATCTTTTCGGCATCTGTGAATCGGCGACCCATTCGAAGTCGAGCAGAAAAGATTAAATGTTCTCGGACAGTTACAGCTCCCATAAAGATATCAGATTGTTGAACATAGGATGACATGCGTTGAAATTCTCCAACAGTTAACTCTTCACCATTGACCGTAACTTCACCAGTAACTTCAAGGGATTTTTGATTTCTTTGAGTCAGGACATTCAAGAGGGTTGTCTTTCCAGCACCAGAAGCACCCATAATTGCTAAGATTTCACCAGGTTCTGCAACTCCAGATACTAAAAAATGTTTGATCATTATTACTATTATTGTAATGTCTCACAAACATGTAGCTTATTGTTGCTACTGTTTCACCTATCCCTACTACAATTTTATAGTAATTTATCTCTCTAATTTTCCCTGCTGCTATAGCAGCTGCTACAGTATCCCATCCCATAAAGACACTTACCACCATGTAAAACTTCTCGCTTTGAATTTTCTTGTTTCTTCCAAAATTTAAGACGTTGAACAATATTCTGTTTTTGCATCACCGGTACTTTGACATACAAATCCTTCCAGACAAAAACTTTTGCACTTTTTCCAGTTGTTGCATTCTTTTCAGGCATATGCGGAACAATTTGTGTTTTTTCTGCAGCAGTTTTTGGAGCAATACTTTTTGATTGACTTTCATCTTGAGTACGGTCAGATAAAAGGACCATCTTTTTCAGCAACAGATTATTTTGAAAGCAGCGTCAGCGGATAAGCAAAAGGTTTTTCTGACGACCGTCAATTCGTCATGCAATGATGAAGAATGAATGAATTTGTTGCGGATGGGCGCATAAACTTTTTAATTCTCCATCATTGATGATTTCTTTTATTTAAATTTTAAAACTATAAAGTTTTGTATGCTAACGTTATCATCTGTTGGAATAGTTTACGTCAACTTTTTTTCGAAGAAGAAGCAAAAAAATGTTGGACGATGTTTGGCGAAATGTATATTTTTTCAATAGCAAAAAGCGCGAAATTTAAATTGAACTATACTGTGCTTGAAGAATACCTGTTTACTGTATAATCTGTGATGATGTGTTGCTTCATTTTTTGTTGATTTTTGATGTTTCAAAAAATTGTGGTATTTGGATTCACTTCACAGAATTTTATCAAAGAAAAAATAAGGAAAAGTTTTAAAAAAAAGTATTAATCCGATTTTAGAGTTTTGTTATACTACTTTTTAAACCTCTTATTGACTATAGCAATAAATTTTTTGTTTTATGGACATCAGGTTTTTTGCTAAATTTTTAGTATAAATTCATCACAGAAATGACCAAAAAGTATGCTTTCAGAATTCTAAGTTTAAACTCTTCTACAAAAATAATTAAAATGTTTGCTTCAAAATCTTCAACAACTTTTGTTACAATTTCATTAATGCTTTTATTAATCTATACTATTGAAGTAAGTTATTTATCATCGATTATTTTAAATCGATTAAATTTGTTAGGCAAAAGCAGCAGGTTCATGTGCGGAAGTTAGAGCCGCATCTGAAAATGCTCGAATCAATGCCGAAGCCGCTTGTGCCAAAGCAGCTGCCATCGCAATCAACACTGCTGCTGGCACAAAATTTGTTGCCAAAAATGCTTGTGAAGATGCAAAATATATTGCCAAAAATATCGCTGATGAAGCTGCTGCAGCTGCTTGCTTTTAAATCATTCCGCTAAGGTTTTCATTCATTTTTTGGCATTTATTTATCATATCTAAAAGGTTGCATTTATTATATAACTTGTTGCTTCAGACATGTAATCTACAATAAAATTTTTTTAACTAATATAATATAATTTATTTTCATGCTCTAACACATGATAAAAAACAAACAAAATCAATACAATAAAAAAGAAACAATAAAAAATTGACATATATGTACAAATAAAAAGAAAAGATAAAATTTAAAAATTCAATTTCAACAATAAAATTTTACATAGGTAAAAAAATACAATTCAAACAATTTTTCAAAACTTTAAACTTTTAATGCCATAATGCCTCTCTTAAAAAGATTGGGGGTGGTATATTGTAAATGACGTGGTAGTTTTGTGTATTTGGAAACAGTTCTAAAAGTAAAAAAGTTTCTTTTAATGACTTTTTTAGAGTTTGGAATTTCCAGTTTTTTGGAAGATCCTCTAGTTTTTGAAGTTCGAACTGATAGATCCAATTTACAATTTATTTTTCCCGAAAGATAATCATTCAAAAAAATAAGATCAAACTTATTTCTTCGAATTTCTAGAGATTCAATACCTAACATTTCAAGTTTTTCTTCGTATGGAGCATTAAAATGAGGACGAAGTTCACGAGACCTGAGAAAAATAAGTTTTAGAGCTACTTTTTGGACTTTTTCTAATTTATCAATCAAATAAACTTGGGTTGGATTAAAGACAGGTGTCGAAAATTCAACCAAAGGACGAACATAAGATTGATACATATGAAGTAAGAGTTTAGGAGAATGAGATTTAAGAGATTTGAAAAGAATAAAAAGACGAGATAAAGCTTTTTTTGAAATAGTTTTGATATGAGCTTTCCAGCTCAAATCATCCGAAACGATTAAACCAAGATCCCTGAGAGAATTTTGGTTATTTGGAAGTTTTTGATTTTTCAAAAAATATGATATTTTTGGATTTTTATCTGGAAGACAATGAAGAACATTGCACTTCTCGATAGCAATCTCAAGCTCATTTTGATCCATCCATATTTCAAGTTTTCCAAGAAAAATTTGAAGAGGAGGATTAGTTAAAGATAAATTGGAAGAAAAAGCTTTTAGATCATCAGCAAAGAGTTTATTTTCAACTTCTGGAGTTTCACAAAAAGAAATAAGATCGGAAATGAAAAATAGAAATAAAATTGGCCCGAGCTTAGATCCTTGTGGAACCCCAGAATTTGCATCAAAAGAATCAGAAAGAGAATCCCCAATTTTGACCCTAAATTTCCGGTTAGAGAGAAAAGCTTGAATCCAAGCAATGATAGAATTTGGAACATTTGCATTTTTGAGTTTTCGAAAAAGTAAAAAATGTTTCATTCTATCGAAAGCTTTTTTAACATCAAAATAAATTATATCAACAGGAATATTTTTTTCAGCTTTGGAGGTGATAAAATCAAAAGTCTCAACTAATTGAGTTGTGACAGATTTAGATTTTGTAAAACCATGTTGGCATGGAGGAATAAGATTATTTTTAAAAAAGAAATCATTCAAAAAATCTATTACAATTTTTTGAGGAATCATAGAAAGAGAACAATTTAAAGAGATAGGACGATAATTGGAAGCAAGGTGTTTGTCACCTTTTTTAAAAATAGGAATTACATGAGAAATTTTCCATATTTCAGGAACTTTAGATTGCAAAAAAGATAAATTGATGATTTTAGTAATAGGTTTTGCCAAAGTTAAAAAACATTTTTTGAGAACAATATAAGGAATTCCATCGGGTGAAGTGTTACATTTTGGTTTAAGTTTTTGAAGGAATTCCTTACATTGTTCTACAGTAAGAAAAGAGAGAGAACTGTCTTTGACAGGAAAACAATCCTCAAAAATTGGTGATTTCTCAGAATGAAAATTATTCAAAAAATTTTTACCAAAAACAGCAGTTTTTTCAAAATCCGAAAATAAAGTTTTTGATTCAGTTGAAATTGCAGGAATTGACGAGTCGTTTTTGAGGTATTTGGCAAGATGATTAAAAATGCCTTTGCTACCGTATTTTTTCAAAATATTTTTTTCTTTTTCTCGTTTTTCCTGAATTGATAATTTATTTAACTTTTTAGAGATAAGAGAAATGGTTTTAAAATTGGCTGCTGTTTTTGGTAAAGATTTCTGAAAATTGATCATAGATCTCATTTTTGGAGATATCTTATCTTCAGAAGAAGGAGAAACAGTTTTAACAAAAAGAGAGATCGCCTCATTAACAATTTTACAAAATTGAGAACAAGCCTGATCTACAGTAATGTTTTTTTGGTCCAAAAATTCCCATTTTTGTTCAAAAAAGAAAAAGTTCATGGATAAAAAGTCGGCTTTTTTAAAGTTTTTATAAGAAAGAGAAGGTTTTGGAGGAGGATTATCAGAACATTTCAAAGAAAAATTAACAACATTATGATCAGAGCCGAAAAATCCTGGATCTGTCGAAACGTTAAAAATATTTTGTGGAAAATTTGAAATGACAAGATCCAGGATATTTTCTTTTCTGGTTGGAATTGTTACGGAATTCGACATCCCAGATTCAAAAAGAAAATCAAGAAATAATTTTTCTTTCAAAAAATTACTTGACTTGGTTTCCCAGTTAATTTCTGGCATATAATAGAACCTTTGGAGGACAACATTATGTTGTTGACAGTGGAACTGCAACTGCTGCAAGAATTGAAGCTGCAACAAAAATGAATAAAAGATTATCTGTTGATTTAATGACAGAATTGGATGAAACTTTGAGAAAAATAAATGTTTTTGCAAAATCCTATACAATGTTAAAGGATACTGTAGAAAAAGAAAAAGTTAATCAAGAAGCAAAAGGCGAAAAACCAAGAGAATTGCGATTAGTTTTTAAAGGTAATCCTAATGCCCCAAGAAATTATGACAAAGTAGAAGCCGAAAATGAAATTGCATTGGTTTTTACTCCTGGGCCAGATGGAGAAGTTCCTCGAGATGATATTGTCATTTATGACAAAAAAGCTGGAAATAATGTAAGTGAATATCTAAGATCATGGGATCCCAGGGTTGAACCTTTAACATATCCATTATTTTATCCAACAGGAAATGAAACTGTTTATGAAAGTCAAACGCGTGATCCCGAAAATCCAAAATCTGGGAAGTTGACTGAAAGAGAATATTTTAATTTTAAGTTCCAAGACAGGGACGAAGAAGAATACGGTTTTAATCCATTTTTATATGGTGGAAAATTATTTTTACAGTACCTTTGTGATGCATGGGCAAAAGTTGAAAATGGAAGATTGCAATGGTACAAAAGTAATCAAAAACAGATAAGAGCTGCAAGCTATGTTGAAGTTCATGAGCATTTAAATAAAAAAGCCCAAGAAATTGGAAAAGCACCTGGGACAGTTAAAATTTTGCCAAGCACATTTTATGGAGGTCCAAGATATTTACGAGAATTATGCTCAGATGCAATAAGCATGGTTGACGAATACGGTAGACCGACAACCATGATTACAATGACTGTAAATCCGGAAGATGAAGATGTAATTTTGAATCTTTACGAAGATCAAAAATCGTGGGAAAGACCCGATGTAATTAACAGTTGTTTTTACCAAAAACTTTATGAATTAATTCGAGTTATTGAAAAAGATCAAATTTTTGGGGAAGTAATTTGTTCTGTTGTTGTTATCGAATTTCAAAAACGTGGACTTCCACATTGTCATTGTGTTTTCACTTTGAAAGAAAAATGGGATACTGTAGAAAAAGTTGATGCACATATTAAATCCTATTTTCCACCTATGAGTCAGGAAGAAGCTGATGAATGTGGTGAAGTATATGATGAAGAATATTTGGATGACATGATTAAATTTTGCATTCATAAACCATGTGGCATTCACAATCCAAAAGCCGCTTGCATGGTTAATGGAAAATGTAAAAGAAAGTTTCCGAGGCCATTTTTAGAAAATACTGATATGGATGATAATGGTTTTACAGTACCAAAACGTCCTGATAATAAAAGATCAATTATAATGAAAGTTAATGGAAAAGATGTTGAAGTGGATAATAGATGGGTAGTCCCTCATAATCCATTTCTACTAAAATATATGAAATGTCATATAAATGTTGAAGCAATAAATTCTATTGCTACAGTATTTTATGTTTTTAAATACATGTTTAAAGGCGATGATAAGGCATTGATTGAAATGAATGAATTTATGGATAATGAAGTAATTCGATCATTAAATTACGACGAAATTAATAGTTACGAAGATTTTCGTTATATAAGTGCATGCGAAGCTCATTGGAGACTTTCAGATTTCTGGATGTATCGATTGAGTCATTCAGTCGATCGTTTACCAGTTCATTTGGAAGGTGAACAAACAATTTATATGGGTGAAAATCCAGATGAAAAAGAAATGGATAATGCCAAAAATAAAGATTCAAAATTAATGGCATTTTTCAAAGTTAATCAAGAAAGAGAAAAAAAGATTATTGAAACTAAAGAAATGATTGAAAAATTAAAAGCAGAAGGCAAATCAGTAAATCATATTAAAATTCCAGAAAAAATTTTATACAATAAAATTGGAATTAATCATGTTTGGGATTCAAAAGCTGGAAAATGGAATCCAAGAAAAAAGACAACAAAGCCAAAACTTTGTCGTCTTTATAATGTTAATCCAAAGAAAACAAATTGTTTTTATTTGAGAAGATTGCTTATGGCAGTTCCAGGTCCAACTTCTTTTCAAGATCTCCGAACTGTTGATGGAGTAACTTATGAAAGTAATCGAGAAGCATGTGTTGCTTTGGGATTGGTTTTAAATGATAAACTTTATGAAGATACGCTTTTTGAAGCCTTAAATCATACTTCACCAAATCAATTCCGATATCTTTTTGCAAGATTGTTGGCACATTGTGATTTAGGTAATCCCTTGGAACTTTTTGATAGATTTGAAGATCATTTAACTTCAGATTTATTGAGAAAATGGTCAAAAGAAGATTCAAAAAAAGTTGCATGGAGAAAAATTGTGAAAAGTATGCAAAATCAAGATAAACAATTATCTGATTATCCACAACTGGAAGCATACATGAATGAAATTGGCTTCGAAAATGAAGAAACCATTGATTTAAAAGCATTGTTGAATGAAGGATTGGCCGAATACGAGGTCATGAATAATGAACAAAAAGCTATTGTTGATCCAATAATTGAAAAAATTAAAAATGCAGAACCAACACTCGAAAAATGTTGCATATTTGCCGATGGCCCAGGAGGCTGTGGTAAATCTTACACTTTTAATTGTATTAGAAAAATTGCAATGGGTCACGGCAAAAAAGTCATGGTAATTGCATGGAGTGGAATTGCAGCCTCATTATATCCAATGGGAAGAACTTGCCATAATGGATTTAAACTCGAATTTCCATTTGAAAATGACAGTAATAGTGGAGTTAAACCTAATTCACCACATGGCCAAATGCTTAAAGATTTGGATATAATTATTTGGGATGAATTTCCAATGGCTCCAAAACGAGCATTAGAAGTTGTCGACAGCAAATTAAGGGAAATAATGGATAATGAAATTCCATTTGGTGGTAAAATCTTAATTACTGGTGGAGATTTTCGTCAAATTCCACCCATTGTTGAAAATGCAACTCGACAAGAAATTGTTAATTCTTCAGTGTGTTGCTCCTATTTATGGGCACATTTTGAAAAGTTCCAATTAACAGAAAATGTTAGAGCATTAAAAGATGAAAATGAATTTAAAACAATGCTTTTGGAAATTGGAGAAGGACGATTTGGTGATAAACCAAATGAAATTGAAATTCCACCAGAATGTATGAGCAAAGGTGACATTGTTGATGAAGTTTTCGGAGATGTCATTGAAAATTATGACCCAGCTACCGTAATGAAAAGAGCAATTTTGGCAACATGGAATAAAGATGTTGATGAGCTTAATGAAAAAGTTCTTGACCTCTTTGATGAAGATACAGAAATTACTTATCATGCACAAGATGTTTACCATTATGGTGATGAAATCTTACAAAGTGCAGGTGAAGTACATGAAAATTACAAAACACGTAATATTAAAGGTTTGCCAAGTTTTACATTAAGACTTCGAAGAAATGCAATTATAATGTTAGTCAGAAATCTTTCAATTGAAGATGGTCTTTGTAACGGTACAAGATTAGTTGTTACAAATCTTTTAAGGCATAATTTAGTTGCTAAAAAGATTAACATTGACGGAAGTCTAAGCGAAGAAATTCTAATTCCAAGAATTACTTTAACAACAAAGCATGGTGTTGTTAATGTTACAAGGCATCAATTTCCTGTAAGACTTGCTTTTTCAATGACAATTAATAAAAGTCAAGGACAAACAATGGATAAAGTCGGTGTCGTATTATCTCATGAATGTTTTTCTCATGGACAGCTTTATGTCGCATTCAGTCGAGTTAGATCATTAGCAGGATTAAAAATTGTTCTTCCTGAAGATAGTACATCAACTGCTAATATTGTTTACAAGGAATTATTAGAATTGGGTAAAAAGTAAAACAAAAAGTATTAAAAATTAAAAAATTAAAAAAATTGTAATACTTTTTGATATTTTACTTTAACGAAGTTATTTTAATGAAATTCTTTTTATTAAAATAACAATAGAACACAACAGTTATTTTTAAATTTACCAATAACTGTTGTGAATGAACCCTAGCTGCGGGGATAAGCAGCCTTTTTAATTATTTAAGAAAACAACAACAACGTAAGTCATTTTTTTCATTTTCTGATTATTAATAACTTTGCTTTTATTTTTAGAAATGTCGGCTACTTTTATAAGAAAATTCGGTCAAATAATCAACACCATTGCAACAAATGTAAGTTTTTTATATAAAAATTATCTTTTAATAAACTAATACATGTTTAAGTTATAACTTAATTATATCATCTTAATCTATTATTATGTTCTTCAAATGTATATTTAATGTGAATTCAAATATTTATATATATATACGATTCAAAAATGAAAACAATTTGTAACAAATGTAAGTTTTTCGTAAAAACGCTTCCTCTAAAATTGTGGCATCATTTTTTAGCGATAATTTAGTTTGTACTTTTTTAACCCAGTATTACGTATGTTCTTCGAATTTATATTACAAATTTAAATCAAATATTTAAACGGATTACTTAATGTGAAATGAATATGCTTTTGAAGAACGCAGAAAAACCTTTAATCAAATCAAATCAAAGTTTAATAATGAATAATGATGAAACTAATTTCAATCAACTTATGAATATGAAGCCAAATAAACAAATAACCCGAATTATTCTCAGACTTTGTTGTTGTATGTTTTCTTATATTTTTTGTAATAAAAATAACTAATAATTTAAAAACATGTGTAAAGTTAGATAGCAATAACTAAGTTTTTGTTTTTTGGTACTTAAGTGGAGTTTGAAAGGTGTGTGGAACGGAGGTAGAAGTTGGGGTAAAAAAATGTAATGCCCAAAATAAAATTCGCAAATGTGAAAAAAAACTGTAATAATGAACAAATAAATTTGACAGAGACAAAAAACGCGAAAATTAAACTAACATGAATGTAATATGTTAGAAGACCCGGCGAAGCCGGGTCTTTGCTTGTTGTAACATTTACTTAAATGTTCTTTTGTTGTTATAATAAAGAATATTAAAAAATATGTAAAAATTGAAGTCGTGAAACAAGGGATTTTGGGTTTGGGCATTTTTGTGAAGTTTCTTTTACGAGATTCGGTGTATTAATTTTACTCTTTTAAAAATGTAAATATTAGATATAATTTTCACATTTACAATCATCGAGTTTTACATTTAGCCTTTAGTTTGTGGACATTATTATAGTTAAAAAAATTTTATAATAAGATGATATAATTAAGTTATAACTAAAATATGTTTTAGGTTATTAAAAGATAATTTTTATATAAAAAAACTTACATTTGTTGCAATGGTGTTGATTATTTGACCGAATTTTCTTATAAAAGTAGCAGACATTTCTAAAAATAAAAGCAAAGTTATTAATAATCAGAAAAGGAAAAAAATGACTTACGTTGTTGTTGTTTTCTTAAATACTTAAAAAGGCTGCTTATCCCCGCAGCTAGGGTTCATTCACAACAGTTATTGGTAAATTAAAAAATAACTGTTGTGTTCTATTGTTATTTTAATAAAAAGAATTTCATTAAAATAACTTCGTTAAAGTAAAATATCAAAAAGTATTACAATTTTTTTTAATTTTTAAATTTTTAATACTTTTTGTTTTACTTTTTACCCAATTCCAATAATTCCTTGTAAACAATATTAGCAGTTGATGTATTATCTTCAGGAAGAACAATTTTTAATCCTGCTAATGATCGAACTCGACTGAATGCGACATAAAGCTGTCCATGAGAAAAACATTCATGAGATAATACGACACCGACTTTATCCATTGTTTGCCCTTGACTTTTATTAATTGTCATTGAAAAAGCAAGTCTTACAGGAAATTGATGCCTTGTAACATTAACAA
The DNA here is from genome assembly GCA_024447195.1 of Panagrolaimus sp. LJ2414. Lineage (NCBI taxonomy): Eukaryota > Metazoa > Nematoda > Chromadorea > Rhabditida > Panagrolaimidae > Panagrolaimus > Panagrolaimus sp. LJ2414. The sequence continues at coordinate 605,161 of JAMRXY010000070.1, read as the reverse complement.
CACCATGCTTTGTTGTTAAAGTAATTCTTGGAATTAGAATTTCATCGCTTAGACTTCCGTCAATGTTAATCTTTTTAGCAACTAAATTATGCCTTAAAAGATTTGTAACAACTAATCTTGTACCGTTACAAAGACCATCTTCAATTGAAAGATTTCTGACTAACATTATAATTGCATTTCTTCGAAGTCTTAATGTAAAACTTGGCAAACCTTTAATATTACGTGTTTTGTAATTTTCATGTACTTCACCTGCACTTTGTAAGATTTCATCACCATAATGGTAAACATCTTGTGCATGATAAGTAATTTCTGTATCTTCATCAAAGAGGTCAAGAACTTTTTCATTAAGCTCATCAACATCTTTATTCCATGTTGCCAAAATTGCTCTTTTCATTACGGTAGCTGGGTCATAATTTTCAATGACATCTCCGAAAACTTCATCAACAATGTCACCTTTGCTCATACATTCTGGTGGAATTTCAATTTCATTTGGTTTATCACCAAATCGTCCTTCTCCAATTTCCAAAAGCATTGTTTTAAATTCATTTTCATCTTTTAATGCTCTAACATTTTCTGTTAATTGGAACTTTTCAAAATGTGCCCATAAATAGGAGCAACACACTGAAGAATTAACAATTTCTTGTCGAGTTGCATTTTCAACAATGGGTGGAATTTGACGAAAATCTCCACCAGTAATTAAGATTTTACCACCAAATGGAATTTCATTATCCATTATTTCCCTTAATTTGCTGTCGACAACTTCTAATGCTCGTTTTGGAGCCATTGGAAATTCATCCCAAATAATTATATCCAAATCTTTAAGCATTTGGCCATGTGGTGAATTAGGTTTAACTCCACTATTACTGTCATTTTCAAATGGAAATTCGAGTTTAAATCCATTATGGCAAGTTCTTCCCATTGGATATAATGAGGCTGCAATTCCACTCCATGCAATTACCATGACTTTTTTGCCGTGACCCATTGCAATTTTTCTAATACAATTAAAAGTGTAAGATTTACCACAGCCTCCTGGGCCATCGGCAAATATGCAACATTTTTCGAGTGTTGGTTCTGCATTTTTAATTTTTTCAATTATTGGATCAACAATAGCTTTTTGTTCATTATTCATGACCTCGTATTCGGCCAATCCTTCATTCAACAATGCTTTTAAATCAATGGTTTCTTCATTTTCGAAGCCAATTTCATTCATGTATGCTTCCAGTTGTGGATAATCAGATAATTGTTTATCTTGATTTTGCATACTTTTCACAATTTTTCTCCATGCAACTTTTTTTGAATCTTCTTTTGACCATTTTCTCAATAAATCTGAAGTTAAATGATCTTCAAATCTATCAAAAAGTTCCAAGGGATTACCTAAATCACAATGTGCCAACAATCTTGCAAAAAGATATCGGAATTGATTTGGTGAAGTATGATTTAAGGCTTCAAAAAGCGTATCTTCATAAAGTTTATCATTTAAAACCAATCCCAAAGCAACACATGCTTCTCGATTACTTTCATAAGTTACTCCATCAACAGTTCGGAGATCTTGAAAAGAAGTTGGACCTGGAACTGCCATAAGCAATCTTCTCAAATAAAAACAATTTGTTTTCTTTGGATTAACATTATAAAGACGACAAAGTTTTGGCTTTGTTGTCTTTTTTCTTGGATTCCATTTTCCAGCTTTTGAATCCCAAACATGATTAATTCCAATTTTATTGTATAAAATTTTTTCTGGAATTTTAATATGATTTACTGATTTGCCTTCTGCTTTTAATTTTTCAATCATTTCTTTAGTTTCAATAATCTTTTTTTCTCTTTCTTGATTAACTTTGAAAAATGCCATTAATTTTGAATCTTTATTTTTGGCATTATCCATTTCTTTTTCATCTGGATTTTCACCCATATAAATTGTTTGTTCACCTTCCAAATGAACTGGTAAACGATCGACTGAATGACTCAATCGATACATCCAGAAATCTGAAAGTCTCCAATGAGCTTCGCATGCACTTATATAACGAAAATCTTCGTAACTATTAATTTCGTCGTAATTTAATGATCGAATTACTTCATTATCCATAAATTCATTCATTTCAATCAATGCCTTATCATCGCCTTTAAACATGTATTTAAAAACATAAAATACTGTAGCAATAGAATTTATTGCTTCAACATTTATATGACATTTCATATATTTTAGTAGAAATGGATTATGAGGGACTACCCATCTATTATCCACTTCAACATCTTTTCCATTAACTTTCATTATAATTGATCTTTTATTATCAGGACGTTTTGGTACTGTAAAACCATTATCATCCATATCAGTATTTTCTAAAAATGGCCTCGGAAACTTTCTTTTACATTTTCCATTAACCATGCAAGCGGCTTTTGGATTGTGAATGCCACATGGTTTATGAATGCAAAATTTAATCATGTCATCCAAATATTCTTCATCATATACTTCACCACATTCATCAGCTTCTTCCTGACTCATAGGTGGAAAATAGGATTTAATATGTGCATCAACTTTTTCTACAGTATCCCATTTTTCTTTCAAAGTGAAAACACAATGACAATGTGGAAGTCCACGTTTTTGAAATTCGATAACAACAACAGAACAAATTACTTCCCCAAAAATTTGATCTTTTTCAATAACTCGAATTAATTCATAAAGTTTTTGGTAAAAACAACTGTTAATTACATCGGGTCTTTCCCACGATTTTTGATCTTCGTAAAGATTCAAAATTACATCTTCATCTTCCGGATTTACAGTCATTGTAATCATGGTTGTCGGTCTACCGTATTCGTCAACCATGCTTATTGCATCTGAGCATAATTCTCGTAAATATCTTGGACCTCCATAAAATGTGCTTGGCAAAATTTTAACTGTCCCAGGTGCTTTTCCAATTTCTTGGGCTTTTTTATTTAAATGCTCATGAACTTCAACATAGCTTGCAGCTCTTATCTGTTTTTGATTACTTTTGTACCATTGCAATCTTCCATTTTCAACTTTTGCCCATGCATCACAAAGGTACTGTAAAAATAATTTTCCACCATATAAAAATGGATTAAAACCGTATTCTTCTTCGTCCCTGTCTTGGAACTTAAAATTAAAATATTCTCTTTCAGTCAACTTCCCAGATTTTGGATTTTCGGGATCACGCGTTTGACTTTCATAAACAGTTTCATTTCCTGTTGGATAAAATAATGGATATGTTAAAGGTTCAACCCTGGGATCCCATGATCTTAGATATTCACTTACATTATTTCCAGCTTTTTTGTCATAAATGACAATATCATCTCGAGGAACTTCTCCATCTGGCCCAGGAGTAAAAACCAATGCAATTTCATTTTCGGCTTCTACTTTGTCATAATTTCTTGGGGCATTAGGATTACCTTTAAAAACTAATCGCAATTCTCTTGGTTTTTCGCCTTTTGCTTCTTGATTAACTTTTTCTTTTTCTACAGTATCCTTTAACATTGTATAGGATTTTGCAAAAACATTTATTTTTCTCAAAGTTTCATCCAATTCTGTCATTAAATCAACAGATAATCTTTTATTCATTTTTGTTGCAGCTTCAATTCTTGCAGCAGTTGCAGTTCCACTGTCAACAACATAATGTTGTCCTCCAAAGGTTCTATTATCTCCTGAAGGCAAATAAGTTTTCGGCATTTTATGCATTACTTTTCCTTGAATTTTTAAACACGGCACTCCTGGAGCTAATTTAACATTTTTTGCATACATATGTGCACAACTAAGACTTGAGTTAATAGTTCTTCTTTCCAAATCAAAAAGTTTAATAAATTCTTTGTTTTGATGCTTTTTTGTCATTAAATCTTTAAAAAGTTTTGGATAATCACTTAGACCAACTTGCATTTTTACCTTTCCTTGTTGACAACAACTGGTAAATGTTCCATTGCTTTGCCTTTTTTCAGTTCTGTAATGCTTTGCACCACATCCATTACAAATTAAATCTCTTCTTCCCAATTTGAATGGATCAACATTATTAATAGTTGTACCTTTCCTTTGAATAAAAGAAGATTTAACTTGTGAATTAGTTATTCTCTCCTCTCTTTCTTTTTTTGATTTTTCATCTTTTTCTATTTTTTCAATTGTGCGAACAATTGCTGTTTGCGTCTTTTTTGCATCTAACCTTTGAGATCTTTCTTCATCGGTTTCATTTTCACGTTGCTTTTGTTTATTTTCAGCATCTTTCTGTAATCTTTCATGTCTTTTGTCATCTGTTTCTAATGCTCTTTTTTTAGCTTTTGTTTCAGCATTTTTATTTTTTATCGTTTTTGATGTTTTATAAGAAACACTACCTTTGATCAACTGTGAAACATCGTTAGATTGAATTTTCTGTTCAGCAGAAAGTGCAGCTCTTTTTTTCTGCATACATTCTTTAATTCTATTATTTTCGTTCAACAATGCTTCAGCTGTGCTAATGGATTTTTGATAAGCATTTCTTGATTTTGGCAGATTTTTTTTAATCTTTTTACGTTTACAGAAATCATTAAACGTTTCATTTTTATCTTTCTGTGCTGATGTTTCTTCATCAACTGTCAGCAATTTTTCTTCAGATCGGTCTTCTGTGTCCATGGGGACACTATCGTTTTCATTTTTATCAAATTCACAGTAATCAGTATTTGATTCCATCACATTTTCACTTAACTTTGCTTTTTTATTTTGTGATTCTATTTCATCATTTACTGATTTTCTTTTTATAACCTTTATACAATTAACGAATTTTTCATCTTTTTCAATTTTTACAGTATCCCCGATAATTTGGAGTTCATCGAAATTCGCTGTAACATTTGTATCTGCATTTGAGTTTATATTAAATCGACTGTAATGATCATAAATGTATTTTCGCCATTCATTTGCTTCAACAGTACCAAAAAATAAACTTTCATTGTTTAAAATTCTGCATGCAAGCATAACAATAAATGGTCCACAATTATAACCATCTGTTTGTTTAAAAAATGTGTTACTTGCAGCTGTGACAATATTTGATTCTTTACCATTCAGTAATAATGAACAAATTACTTTAAGTTTTGCTAATTGTGAAGCGTATTGTCTTGAAAAAATGTTGTATCTTAATGTACAATAAAAAGTGCATATTTTTGTTGCTTTATCCAAAACAGCCAAACTCCAATG
>JAMRXY010000069.1:0-148880 GCA_024447195.1 Panagrolaimus sp. LJ2414 | reverse complement strand
AGATGAAACGGTCAACAAGGCTGTTGTTCTCCTTGTTCTCCTTCTTTGCATATCTTCTCTTGTATTACCGTAACCAGGTCAACCAGTGAATTATGTTGCTAACAATAGAACCTTAAAAATAACATTAAATTTTAAAAATTTAATTATTCATTTTCATCTATTTTTCAAATACTATAGTTCACAACTTTAACTTCACGGCGGCTACGTAGTAATTTGTGTGTGGATTATGTGTTAGAATATTTAGTTTTCTTAAATCAAATATTGAAAAAATGCAATTCATGCTTCAATTGTCCAGTTTCAACATTTAAAAAAAATCAATCGCCAAATTTGAGGCAAAGAAGTTTATTTATTTGGGGAGGAGTGATGAAACCCTTTGAGGTTACCCACACTATTGCAGTTTGCTTTTAATAATATCAACGACCCATGGTCATCATAGTTTATGAAATATATGAGATTTGAATGAATACCTAACACTTCATTACTTCGTCAGTTAACAACTAGACAGAAAATTTTTAAGAATTTTTAGAAGAAAGAGAACAGTTTATAATTTTTTTTAAATTTACACTTTGTTACTAATCTAACGAGAAAATCGATTTTTCAATTTGTCATTTGTTAAAAAAGTTACTTTTGTTTTATAAGAAATTGCTTTGTTTTTTTTGATTTGCAGTTTATTAAACATCTCGATAAAAAAACTTAACACTACTGCAACTTATTAACAATTATTTTTTTATCAGACATTTTTTATTGAAATTCACAAACTTTCTACTCTTTTCAACCGTATTTAAAAAATGAATCCACTAATTTTTAACCATTACTCCAGAGAAAATATTGTTTATCGTATCATAGCTATTTTATAATTTTTTTAAAATCCCACTACAAAGTTAGTTTCCCGAGGAGTAAATTCGCATTCAATGGCAACGATGTTGATAAAATAATCCCGTTAAAGTTGAATCACAACAACCAAAATACGCATATTCCAGTTTTAAAAATTTTTTAAGTGATATTTTTTGGCTTGTTTAAATTAATTCTTTAGTTGAACATTACTTTTAATCTATCAGTTTTTTATATTAATTTTGTATAAATAATTGATACCATCGCAATAATACTAAAAACGCAGCGTAACAGAAAAAATTTTTCCTTATGAAAAAGATAATCAAAAGTTAGAAAAATTCATTGAAAGAGGCAAAGAATGAAGATTTAATTTTGTTATAAATTTCTTTGATGTTTTTTGAAATTGGAAATTCAGTTTTTGAAAATTATTTATTGCTTAATTAGTATCGAGAAAGTTCAATACTTAAATAATTTTAAATTTTGAGAATAAGTTTTTAACAATTAACCCAATTTCTTTATCCCCCGTTTTTTTGTTTTATTATTGTATAATTAATAAAATTTTTTCAGTTTTATGAACTACCTACAATATTTTCAAAAATAGAAGTTTTAATTTTCAACATTTGAATAACAGTGTAATAGTTACTCTACTTTGGACATCAGTTTAAAGATATTCCTACTTCAAAAGGAAAAAAACATCAAAAACTGTTTACAGTTAAAAAATAGCTTACGTTGAATTGTATCATTCAGAATTAAAAGTTTACTTTGATAGTCGTGTTTTCATGTTACAAATGTCTTTTAAAAATCTTTTTCAAAACATTCTTCATTCCACCGTAGTTCAGTTTATGTTTCAGATGCTTCATTTTATTACAGTTTACACCTTAGAAAAAAGTATTTCGAAAACAGTTGAATAAACAAAAAAAGATCAGATACAAATACCTTTCACCTGCAGTCAAAAATAAAAAGAATACCCCCGATCAAGACATTAGAAGCTGACTTTACAGTTTAGAAAATATATGTAAATTTAACTATTTTTAAACATTTAAAATATATTAAGGTAGTCGAGTCGTTGCAATTAAGTAAGTTGTTTATACATTTATTTCCTTCTAGGGCTACCGTGCTGCATTAACAAATAAAATAATCAAATTGACCAAAAAAAGGCTTTTTTGTCAATTAGAGATCAAATGCATTTCTGCCGACATATTTTTTAAATTGCGTTCAATAAAGGAAAATAAATTGCACGAACAAATTTTTTAAAAATAAATGGAACAAAATATTTTATATAAAATTATCAAGTTACAATTTACAGTTAAAATGTCGATAAAATTATTGTAGTGGATGAAGAGGGAGAAGAGAGGCAACCGCAAAAGGCGGTTGGCTTTGTCCAAGCTTGCTGCTGCTGATGGAAGAGACTGAAGTGATAGAAGTGAAAGATCGTGGTTCCTTTATTATTCAAGGAGCACAGAGGTTGAAGAGGAATACTTCAATACCTACAACGTCAAGGAGTTCAAATTTACAGTAACCTTAACAAACCTTTAAAAGTTTAATCTCTGATGCTTTTTGTGATAATTCTTTTAAGCGGTTTTGTTTGTCTTATTCCATTTTTTGAATGAAAAAAATTTTTAGTTTTATAATTATTTTTTTCAAAAGGGTGTTTTGTTGCACAGACTCTCCGCTTTACAATTTTATTAATAACAACGCTTCAGCCAGAAAATTAATTTACGCCAGTTGTAAATAGAATAATCAACAGTTAAGCAACTTAACTTCAGTAAAAGCAGCGTTTTGTTCATTACAGTTACCACAACGCAGCTTTAACTCCTTCAACACTTTTGGTTCTCTAATATTCGAGTTTCCACTTAGTCCAAAAGTTTACAGTTTGAGAAAAAAGTTAGTGAGCCACATTAAAAAGTTTAAAAGATATTTTTAAAAAATATAAAGAATTATTGATTGACAGTTAAAAAGAAATAAAATTTTAAATGAAAGGGTTTCGTTCGTTAAATGGACAATGAAGATCACAGGTTTTTAAATTTCTAAGATTCATCAGTTAAGGCATAATTGAACAGTTTATAAAAATAAAAAACGGCAAACTTTTTGTTGAAATGAGTTTTCCATATTTAATAATATTCGCCCTGAAAAATCACCAATTTTTGTGGATTGTTTGTTTGTTAAACAATGAAGCTCAGTTTAAAACTAGAAATTTTTTTATTGCTGGGAACGGTACAATCTATGCAGTTAATATAAAACAATTAAGCTCTTATCAAATTCTTCAGGTTTGAATCTAACGAATAATCAATTCAAAAATGATAGCAAATAGGAAACAAATTGATAAGCATTAAAAATATTTAGAATAAAACAGATATTTTTTAACACTAGTCTGACTATGTTGAAGATGTAGAATCCAATTTTTAAAATAACATAGCTTTAAATTTTAGAATTTGTTGCTGAGAAATATTTTACAGTTTTTTAGTTTTATAAAGGATTAGAAAGTTATAAACTTTAAAAAAATGACAATCTCATAGGAGAACCTGAAGCAGTTTGAATTTTTTTTATTGAAGGAGGAGATCCACTTCGAACAAAAGTTATTCAGTTAAAATTTTATATGTTACAAAAAAAAGTTTCTGCAAATTTTAAATGTGCAAAGTTTTTAAATTTCTTTTAAAACAATGACAATACCTACAGTATTTCATTGCCAGTATCAACTCTTTTATTCACAGTTTTAAACTCGAGGAATTTCATTCCTTATATATTTTCCGAACAAAAGATAATCACAAGCAGTTTTCGTAAAAATACTTAAAAATAACCACAATCAGTTTACTGGCTGCGGGGCACAAAATAAAATTCAAATTTGATAAACAATTTAAGCAAATTCTAATCGTTAAATTTTGCCATTAATTTTCTATCAATGGTTACAGTTATGTTAAACAGTTTCAAACTTAAATAATTTTTTTTTTTCATTTGAAAGTATCACTAAAGTTTGCCCAGTTTTTTGTTATAACATCCAAAGCTATGTCAATTTCAAATAATAGCTAAAAACTTAGCTTACATTCAATTATGACTTTTAATTAAAATTTATACAAATTTATTCAAATGAGGCGAGAAAACAGTTAAAAATTAAAATTATACAAAATATTTTAAGCAACTTCAAGTGTCAAAATTTTGCTATTTTTTGTAACAATAAGATCTTCAGTATTGGTTGGCAGTTTCAAATTCGGAAAAATCTGATTCTCTAATCATTTCCCAAACAAATGTGTAATCAACTACCAGTTTTGTTTTAAAATTTTTAATACTTTTCAAAAATCGTTAAAAAGCAAAAAAGGATAGATAGAATTGACAAATTTGGCCAATAAACATTTAAAGAATAAAATATCAAATAACTAGCTGATTATTAAGTTTTTCCACATCCATTTCAAGCTTTTTCCAATGTTGATACTACTTCTTGGGTATCCCGATGTTGAGTATATATCATTCAACAACACGGCCCAACTTTTTTTCGCCAAGTACTCAAATCCGAAAATTTTGTAAAGTTCTTCTTGAAAAAGTAATTGTACGTTAACAGTTGTATTTTGTCAGAACAGTCAAACTTTTTGTTTATAGAAATGCCTTAATTCGCAACAGTTACGAAATCAATTAAATAATTAAATTTTAAAACTTTTTGAACTAAAGAGAGCCTAAACAAGTGAAATAAACAACAGTTTAAGTTAAAATAATTTTAACATTTTAGATCCTTGTATACCAAAAAATCTTAATCTCAAAGATTCAGTTTTAAATTCTTAGTTGTCTTATCAAACAATAAACACAGTGAACTCGTTAACATGCACACAGTTTTACAACAAAATATCACATAATTGGAAAAGTTCGTGCGAGTGTTTGGCCGGTAAGCAAAATTTTTAGTTTTTAATGAAATTCCTCAATTTCCTGTTTAATAGGTGCCCGAGAATGTTAGAAAAAGTGCCTGAAAGGGGCTTTGGTAGTTTTTGTTTTTGACGAATTTTCAAGACACATGTTTTGGCCAAGTCGCTTTGAAATCATCTTTAAATTATTAGCGAATGAAAAATGAAAACAAAACTCTAAAATTTAGTTCATGGCTTTACAAATCCCAGTTTGTCGTTTTGTTAAAATTTTTGGATTTAAGAATGACAATAATTTCATTGCCACCAAGAGCCCAGTTTGTTAACACAAAAAGTAGAAGAATAATATTTCGTTCAAATAATAATAAAATACTGATTTATGCTATTAGAAAAAATTTTTAAAAAATACTTTTGAGATAGCTAAAAACATCATGCCCTTCAAAATGAATATCCTTGTCTGCAGTTTTTTGTTAACTGTAAAAACACCGAATTTTCGCAAACCATTAAAATTATACAAAGACAAAAGTTGTCATTTTGTTTATAGTTTTTCCTAGTTATGGTATCACGAGAAAATGCAGTTATAAGTCTATATATAAATAAATAAAACTTCAATTTAAGGTGTAATATAAATTAGTTTGTTGTTGCACATATTTTAATATTATCACATTTCAGTTTTAAACCGTTAAAGCATTCTGCTTTTTTAAAATGTTAAAAAAACTTAAAATCTTCGTGCACAAAAAACAAAAAATTTTTTCCGGAGTCAGTTTTTTTCTCAACTAACAAATGTCATATTTGATTAAATACTGTAAAAACGTATAAGATATCCCCTTATCAGTTTGAAAAAATAGCTTTGCATTTAATATTTTCAATTTCGAATTTTTTTTAACATTTTTTAAAACACTTTAGTTTTTTGATCAAATTTTATGTATTCTTAATCAATTTCTTCAAAAAAATTTTATCATAGTTTTTAGAATGCTTCTTACATTTAAACGAACCGAATGAATGTGGAGGATTGAGTGATCAGTTTTTTATTTTTTAAAATTATTTTACACGATTTGAATAAGTTTATTTAAATAAAATTTACGTTAATTCTTTTATGTGCCATATTTAAAATTTTGTTATTGCCTTTTTTCAGTTGATGTTAAAATGAATAACTTCTTCGGGATTTGTGCACTGATATAATATCATCCCAAAGCCATGTGAATCTGAGTAACCACGGTTACTTGGGGTGACGGTATGTGTGGTTTAGGGTTATCATTTATATAATACTTTATTAGCACTACTACAGTAAGGGTAGAACATTTTAAATTCAACTCATCATGGGTTTTCGACTGGTATCAAGTCTGTAATTTTATTTTAAAAATTTGTATAATTTCGAAAATCCCGTCGCACGGCAATTTAGTTGAAAAAAGACAGAAGTGGATTTCTCGTGTCTGGCTAGCCGAAAAAACTTTTTCCAAAATTTTCAAAACATTTTGTCACTGATTTTAGAAAAACCTAGCTTTTGTACAGTACTAGAAATTAATCAAACAAAAACATTTTAAATTATTTAATTCTTCCTGGATACCGTAACCTAAGAGGAGTTGAACTTTGTGCAACTTTGTTAAAAAATTCAGCACAAAAAAATCTGTACCAGGAAGAAAAAGAATGGTTTTTTTCTCGATAATTTTCAATTTCTTATAAAAACAGATTTTAGCACAACGCGACTTCCTTTTACATGTTTATGCATAAAAAGCAATCTTTTCAAAAAAATTTTGGCGAAACAAAATTACTGAAAACAATTTTCCCTAAAAAAATTTGCGAAATTTGATTCCGATTTCAATTTCTAAACTTATGCCTGCTTCCGCCAGAAATGGAGGTATTCTGCCAACTTTAAAACTTCCCATTTACTGAAACTTGTAAGGCTTTTAATAGGGAGAAACAGGGAACACTTTTTCCTTTCCTTTTTCCTTTTTTTCTTCGTTACAGTAACGAAAAATGAAATTTGCACAACTTTTTTTTAAGATTAATAATCTGACCTACCAGACATATTTTTTTACGTTGATTCCGAATATGATAAGTTTTTTCTAGGAAAAATACCCAAAATTTGCAATTTCAGTGGTTATTACAGGAAAACATTTTGATGCATTGAGTTGCATTCATAAATTTAGTACCATCGGATAGCCATTCAAAAAATACATCTATGCATTCTTTTTTGTACAAAAAAGAAAAGGAAAAAGTATTCCCTTATCTTTTTCTGACGAAGAATTTTTACTTTTTTAAATTTTAAATCGTTATTAAACTGATAAAATTAATCAATATGCAAATTTTATACTTTTTAAAAAAAATTATCGGGGGGTGCCACTTTTCGACACCAAAACATAACCAAAAAATAACCGTAACCTAACCGTAACCAAAGCGTAACCGAGGGTTACATTTTTGGTGTCGTTTTGGTTGTATTACCAATTAAGTGATGTTTAAAGCAATAACCGTAACCTAACCTTGAAAAAACGGGCAAAAACGTAACCGAAATGCGACACCCATTTTTTACAGTGAACGAATTTTATAAAAAATTTCTATGAAACTGGCACAGCAGCGTGTATATCACATACGTTGCTGTTCGATTTAAACAACTTTTTTAAACCGAAATTTTTTAAGTGAACCTGCATGATGCTAATTTCGATAATATAATCGATAAATAAAACTGTATTTAAATAGTTCAAACAAAACACTTTTAACGGAAAAAAGCCTTTTTGTCAATTGATCTCTAATCTCTGTTTAAATTTTAATTTTTTATTCTTCTTGTGGCAAAAACAAAATATTTGTTATTATAACTGAAAAACTTTGATTTTTTTGGGCGATTGTCTAAAAATCACAACAACAGCAATAGTGTTAAACTCTTTTTGATTCTGATTATCACTTTTTTGTTAGAAATCTTTTTAAATTTTATACCATAAACAAATCTGAATGAAATAACCAAAAAAGCTAATTACAAAAATTTTTTACTGTGGCAAAAAAGAAAACTGTTAGAATTTTATAAAAATTTTTTGTTTAACTTTTTTTTAAATTATTAATTTTCGTTTGATAACTGAATTTTTGAAGAAATATTTTAAACGACGTTCTATTTTCTAAAACTGAATCGAAATTTTTTTAAATCTGCCGTTTCACCAGTATTTAATTTTTTGGATTTGATTTTCTCATTCGGCTCACGTAATAATTTATTTTATGCCATATCAAAGCATGAAAAATGCCATTCTTTCTTATTTTGTATATTTTTAAACTTGATTTTTCGCTGACAATTTTTATTAAGACTTTTCTATTTAATAAAAAATAATAATAGCTTAAATTTTGTACCCTGCATGATTACCCACTTTTTAAAACTGTTGATACAGTAGGAAGGAAAGCTACAGTAAAAATTATAATTTAATAAGTTTAAAAATGCTGAAATATGTTTTATGAAGTTTCTAATTGCAAAAAAAATTCCAAAAAATTAATCTAAAAGGTGGTTTGAAAGCTGTAAAAGTAACACAGACGGATGGAATTCTGAAAAAGGAAAAACTAAAAAAGTTTAACAACGGTCAAATATGATGTTGTAATTGATGAATATAATGCTACATGATTATGTGTAATGTAGAAAAATATTGCCTTTGATATATCTCGGATCTTAAACATGTGAATTCTAATTATTATTGATTTTAAACTGCGATTAACTTGTTATGAGAAATTTCTATTTTTTGCACCAACAAATTTTACAACTATGTTTTTAGAAGCTGGCAAAATAACCAACCACCTCCTTTAAATAGAACTAGATGAAATGACTTTTTAAAACACTAATAATTAAGTAATAGCATTTGTAGTTTTTTTATAACTGTTGAGTTAGAACGCAGTGAGAAAACTATAACAAATTTTTTTAAAAATTGTTGAAGAAAGAAATATTACATTCAAGAAAAAGAGAGAAAGCGTTTTCTTGAAAAGAAAAGAAATGAAAATTTGATCATAAACTTATCAAAAAGTTGACAAAGAGTGAATGAATGGTTTTAACAGAGATGCAAGATAATAAACTGAGCTTTTGTGTTTCAAATTTATTATGAATTATTGATTTAGAAATGCCTCTCTCTTTTTTGATTATTTTTAGTAAAACTGATTTTGATGTTTTTTCCTTTTGAAGAAGGAATATCTTTAAACTGATGCCCAAAGCAGAGTTTATAAATTTTATGAAATTTTTTACAGAGACAAAAAAATAACTAATTTTTAATTTTTAATGGTGGCTCCAAGTATAACATTTGGGAAAGTAACATTTTCCTGCAAATGAATTTACCTGAAAAAAAGATAAAAAAGTTAAATACAACAGCCAAAAATAATTCTCAAATTTTCAAATAAAAAGCATCGTTGAAAAATTTGTACTAAACATAATTTTTTCAACTGAAAAATCTTCAAACAAAGTTTTTTACATTTAATTTCAACATAACAAAAAAGCGAAGAACCAAAAAAGGAGAAGAAAGAAATCAAAAAGGGTGTTGTTTTTTTATGATTAACAAGCAAAAAAATATTGATTCATTTTTTCTCATTTTTTTCATTCAACAACAACAATTTCAAAGGAACTGACGCATTCAAGCAATTCTTTACCCTTTTATTCTTCTTGTTTCTTTTCGATTTAAATATTTTGTTAATGTTTTTCAGATATGTAATTGATTTACAAAACGTATAAAATGAAGTTAAATATTTTTTTATGATTTACTCAAGATAAACAATTTTTGTTTATCAAGAAGTTGCTTCATTATTTTAAAAATTGGTTTTTTTCACAAAATTAACATCCCCAAACTCATAATTTACAGTATTTTTAATATAGGTCGTATTTTTTGATAATTTGTTTAATCAATTTTTTGACACCTTTAAACCATCAACTGTTTATTACGGTAGTATAAAAACTTTTATGTATATAAAACTGGAGTTGAATTAGACATGCCAACAAATATAGAAATGTTTGAAAATTTTAAAAAATATATTTTTGATAATGTTACGTTTTTTGTGAAACCTCGTTGTGGCAGCATTTAAACTCAATCATTAATATCCGATCACGGATGATAATTGCTAAAAAAACTGTTAATGTATATGTAATTAAATGATAATAAAATTAAGTTGAAACTGTATTTTTGTTTTTTGAAACTGATTTTGATGCTGTTTTTTTGACGTAGGAATACTTTTAAACTGATGCCCAAAGCATAATTTGTAAATTTTATGAAACTTTTTTATAAGACAAAAAATAATATTTTTTAATTTATCAAACTTTACCAACAACTGTGGCATCGCAAAAATCCTTTTCATTCCTTAACTATTACACTGTTATTCAAATGTTTATTCGAAATAAAATTTTGCTTTTCACCTTGTTTTAACAGAACCCTACGACACTCAAATATCATATCAGGACTTTAGCTTTTTTTTTAAATTTCAGTATTGCACATCGCTGTTGTCAAATGTTTTTTTCTTCGTATTACATTCTGTCTAGACAGCCCCGAAGAACAAACTGCAAATTTTTTTAATACTATGGACAATCCGTATGATCAAAGTTAATCTTCGAACAATGAATTTTTTCACATCCCAAAACGTTCCTCATCATATATAATGGACAGGATCGGGCCCACAACCAAGTATCAAGATGATGCCTTTTTGGGGTTTTTAACGATGTTGCACAATTCTTTATGAAGTTCAAGAATTTTTAGCTAGCGAAAATTTCGAACTAAATTACTGAAGCTTCGATTGAAAAAAAACATAAAACTGAATAAAGTGAAAATCTGAGTACATAGATTATTTATGATAAATAATATCTAATTATTGAATTGAACAGTTGTATTTATTTTAGTAAACTCTTGATTCTGTCAATTAATCTGTTGTCGAACGATTAATCTGAATTCTTGATAAGTTTTTTAAATCTTTATTCTCATTTTTTTGTAGTTACAAAACAGAAATATTATTAAATTTTTTTCAAATAACTGTCTCTTCTCCAGCATTATTTTGAAATTTGGCAATCAATTCTTTGATAAAAAAACGATATGAGTTTTATACAAAAGACATTCATCCCTCTCATTATATAATAATGTTTATACGACTTTATAATAATTTTTTTATTTAAAAAATGAATAACTGCTTCATAACGGTGAATTATGTAATTTGAAAATGAATGTAAAACTAAAAGGACATGTATTGTTGACCTCACCAAGGAGATTGTGAGAAAACTAAATTTTTTAAAAGATTCGCGTTCATAAAAAATAAATGAAAAAATTGCATTAAATTGATGTTTAGCAATAATGGCCATTATAATGGACATTTTATGGCCACAAAAAAATAACAAACTGGAGTTGTAATTGTAAGACGATTATTTATTTCCAATAACTAACACTTTTAATTTAATTTTTTCTAGAAAATTGATTTTAATAATGCATTATTTTTTTAATAAAATAATGTTTAAAAATTTAATATCTGAAAAGTTGGGAATCTTTTCGGCCAATTTTTCTATTAAAGGTTAAAGGTAATGTTTGTTTTAATCTAAAATTAAAGGAAAGTTCCTTCTGTTTTGTTGAAATTAATTTTAAACTGTCTAAAAAGTGTTAATTTTTCCATAATTAAATTTAGCGAATTTCAGATTTTTTTCCCAAAGAAAATATTTAAGAATTTTATAACGAAAGCATTTTAAGGGAAATTTTAATGTTTGATACAAATGAGATGGGTTTCGACACATCAAAAAAACTGAAAAGAATATGCTTTATTTGTAACATTTTTTTGCAAGTTATGTGTCAATAATAAAAGATGTCAAAGTGGTATGAAGTTAAGTACTTTATTTTAACTTTAATATTTTATCCGGTGAGCAGATCGGCCGATCGCACGGATTACAGTTTTTACAAGTGAAACGTTCATACAAGAGAAAGCTTTCTTGTTTGATCGAACAAAAGATAACAAAATAAAAACATCGCAATTTCGCGACGCAAAATCTCGAAATTATAATTTCAATAAAATTCTGAACTGTTAAAAATTAACACAGAAATATTTGCAACGAAACGAAATTCATGTGAAGTAACTGGTGGTGTAGCAGTACTGGCGTCGAGTATCATACACCATAACGGTAATTCATTACAAATATTTTCTGGGTTTTTGGTAAAACTGATATCTGTAGAAACAAAGATTAAAACAAACTTATTTTTTTATAACTGCGGCAAGGAAAACAACAGCAAAAAAACTTGAAATTAATTTTTAACTAATTTGTCACAAATAACAACACATCTTTTGAAGTTTTGCATTTGAGGCGTTATCAATTAGCAAATTTTTGGTTATCCTTATAAAAATAAGGGGGAACTATTTAAATTAAAACTGAAATGACGAATTTATTTTTCAATACTAATTCTTTTAGATATTATCTAAATATTTTAAGAGCCATTGAATTTCAACCATTGCAGGGAAAAGTATGATAACTGTATTTTAAAATTTAAAAAAATAAAATTTGGCAAAAAAGAGAAAAATCAAATCGTTTTTAACGAAGTTCAGAGAGTTTGTAACAGGGAGAAAAACTGGACTACAGACAGACGGCACAATAAATGATACCCCTTATTAGTTCAAAAACTGTTAGAAAAGAAGCAAATATCAAAATACAAAAACTGATGAGTAAATTTGAATCAATTTAATTGAATTAGAAAATTACAACTTCTATTTTTGAAAATATTGTAGGTAGTTCATTAAACTGAAAAAATTTTATTTATTATACAATAATAAAACAAAAAAACGGGCGATAAAGAAATTGGGTTATTTATAAAAAACTTATTCACAAAGTTTAAAATTATTTAAGTATTAAACTGTCCCGATACTAATTAAGCAATAAATAATTTTCAAAAACTGATTTGCCAATATCAAAAAACATCAAAGAAATTTATAACAAAATTAAATCTTTATTTTTTGCCTCTTTCAATGAATTCTTCTAATTATTGATTATCTTTTTCGTAAGGAAAAAATTTTTCTGTTACGCTGCGTTTTTAGTATTATTGCGATGGTATCAATTATTTATATAAAATTATTATAAAAAACTGATAGATTTAAAGTAATGTTCAACTAAAGAATTAATTTAAACAAGCCAAAAAATATCACTTAAAAAATTTTAAAACTGGAATATGCGTATTTTGGTTGTTGTGATTCAACTTTAACGGGATTATTTTATCAACATCGTTGCCATTGAATGCGAATTTACTCCTCGGGAAACTAACTTTGTAGTGGGATTTTAAAAAAATTATAAAATAGCTATGATACGATAAACAATATTTTCTCTGGAGTAATGGTTAAAAATTAGTGGATTCATTTTTTAAATACGGTTGAAAAGAGTAGAAAGTTTGTGAATTTCAATAAAAAATGTCTGATAAAAAAATAATTGTTAATAAGTTGCAGTAGTGTTAAGTTTTTTTATCGAGATGTTTAAAGGGCGAGACCCCCTTCATATAAATCTTTTTTGTTAACCGGTACTGAAAATCAGGGAAGAAGAAGAGAAAAGATGCACTCTTTTCTTTTCTCTGACTGACAGAGATGTCTCTTTTTCTCTGCTCCCTCTGTTAAAAAATTTATATGAAGTGGGTCTCGCCCTTTAATAAACTGCAAATCAAAAAAAACAAAGCAATTTCTTATAAAACAAAAGTAACTTTTTTAACAAATGACAAATTGAAAAATCGATTTTCTCGTTAGATTAGTAACAAAGTGTAAATTTAAAAAAAATTATAAACTGTTCTCTTTCTTCTAAAAATTCTTAAAAATTTTCTGTCTAGTTGTTAACTGACGAAGTAATGAAGTGTTAGGTATTCATTCAAATTTCATATATTTCATGAACTATGATGACCATGGGTCGTTGATATTATTAAAAGCAGAATGCAATAGTGTGGGTAACCTCAAAGGGTTTCATCATTTCCATTGAGTTAAATAAATATCTTTGTCTCAAATTTGGCGATTCATTAAAAATGTTGAAACTGAACATTTGAAGCATGAATTCCATTTTTTCAATATTTGATTTACGAAAACTTCTTTGTAAACCGCTTTTTTCCGCTTTAAATCTGCCGTGCTCCAGTTTGTCGCAGTTATTTTTGGTTATCAGGGTTTTAGTCTCATTGCTGCTGTCCAAATATTACGTCATCACCATATTCAGCTTTATCCCTATACATCAAAGCAATTTTTGCCTCACATCAAAGGCGGCTTGGTCATTTACCTCTGCCTCCCTGATGGCGTAATATCTCGACAACCCCATTTTTGGTAAACTTGATTTGATAAATTCGATTCCCTTCTTCCTTTGAATTAAATTCTTCCTTTAAAATTGAGAAACAAAAACTATTACCATAAATTAAAAAAAACTGTGGTCGACGTGAAGTTTCGCTATGATATTAATTTAAATTTAAAACTATAACTTTACATTTAAGATTCAAGTAAAAAACTGCAACAGACATTATTTAAAAACTTCAAAAAGTTTTGAAAAATTATTTACTAGTGTCATCAAGGATACTAAACTTCCCCAACTGCAAACAAAAACTTGCTTTCATGTGTTTTTTGTCGTTGAAGTCGTTGGCAGAAGGCTTCGAGAAGGTTGTTACAAATTTTATCAGCTTTTGTGTATCTTAAAAACTAATTTTCAATAATTTTAGGGACTAAACAAATCTGTGAACCGAAATGGCTGATAAAAGTTTTTTAAAAATTTAAAAAACTGGCTGTACATGTGTCATAATTAAAACCTAGACGATGTTTTTTGCTGAACCACGGTGTGTCGATGCATGCAGTCACTTTTTTTCATCGCCTGCTTGTTTTCCATACTAAAATTTAAAAGACATTTTCCGGAAGAACCAGGTTGTTTAATAATAATTTATTTTCATGCTCTAACACATGATAAAAAACAAACAAAATCAATACAATAAAAAAGAACAATAAAAAATTTACATATATGTACAAACAAAAGGAAAAGATAAAATTTAAAAATTCAATTTCAACAATAAAATTTTACATAGGTAAAAAAAAATACAATTCAAACAATTTTTCAAAACTTTAAACTTTTAATGCCATAATGCCTCTCTTAAAAAGATTGGGGGTGGTATATTGTAAATGACGTGGTAGTTTGGTGTATTTGGAAACAGTTCTAAAAGTAAAAAAATTTCTTTTAATGAATTTTTTAGAGTTTGGAATTTCCAGTTTTTTGGAAGATCCTCTAGTTTTTGAAGTTTTTCTGCGGTTTGATTTTTTAACTTTTTTTAAAACATTAACTGAATTTGTGGCAAAGAAAAAAAGCAAAATTTAATTATTTAAAGAGACTGTCGGAGGCAGCAGAAAAAAAAAACGGAGAAACCGTTCTTTCGTCTAATTTTCAACATAAGGCGCAAAAAAGGCGGAAAAAAGGAGTAAGGCGAAAATAAGGGGGAAGAAAGGTGCAAGAAAGCCCCTTATTAGCGTCTTTCTTTTGTCTTTTCATTTATTTTTTGTAAGTCCGGGTATTAAAGAAAAAAAAAACTGCAATTATCTAATTCTTCTTCGGTGTAAAACTGTAAGTGACATTGTTGACCTCTCCATCCAAGGAATTTTATGTGAAAAACTTGATTTTCACGCGTCATTTAAAAATAAATAAAAAACTGAAGAAAAAAACTCGATCAAAGATTATGAACATGTTTATATTTAAACTATCAGTTTTTGCTACTAAGAAAAGCTAATAAACTGGATCATCAATAAAAATTGTTACTGTAACGTTTTCAAAAATCTTGAAATAAAAATTTTATATTTTGTGGAATTTATTTAAAACTGGTTCCCAAATAATCGAATGAAGCATTCATCAAATCTGAAGTTAACTGAGCTATCTTTTTGACTTGTGTATACAGTCCAAGTTAAGCGCTGTCTATTTTATCTAGATAAAATTTTTGTTGTATTTATATATTTATTTATTAGACCAAGCTACAAACTGGTGAGGGAAATTTTCATTATTTATTTTTTTACTAAAATCTACAGTTTTTGTTAGTGAATCATTTGCCTCATTGAATCTAGGCTTGAGTTTTTTTGGGCCTCTCAGTAAATCCAATGACCAAAAACCAACTAATAAACCTTAGAAAATATGTTCTGAAACAAATTTAACAAAAACTTTTAAAAAGCATATATTTTTAAATTCAATTAACTAATTTTAATTTCAAACATAATAAATTAAACAAATTTGACAAAACAATAAAAACGAAGGAGGTAAAAAACTGCATTTGATTTAACATCATCAATAAAAACTGTAACTCGAACTCTTTCTAAAATCTTGAAATGAAATATATTTTTCATATTTTATGGAATTCATTTTAAACTGGTTCCCAAGTAAATTTTTTTATAATCGAATGAAGCAAGCATCAAATGTTTTCCCAAAACAAAAACGAAATTCTAAAACTGTTTTCAAAAGTTATAATTCTGGTAAACGAAAACTGACAGGTTGAAGCCTTAAGGCAAAACAGTAAAACAAAAGCAAGAAAAAAATTGAACAAAAAACTGTAACCCATTTGCATCAAATTATAATGACAGCATAATAAATAAAATTTAAAAACTTAATAAACGCAGTTTAAGTACTAAGGGTTAATTAAAACAAGCAGCTTTGAATCCTACAACGCATTCATTATTTTTACAGAAAATCCATTTGCATCATTGAATTTTATTACTTTATCCCAGAAAACTATTTATCACATGAGCAAAAAAATTACCTACATTACTAAACTGTTTTATTTTTATATTTATTTATTAGGTCAAGCTGAATTTGGAGTAAAAAACGTAAATTAAAAACTGGAATCTGCTTTAATGTTGGAAGCTTTAACACCAACAACTTTTTCACATATTTCAACCTCAATTATTTCTTTAAGTGAAACTTTTAGTCCAGGTATACTTTATTAACATTATTAAAACTGGTGTTGTTGTCACTGATGTGAGTTATATTTAATAAAATAAACTAAATTTCAAAAATAATTCATCAAAAGAATTTGGTTCAGTTGCTTTTTAGAGTTGCAAATTTTAGGCATTGCAACGAATCGAGTTTTTGTCAACAATGTTTTTGTGCCATTTTACTGATAATTTTGCATAAAGTTTCCCTCAAATAAATGGAGAATGTTCGTTGGTTGGTTTGTTGGTTTGTTGGTTTGTAACGCTTTTATTTTTTCATTCACAAAAGGAAAAACGAAGAATAAAAACGTGAAATTTTCGAATTAACTTAAACTATTTTTATATAACTGGATCAACGTATGTGAAATCTTTTTATGGCTATTCAATTTTTTATTATTGCTTTTTTTTGATGAGGGGGGAACTTTTCAGAAAAAGTCTTTGCGTTTTTTTCATTAACTGGGTTATGAGAAACGATAACATTTTTAAGACTGAAAAAAAGATATGTGCAGGGTGAACGTGTAATTTTAGACTTGTCATTTTAAACTGTCACTAGATAAAGTAAATTTTTAAGTCTCGAAAGACTCGTTGTTTTATAAAAAATTTCAAACTGAGCATTTGAATGAGAAATCTTTAAATTCCTTTAATTTTTGTTAAAGTTTTTATTTATGGTTACAGTGGCATAACCAAAATATTCGTTACATAAAACTGGGGTATCCTTAAAAACTTTGAACTGGATTTTTGTTAAAAGTTCAGATTTTAGTTTATTTAAATTTAATATGATGCAAAAAACATGTATTTTTAGAGCTCTCATTTTCAAAAAATCTGTTTGTACTTCTTTGTGTTGAAATAATTTTTATTCATTTGCACGAGATTTTTAATTCTTTAAACTGCACGAACATATGTTGCATGACTTTTTATTATTAAAGTTCTAATTTAACTCTCTACCTAATTCTGTCTATCAACTTATTTATTTAAAAAATTAATAAAACTTAGCATGCTGAAACTGAATTGTAAAACTGTTGCAGCAATAACATAAATGATTTTAATATTTATCAAAAAAACTGCTGCCGGCAGCAGCAAAGTTTGCTGTTTTTGTTGACTACCATTGTTAAATTTTACGGTATATCAGTTGTTTTAATTCATTCATTACATTTCATCCCCCCCCCCCTTTAACAAGAAATTAATTTACTGAATTTATGTGCTGCTGCTGTTGGTTGGGTTTGTTAAAATCTTTAAACCTTTGAAAAATTGGAACCCTAATTGCAGCTTGATTTTCTAACTACAATTTTTACAGCTCATTATAATTTGAAGCTTTTTAAGAAACAAAAAATTAATGTTTAAAAATAATTTAATTGGAGAAGCTTTTTTTGCTTGGGCACTTTTTTGTTTTTAACACTGCCAAAACCATAAATAATATTCTTAAAATAAAACTGGAGTGTCTTTAAAAACTTTGAATTGGGTTTTTATTTAAAGTTTGTTTTTGCAATTACAAAAAAAATTAGTAAAACAAATTTAGTAAGACATTAAAAACGAGAGGGTGCAAAACTGCATTGCAAAATTGCATCATCTAA
Source organism: Panagrolaimus sp. LJ2414 (assembly GCA_024447195.1). NCBI lineage: Eukaryota > Metazoa > Nematoda > Chromadorea > Rhabditida > Panagrolaimidae > Panagrolaimus > Panagrolaimus sp. LJ2414. The sequence continues at coordinate 130,759 of JAMRXY010000069.1, read as the reverse complement.
AAATTTATAACTGGAACTTTTTCAAATCAAAAGTTGGGAAAAATTTTTCATATTTTGTGAATTTATTTAAAACTGGCGTTCATGTGATTGGCATGATGTAGTCTTTGTATGTGGATAATGATTCAGGTTAAGCGTGACATGCAGATTAGTGTACAATTACATATATTTGGGAAGAAAGAGATGGTAGAGCTTGTGGATCGCTGCTGCTCGAGGAATGCTGTTGGCTGCTGCTGGAGAAGGAGTGACAACAGAAACTTGCGCTTCTGCCGTATTTGTAATGTTTGGTTCAGGACGGAGTCTGTGGTTTTTAGTAAGATTGATGGCATTTTTAAAAACATGCCTTCGAGCATGACAAAACCTTTGCTTATTGCAGACGCTACATTTACGTTAAACGAACATTCAAAAACTTTAAAACGAATAAAACTGTAATTAATTATTTTTTCATTTCTGCAGTTAAAAATGCTGTCACAACAAAAAAATTATTAATTAAGAAAACTGTATATTTTTTTGAGAAGTAATTTACTTTGATTAAAAAATAATACTTATTTTTTTGAGTTACTGTTTTTTGTCAACCCACTAGGAAGGAAATCAATTTAAATTCAAACTGAAATCTTGATTATCTTTTTCTTTATCTAATTAGTTTGTTGCAAAGAATCTAGTTTTTTTAAACAAAATTTTTGTGATATTTTTACAAAAAGTTTGTTTTAAAAAACTGCCGAGCTGGTTTTTTGCTGCTGCTGCTCGTAGAATGCTGCTGCTGCTGGAGATGGAGTGAAGATTTAAATTAAAACTGTAGATTTTCTTTCCTTTTCTCAAAGGCTTCTTAAAAAATTTAAACGTCTGCACGACCGTCATCGATATAATTAATTGATAGCGATTGCTTTCATTGAAAGCTAAAAAAAGTTAATTTAAAACCAAACCGAAAAATTGAATAAAAGTTTTCAAATTTATAAACTGACATTAAATAATGCAATTACGTTTTTCTGAACTAAAAATTATATGTGAGAGTGTTTAAAGTGTATATTGTTACCTGGAAAATAAAATAATCAGGAACTTTTTTTTGAATTCAAAATTGTTCGGATTAACTTAAACTATTTTTATATAACTGGATCAACGTATGTGAAATCTTTTTTTATGGCTTTTCAATTTTTTTATTATTGTTTTTTTTTGATGAGGGTTGAATTTTTTTTCAGTGCCCGTCCGTCGCCAAAATTCTTGGGGGCGTAATGACCTCTGAACTTTAAGTTTGTGTCCCGAGGGTAGTACTACAGTAAGAAATTTGCCTTTTGTTGTCTTTTTTCAAGCGAATTTTCCTTTTTAGGAATTCATGTTTTTCTGTTCATGAAAAAAATGGATGCACAACTTTGGCAAACAAAATATACTTCCACTGACAAAATAAAAATCAAAAAATGTAACTTTTGTTAAAATTTTAAATTATGTGAAAACTGCCTTAACCATAATATTCTTAAAATAAAACTGGAGTATCTTTAAAAACTTTGAACTAGGTTTTTATTTAAAGTTTGTTTTTGCAAGTTTTTCTACAAACTTGGCGAACATCGTTGAAGAAAAAAAACATTGAAAAGTTCAGCGAACTGAAGAAGATGGGCGGAAAGAACGAATTCTAAATAAAATTCATTTTTTTTGCAACCTTGTGTGTCGAAATGAGACTAAAAAACTCTTAAACGAGACTCAAATGTGATAAACCGGAGAAAGAAAATTAACAGAAAAATTAAATAAAATAATCGGGAAGAAAATTGTACAAATCGATTCTGCTTTGAAGATAGAATTAATTAAAAAGAATAACTGAAAATTAAACAAACTAAACTAAGCTACATCTCTAAAATCTTGTAAGTTGGAAACACTGACAGTAAGATGTTGCTTGTTCAACTTTAAATACCATTATAAGAATTGATAAATCGGAAGAGCTGTGTGACAAAGGCATATAAAAATGTTTGACCAGTTCTTTACTTATATTGAATTTAGATTAGTTATTTTTTTGAGCTAATTAAAGAAGTGGGGAGAAAAATGTTGCATTTTAAAACATGTGGAACCTAGAAGTCGAGAATGCATGGGAAAGATGAAACTGTTCGATTATAATAAACTGTTGAAAGTAATGTGAGATGAATTTTTAAAAAGATTTTTATTAATAAAACTGATATTATTATATTATTTGCAGGCGTAAAATGATGAAATACACCACTTTTTTAAACATTTCGTAAGTCTTCAGACAATTTATGTTAAACAAAAAACGTGATGCCAACTCATCCTAAACTGAAGCGAGGACAAATCCAGTTCGTCGGAGCTATTTATAAAGCGGTAAAATATAAAAGTTTTCAAAAAAATGCTTTTCAGCATTATTTTTCGTAAATCTTTGAAGAAAATTTCCATAAATCTCAAGTGTGCAATATTGCATTAATTTAATTTACTAAAAGCTGACAATAACATTCTTGTCACATTTATTGTTTATTTTTATAGAAATTGTTACAAAATTAATAAAAAGTTAACTGTTTCACCAATATTTGGCTACTTTATTTGGTGTGGTTTTCTAAACTGTAAAGTGTGTCCCAAAACTTTAGCCAAGGTTCAGAATTTAAGGATTCTGATAGAATCTGGTATCGGTGTTAAAAGCGATTGTTACCATCGTATTCCTCATGTTTTAAAACTCCTATAAACAAACTTTCAGCTACCGTACTGTTCTAGAATTCGCGTCGGGACATTAATCACAAAATTTAGGTGTCCCAAAACTTTAGCCGAGGTACAAAAAAAATTGAAAACTCAATAGGAAAACATAGAATACTGTTTGGAGGTTGTTTAGCATGCTTAATTTAAGTTATTTGTGAAGAAAAAACCAAAAAATTTGCACTGGCATCGATTTGCCACCAACTTGAAAATGCCATTTTTGCCGTTTTTGGCACTTTTCAGGTGCGAATAGCAAATCTCTATAGTTCTCAAAAATAACAAAAAAAAAACAAAAAAAAAACTGTGGATGAAGTTCTTTTGATTGACTCTAACTGATTACTTGTTTTTTTTTAAATTTTCAAATTGGAATTTAAATTTTGGCTGCTGATCGCGAAATTCAAATGAATGATAACATCATCATCGTTACAACTGAATTCGAATTTATTTATTCAGAAAACTGATTGTGTAGAAGAACTAGCAAAAAAATAAAAAAAAGACTTGCTGGTATAAAATGAAAAAATACACCACTTTTCTAAATAATGTCCTTGCACAATTTATTTTAAACAAACGACATGATCCTAAACTGAAGCAAGAAAAAGAAAATTTTTATATTTCACCGCTTTACGGATTGTCCAGATCTGGTGTCGGGTCTTTTGAGGGGGTTAGAGAAAATCTGTCACTCATCATAAAAGCGGCAAACATCAAAGGAAAAAACCTGTTGGAGGGGGAGGGGATTGGAAAATTTCGTTAAAATACTAGACGTCAGATTTAAACAATCGTTTATATGTAAAATTTTAAATTTCAAAAATTCTTAAACTGAATCCGCTGATTTAGTTTTTATTTAAAGCTTTAAAAAGCTTAAAGAACTTGCGACAATTACTACTTTAATTTTAATAATTTAATAGATGATTAAAACATAAAAAAGGGAAACTGACGATAATTCAATTTATCCAAAAATTTTTTTCCAAGGGTGATCTTTTTTCAATATAAAAACTTTAATAATTTTTATGTATATTATTAATATTAAACTGCGATGATTTAACAATGTTTTTCAAAAGTGTTTTACTGTAATTTTAACTATCTAAAAACTGTTGTCAACAGCATCAAATTTGTGATTACAAATGTGTTAACTAAAACAACAAACATTGATTGCTAATTAAGAACAAAGAAAGAAAAATGAAATCCAACTAAAAGTTCTTTCTTGAAAGGACTCAAAAGTTTCTCCTCCAAAAAACATCAAAAGGGATGAAACCAAAAAAAGATGCTGATTTTGCCAAGCTTGTAGCGTCAATTATCGAATATTTTTAATCTTGTCAAGTAAAAACTATAAACTTGAAAGAAAGTTTCCATGAATCTCAAGTGTGCAATATTGCATTAAATTAATTAACAAAAAAACTGACCACAATATTCTTGTTTGTTTGAGGGGGGTTTCTTTATTGTAAAATGAGATTTAGTTTTCGTATTTATGTATTTCTTAATCGTTGTTGTTTCAAAACTTCTTCATTTATATGCGTTAAAATATTTTGTATAAAAACCAAAATTACTTATTCATTAGATAAATATATTTTACTTATTAATTATTAAAAACTGATTTGAATTTGGTGAAGTTAGCTGATAATTAGCATTTTTTAAATTTAAACACACAGTTTTTTAAAATTCGTTTATAACTTTAGATTTTAAAAAATCCAACACATTTCTTAAAACCTTTAATTGAGAGAAATCTTTAATAAGGAATTTCGTCCCCTGATGATCTCAGGGAAAGATATCTTCACCTCCACATTGATGATATGGCCTGCTATTAAAGTAGCTAGAATTTTAACCTCTATATCGGAGCAACCTTTGGGATAGCATCTCTTGACTATCTCAGCACCAACAAAAAACTTGGAAATAATTTGGTATGTAAAAAAATGAGCTTCTACATTTTAAATAAGAAAGTGCTTTGCTGGAATCTAAAATCACCGGCCTAGCAGCTTGTTTCGGTATAACTAATGCCGTATCAAGTGTCTTAATAAACATAACATTAAAACTATTACAATTTATCGATAGAAACAATAAAAACTGATGAGATACATACAAACAGCAAAAACTTCTTGTTTAACTATAATCTAAGTTTTTTACACCTTCACAAGGCAGAGCCTTGGGAGATGTCCTGCTGCTGCTGGACAGGTACTGAAGGTGGCTCAAGAGCTAAGCTGGTTGTGGCTGGATACTGCCTTAGAACTGAGTGTTTTGGTTGTGGCAATGTTGGAGGCGTGTCGATCGGTTGATGTTAATGCACGCCTGAGACCTGATCGCTTTCTAAGTGGAGATATAAATAAGGGATGGATTCTCATTACAAAACTAATAAATTGAAAATTAGAAAACTGAATATGAGCTTCTTAGATAAGTTTTATTATTATTAATTTTTATTTTGCAAAAACTGATCGTTTGATAGGTACGATGAAGTATAACTGAAGGTTATGTTCTTTAAATGACTAAACTTGGGATAGGTTTGAAAAGACTTAGATTTGTGTTTTGTCATCATTAAATCGGTAATAATACGCATCAATATTTTTAAATATTTTTAAACTGCATACTTCTTAAACTTTATTTGAATAAATAAAGTTTTCTTAAACGCTCATTTATTATACAAGCATTTGTTGCTAACAATATTATAACTGATAACGTGAATTTTTCATTGGATTAGAATGAATCTTCTTCAAAATCGTGAATCTTTAACAAATTATTTTTCAATTACCAATTTGTTGAAACTGAAACTGAGGAACTTGTACGAATGACAAAAAATTTAATTATTTTATGACACACAATAACTGTGTATTTTTTGAACGAATTGTAAAACTTTTTTTCTAAGAACTGTCTCTTTTTCATAAAAGACTTGGATAAAGTTTACACGTTTTTGTTTAACTGCATAAATATAGAAATTTATTTTAAACATTTCTTAATTGTAACATTTTTATTTTTTTATTATTTAAAAACTGTTATGGCAATGCGTACTTTCTTAGAATCATCACTCTGATTAATTTGGTAAATTTTTGGTGTCCCCTGCAAAAAAATACGTGAAGAAGCGTTTTAGTTAAAACTGAAATGATTATTATCATTTGCTTATTATCTTTTCCGACAATAATTATTTAAAAATCTAAAGCTTTAAAAAATCACAGAATTTCATTCATTTACATCCAATCCCCCTTTAACAAAGTACAAATTTAAAAAAGTTCAAGTTTTAAAAAAATAACTGAATTTGTGGCAAAGTAAAAATAAAAATTTTCTTTATAAAAACCATTTTACTGACCTATAAAACTTGTACCTTGATTTTAGTTCAAAAAAACTTGTACTTAAAGACCGAATTCGCTGGTTTTGTTTTTCCACCATTGAATTCCTTTGTGTAAACTTTTTCACTGGAAATCTTAAAATAATTGAACTAATATGTATACTGTACTTTCTTTAACAAAACCATTAAACAAGCTTGAGAAATTTCAATTCAAAAACTGCATTTTTTTATGATTGAAACTGTATCATTGTGTAAATTTCGACTGAATTCATGACAAATGTAATTTATTATCATATTGTGTTGTTAATCTGCAGAGATGTTAAAAATGATACATGTGTAATAGTTTATATTTGTGTTAACTGATAATCTACTATTTTTTATTACTGAAAAAAAAACAAAGAAATGAATTTTTTGTTTTCATCTCAGATTGCTGTTGCTGGATTTATTTCATTTTTTAAACAAAAATCATGGCATGAATGTATTGGCAAATGCACTTTTAGACATAGCAAAACTTAATAAACGACTGAATTATGTGTGGAATTGAACGAATGTGTGATTTTAAAAGTTATCAGACCAGAGGTCGGCCCCCCCACGACCTCTGGTCTGATTATGGGGTTCTTTACTCTTTTTTTTAAAAAAAATTTTAGTTAACCCCTATAAAAAGATGTAAAGGATAAAAAAAAATGCAAAATTAACTGGAACTTCGAAGGCATAAAAGCAAAACAAGTAATCAAAGAAAATTATAAAGTTAAATAACAAAGGAAAATTTGTTTTAAAAATTTACAACTTTGTTTTCAATTTTGCCTGAATAAAACCTTTATTCGTTTTTATTTAAACTGGTATTTCATCCCTTAAAGATACCGATTTGCAAATTCGAGGGATCATGCTGACATTGTGAGTAAAAATTTTTTAGATCAGAAGTAGAAAATTTTCATCGATCTTCACCTTTTTTTACATGGTGGCATTAGTTTCTAGCTGGTTCTACAGACTTTTTTTGGAACCATTTTCAGCAAAAGAATATTCAAGTATAAACTGGAATCTTCTCTAATGTTGGAAGCATTAACGCCAATAGCTTTATCAAATATTTCCACCTCAGTCATTTCTTTAACTAAAACTTTTAGTCCAGAAACATTTTATTAAAATTATTAAAACTGATTATTGTTGTTAGTGATGTAATTTTTACTCATTTGCACAAAATTTTTAATTTTGTAAACTTCAAGAACATTTGTTGCATGACTTTTTATTATTAAAGTTCTAATTTAACTCTTTATCTAATTCTGTCTAACAACTTATTTATCTAGAAAACTAATAAAATTTAGAATGCTGAAACTGAATTGTAAAACTGTTACAGCAATAACATAAATGATTTTAATATTTATCAAAAAAACTGCTGCCGGCAGCAGCAAAGTTTGCTGTTTTTGTTGACTACCATTGTTAAATTTTACGGTATATCAGTTGTTTTAATTCATTCATTACATTTCATCCCCCCCCCCCCCTTTAACAAGAAATTAATTTACTGAATTTATGTGCTGCTGCTGTTGGTAGGGTTTGTTAAAATCTTTAAACCTTTGAAAAATTGGAACCCTTCATTCATTAGTCCAGAAATATTTTATTAAAATTATTAAAACTGGTATTGTTTTAAGTTTAATTAACTGATGGATAAAAATTTAATTAACCAAACTATATTTTAAAAGTAGTTGATCAAATAAATTTGGTAAAAATATTGAAAACGAGGTGCAAAACTGCATTGCAAAAGCATCATCTACAAAATTGTAACTGGAACTTTTTCAAATGAAAAGTTGGGAAAAACTTTTCAAATTTTTTTTTTTTTTTTTTGTTTTTAACACTGCCAAAACCATAATATTCTTAAAATAAAACTGGAGTGTCTTTAAAAACTTTGAATTGGGTTTTTATTTAAAGTTTGTTTTTGCAATTACAAAAAAAATTAGTAAAACAAATTTAGTAAGACATTAAAAACGAGAGGGTGCAAAACTGCATTGCAAAATTGCATCATCTAAAAATTTATAACTGGAACTTTTTCAAATCAAAAGTTGGGAAAAATTTTTCATATTTTGTGAATTTATTTAAAACTGGCGTTCATGTGATTGGCATGATGTAGTCTTTGTATGTGGATAATGTTTCAGGTGAAGAGTGACGGGCAGATTAGTGTACAATTACTTATATTTGGGAAGAAGAAGATGGTAGAGCTGGTTGACTGAATGCTGATGGTTGCTGCTGGAGACGGATTGACGAAAGAACGGTGCGTTTCTGCCGTATTTGTAATGTTGCGTTCAAGGCGGATACTCTGTCGTTGGCCGTCGAATGGGCGGCATTGATGTAATGTAATAAACACTGTGCTTAATTGAATCACTACTTCTTTGAAATTTTAACTGCAGTGTTTTGTTCTTGGACAGGTTCAAAATATTTTTTGACTAAAACTGGGGTTAACATATCCATAAAAAGTGAGTAGTTATATACAGGGTTGGTTCACTGCTGGCTTACCGTAACCCATCCAAAACGGAGGGTGCTATTTTTAGTAGTTTAGTAGTTTCATACTGTAGGTTTAGTAGTTAGGGGTACTGTAGCGGGATACTGTATTCATGACCTTCAGATTCCTTGGACTTCAGAATCATTTTACCAGTAATATTTTTACAGTAATATTTTTATAGTAATATTTTTACAGTAATATTTTTTACACTAATTATTTTAACATATCAATGGATCTTATCATTCCAGCTATTTTTTATCTGTGAACAATTTTATCACTAAAATTTTTTATTTTCATTTTTTAATTAAAGCTCGATTTTTTGCGCTTATTAGCCACGGATCGTTCCTTATCAGTGATCGTTATCAGTAAAGCTTATTTTGGCAATGACATTTTTTAATAATTTTTTCTTATTAGATCAGATTACCGAATCATATAATCCCGGATATTGACCTTGGCCCAAATATACCCTGAGGCTATGATCTTATCATTCCTTATCAGTAAAATATTTTTTATTTATTTTTATTTATATTTTCATTATTATGGTTTATACATGTCTTATCAATTCTTATCACTTGTTATCAGTCCGTTATCAGTTACAAAATTTTTTATTCAAATTTTTACAATTGAAAAGGTTACAGTCGCAATATTACAATTAAAAAAGGTTACAATTATAAAAAATAACAATTAACAATTTGGCGCCAAGATTTCAAAATCCGCGTCCTTTTTCCAAAGTCGGAGCATTGCAAGAAAGAACAAAAGGAAAACTCGCGATCAAAAGAACTAGAGTCTCGTTCATTGCGCGAGAAAAAAAGGGAACAAGGAAAGGTAAACATTAACGATTGGAAGGGTCAAAACAAGAGATTTAATTTGAGCATTTCTTTATAAGTTTTTCGATCTCGATTGTAGTTGTTGCAAATTTTCCATTATCAAGTTTAATAACAGGAACAGTCAAAGCATAATAGTCATAACTGGTTTGGCCAATAATTTTTTTGCTGGTATAATCAAATATGTGAAATATGAAAATATTTTTATTTTGAGAAGCAAGATTAGAGAATAACGTTAACTGCTCCATTGGTGTCATAATCGATCCATCCGCTTTGGTAACATCTTTTACAAGAATATGTTTTCTAAGTGCAGGACAAATTCGTTTTTTCCATATTTTATCGTCTTTATATTCAGGATGTATAAAACATAAAAGTTTCCAAATCATTGGTTCAGGTCTTCTAACTAAATCGCATCTGTGAAACGGATTTACTGTAATATCTCTTAGAGAATATCCCATAAAGGCAGCCATTAGCGGTTGAATTTCGGCAGGAACTTTATCAGACACAGGAAAGAATTGTTTCGCAGGAATATCCATTTTTTAATCAGAGAGCAGGAAAACAGCCGTTCTCGGTAGAATAATTTTCTAATAATGTGGGATTCCAGCATTTTTTGTTCTTTATATACTGTATCCAATAACAAAAATTGACAGTTTGCCAAAAAAAAAATATTTCGAAATAACAAAATTTGAATTTTCATTGTTTATTAAATTAAAAGCACTTGAAAAAAATAAAAAATACAATAATTTTATAAAAATTGATTAAAAATTGACACTTAAAAAAATACAAAAACGAAACAGTTTTTCTATGGTTAAGCATAGGAAATTGTTTAAAAATTATTACAAAAAACGACACAAAAACGATACAAAAATGAAACAGTTTACAAATTTAATGAATTTCCTTTGATCTTTGCCGGCATGAGCGGGAGGATAGGTGGGATTTTTGTTTCACATTTGAAAATATGACCAAATACATTTTTCTTTGTTGTTGCGAAATATTGACCATCGTTGTTGTGAATTATAGCAATTTTCATTGTTGCTTCTTTTACATTACCAATAACATTAAGTAATTTTCCATCATGAAATAAATAACAAACTAATTGAATTCCATTTTGTTTGATTTTTTCGATAAAAAGTTCGATTTGTTCAGTTGGGCTCATAATACTGCCATCTTGATGTGTAACCGTTTTAATAAGATGACCTTGTCGGAATGACATGGGATTGTCATTTCTCCATTTTTTATCTCCTTCATATTCCGGATAAAACAAAAACAGAAGTTCGTTTATCATTGTCCGACTTCGTTTAATCGCACCTGTTCTGTTACGATGTTTATTAACATGTTGTTTTAAATAGAAACACATAAAAGCTGCTATAAAAGGACTTATTTTTTCAATAATCCCACCTGGAACAGCGTAGTAATAAGAACGAGTTTGCTTCATGATTAACGAATTTAATAATATTTCAGAGAGCTTAAAATAAAACCACGGCTTTTGATAGCGTAATTTTTTTAAAATAATGGATTTTACAAAAAAGTTTGCTTTTATACGGTATTTTCCAGAAAACTATTTGTGTTTAACACATTTTGATTTATTAGTTGCTTACGGGCAAAATAGTAAATTAATTGAACAGCTTAAAGAAGAAGGGATAAAAACTGGTAAAGGGCTGCCGGATTTCGAAATAATTGACGAGCAATTGAAAAAGCCATCTCTTGTTGTTTTTGACGATTTGATGGACGCGGATGAAAAGTATTTAAACACATTATTTTTAAAGAAAGGAAATAATAACAATACTTCGATTATTTTTGTTGTCCAAAGCTTATTCCATCCGAAACTTCGATTGCTAAAAGCAAATTGTCAATACGTTTTGCTTTTAAAAAGTCCTAATCAAACATTGAATATCCGAATATTTTTCTCTCAAATTTACGGAAACAAATTTAAAGAAGCGTTAAAAGTTTACGCAGATTGTGTCGAAAATAATAAAATCGGAAGCTATTTAAGGATTTCGCTGCATCCAAAAACAGATCCGTTATTCAAACTTGTTACAGGAATTATTCCAGGAGAAGAATTTATTTCTTATACAATATGATTTCACAACTAAAATCGTTAAAAAAATTTGCAAGAATTCAATCTGCAATTACATTAACAAATGCAGAAGAGGATGAAATTGAATTTATTCACAATATTTTTATTTATTTTGTTAACAAACATTTTCCTGTACCAGAAAGAGTTAAAAATCTAGTGCAAGAAGATAAAATTTTAATTAATCGTTTTGCACGAGCACGAAATTTAACTTCAATAAGGAAAAATTCTCTTTATTTAAAACCACAAACCATTCGAATAATTTGTAAATGGGGTTTAAAAATTTACAAGCAAAAGAATAAACAAGAAAATATTAAATAGGCCACCGCGGCATGCGTATAACTTAAAATTTAACTATATTTTGTAAGTTTTATAAGAAATAAAGTTATATTTTACTGATTCTTATAGTGATATTTGATAAAAATGGCTGAAAAAGTTGTCGTGATACCGTTTGCGCGGTATAAAGCAATGAAAGAAAAAGAAGAAAAGGCTTTAAAATCTATCCATGATATCAAGCAAGATGTTTCTGCAACAATAAAAAATCAAGAACTACAAGAATTAATTGCCAGAAAAGCTGAATATAAGGAAGCTAATGAAGAAATTCCTAAAGGATTGGATAAGAAAATTCCGCAAAAAGCCGTTACTTTAATTCCACCTCCCAATAAAAGAAGTGATTGGGAATTTCCAATAAAGAAAAAAGTTCAAAAACCAAGAAAAAACCCTGCTAGCAAGAAAACTGTCAAGAAAGTTTTAACGAAACCAACAGTTAATACAGAACCAAAATCTTTTTTCAAATGGAATTTTATTCAAAAAGATTAATTCTCCATCACTCCCTCCCACTATCCCTCCCTCACACATGCCCACCAGCCCTCCCCCTGTAAATGTAAGTTTAACGCTGATTTCGAACTCTTAAATATCAGGTTGTTCGATAAGTCCTGTCCGGTGTTTGACCCGCTGGCAAATTTTTAGTTTTTGATGAAATTTCTAAATTTCTTTTTTAATAGGTGCTTATGGATGTTAGAAATGATGCCTAAAAAGGGTTTTTGACAGTTTTCGTTTTTGGCGGATTTTGAGCGGTAATATTCTTTTCTTGCATAATCTTGAAAACATCAATTGTACTTCGTTAATTGAGCATAATTATTTAACAAATCTAGTTGAATAAATAACTTTACCACTATTTTAATTAACGTAAAAAATGCTATTTTCAGCATCATAAATTATTAAAAGTATTTTTTAAAAACTGCACCAATACGAACTGAAGGAAAAACTTTTTAATTTTATCAAAAACAAATTTTCTAATGTTTTTATAAGTGAAACAATTAACACCAAAAAAGCTGAATAATAAACTTATAATTTTTTTCGTTCAAGTTGATTGAAAAAGATATAAACTGTCTAAAAGTTTTCCTGTTTGACCAATACTGTTCAACTCAATTTAAATTTTGTAGGATTCTTCTGAAGTTGACTTGTTTTATTACTTTTTTCAGGTTGAACAACTTAGGCTTAAAAGGGTCTTTCTTCAAACTTTGGGCATTATTTAAACTGTAGAGTTTTATCATTGTGGTATGGACGATTTTGTTTTGTTAAAAACTGGCATTTTATCAAGATATTCATAATAGAATTTTTAAAAAGTGTAAAAAGTATTTTTGTTTTAACAGACTGAAATTTTTAAAAAAAATTATTTCATTTTAAAATAGACAATGCTTATCTAACTTGAATTATTTATTTTTTACTAAAATCTTTGAGTATTTCATACTTATTATAAAACTGTACCTTTTTTGTTTTTGGTCAAAACGGTTTAACCAGACCCGTTAAAATTGTGGATAACTTTTTAATTATTTAACTGAGAACAAATTCATGGATTTTAATGCTTCTTACTAATACTATAAAAACTTTTTAATTAACTGGGATAATGTTTTTTAATTTGTTTTTGAAAATAATTTAAATTGTAGATTAAAACTCAAATTATAAGCTGTAAGAAAAACTGAAACAATTCCATTTTTAATTTAAAGCTAAAAAAACTGTTCTGTATCTTAAAAAATAGAAATCCGGATTTTTTAAAACAAAAGCTGGAATCGTATAATTTATCTTCCACCAAAGTCTTTTTAAATTTCCCCTTATTCTCTATAATTGCAAAGTAGCATCAATTTAAAATTTTGGAAATATAAAAACTCTTAAATTAAGCTCACCACTGATTTTACCATCATCTAAAGCTGTTTAAGCCGAAATTTAGAAAAAAAAACATAGTAAGACTTAATTATTTGATTTGTAGAAAAAACTAAAATTTTGGTCTTAATGCTGTAAAGCCTGGCACGAAGAAATTTGTAAAAAATATTTTTAGCATTCTTCAACAACCTATGCAACCAATATTAAAAGTTTCAGGCGGAAGTTTCATAAACTTGAATTTTGATTTTCAATATTATTTTTTGAAACTATAAAGTTTTTTATTGGCCAAAATTGTTTAACTAGACTTGGTGACGTCCTTTTATGAAGCCTCCAACTTCAAGGTTAAAATAAATTTTATTGTTATTAAACTGATATCAAAATATTGTATGTTTTTTTACCAAAAATATTTTATTTTTATTAACTGTGAATTAGAAGTCTTAAAATTTCTTTATGAAAACCATTTTAAAATGCAAAAGAAAACTTTTTGTTTAGGATTCAATCACATCTGTAACAAATAAGGTTGTTCATTTATTGTTTTAAGTTTTAAGCTGATTCGATCTATGAAACAAATTATGTAACCATAAAATTTAATCTTTTCCAAAACTGAATTCATAAGAATATAACCAAATTTTTAAAAAAGCATGTTTTTGTTTTGAATGGTTTTTTGTTAAACTGGACAGTAATTATTTATTTTTGTTTTTAAAATATTTTTAACTCGATTTTTTATCTTAATATCTTATCAAACTGGATTGCCATAGCTTTGAATAAACTTAAAAGAACTTTGTGGTGTAAAAACTAACCATGTGAGGGACAATCGGTTTCAACATGAACCATACCATAATTCAGGAATGAGCCAAAACTCAGAAGTTTCGATGGCACACTGTCAGTGTAATTGTCAACAAGGCAACGTTAGTATAATTAATGGACTAGAGATTATGCAAATCCGTGTAATATTTTTACGTGAAAGAGAGGCGGATAAGCAAACAATAATAAAAGAGCGGGAAGAAATTATTTGGTTTAGAAAAAAACTGTCTGAATTACGGTAACAAAATGTAACGGAGTTTTTAGTTGGAAAATATTAAAAGGAGGAGAGTGAAGTAAGGATAAGCTGATGTGATCATCGTCAATACACGAAGGAGAACACTGTGATGATAAGGAAACATGGAGTCTATAGATTGCAACGAAATAGAGGTAAAGGAGGACATGAAAATCAACAGATGTTCGGGCTTTCACAACGAGGTTTGCTTGACTTACCCACTCCTCGAATGAATGTGCTTTGTATCACTTTCATCACCTTTGTGAATGTGGGGCTGTAGCTCAGTGGTAGAGCAATCGAGGCTTAATCGAGAGGTCGGTGGTTCGATTCCACCTTGACTCAGTCACAAAATTTTTGGAAAAATATTTCGCTTGACTTGCAAATCTTAATTTAGTCAAATGAAAAATGATCAAAAAAATTTAATGACTTGTAAATCTTAATTTAGTCAAATGAATTTATATGTATTGATAAATTTTTGGGTTGGAACCTTGTGTGTTATGAAATGTTAAGACTTAAAGAAAGACTTAATGGCTATTCTGGTGTAGCGTTGTCTTTGTATTTGAAAATCGGTTCTGGTTAAGCGTGTCAAGCATATTATGGTTCTTAAATCTATTATGCAATTATATATATCAGGGAAGAAAGAATATGATGATAGAACTGGTGGACTGCTGCTGCTGCTCGAGGAATGTTGATGGGTGCTGCTGGAGACGGATTGACGAAAGAAGCTTGTGGTTCTGCCATATTTGCGTTTAGGAAGGAGTCTGTTTATGGATGGCTTTGATATGGAGTTCATTAAGATCATGCCGAGCATCACAAAAACTTTGCTTATAGCAAACGCTCCCTTTACCTGAAACAAACTTTCCTCGAAAGATTAACCTACCCTTAAAAAAACCTAAGGGGAACTTATTTTGTTAATTGAATTTTGGATCTTAAGTTTTTTTGGTTGTATTATATTTTGACCTTTTTTATTCTGGTAAATTGAGAACTTATTTAAATTGTTTAAGTAATTTTTTAAAGACATAATAACTGTGCTGGGATGGAAAAGATAAATAAAAGTTGTAACTGGAACTTTTAAGCCACTGAAATATTTTACATATAATTTATAAAGCATATCCCGCAGCAGTGAACGAAAACTGAACTGTTTTACGCTGATTTGGCTATCGTAATTGTTATATTTTTGTATCAAATTTCAAAAACTGAGAAGACCAGATAAACTATTTTGTACTCATTGATTTGTACTTTTTAAGTTATAAATATGGTTGGTCATTTCCCGGAAAATCGTCCTCAAAAATAAAAAAATTGGTTAAAAAAGCAAAAAATTAATAAATTGTCATCTATTTCGATGATAAATAAAACTTATTGACACTTTTTGATATTGCCTATCTTTTTACCCCAAACATATTTAATTTATTTAGCTGACATATATCTCTAATATTTTTTGTAAGTAAGAAGTAATTTCAGTAAGACTAAAACTAGTAAACTTATTCACCTCTAGGATAATTTTAAATTTTTTGTTCTTTTTTTAGAGACTCAAATTTACTTATTTTTTGGGACAAAACTTTGTTTTATTGTGGGATAAGCCTTCGACAAAATAATAATTGAATTTAAGATTCTTTCACAAAAAAAGAGATTTTAAATACATACACCCCCGTCACATTTGACTCGTTATATTTTTAAAATATTTAGCTCATATTTAAAATTGATTTTTAAATATTTAAACACTGGAATATGGATGGAATTTTCAAAAAGGAAAAAATTAACAAGTTTAACAACGGTCAAATATCATGTTATAATTAATGTACATAATGCTTCACAATTATGTATAAGGTAGAAAAAACTGCCTTTGATGTTCTAAATACTATTCATTTTAAACTGCAGCAATAGTTTTGTGTTGAGAAATTTTAATTTTTTACATTATTCACAAATAAGCTTTTAGACGCTAATAAAATAACTAGCAACCTTCTTTTAATGGGTTTATGAAACAGTAATAATTAAGTGATAGCATTTATAGTTTTTTATAACTGGAGCTATCTTCATCCCAAAAATTTAACAAAACTACCCTTCAAATATAACCGGAACAAATACACAGTATGATAATTGTTTACAACTGTGTAATTAAATGATTAAAAAAAGGGTGGAAATTCTTAGAAAAACTGTATTTAATCAATTTTCTAATATCAATGTTGAATTTTTTTGAGACTCATTTATGTAGCGGTTGTTTAAGTTTGAATATCTCATTATCTGTACTTGAAAGGCCCAATATTTTCAATCATATGTTATTTTTTCTTCTTTTGGCACGTTTTGCACCTTCTTCTTTCTATTTTTGAAAAATTTAAAAAAATTAAAATTAAAAAACTGTATTGTAATTTAAATTACCCAACTAATATGTGATAGGATGTATTATCTGTACAGTTGTATTGTTTACCTTGTAGCTAAAAAATCCAAAATTTAAATTCTGTTGAAAAACTGGATGTTTGAAACTTATTATTTTCACAAAATTTTTTTAGATCGAAAATTCTTAAACTTTTTGAAATGGTTTTTTAAAAATAACGAAAATTTGGGTTTGAATTAAAACTCAATCATTTCTTTAAAAAATTTATAATATGTGAAAGCAATAAATAAGAACTGAGAGTTCACTATCATTAATACAATACGAAAGCGGAATCTGTGATTAAATTGTATGTTGAATTTTGTAAATGAGAAAACAAAAACGTTAAAAACCAAGAAACTAATGTTCTTCATTTATTTGAAGGATTACACTGGCATCTGTGGATACATATATTTTTGTTAAATCAAAACTGTGACTTTGTGATTGTGGATTAATAAAAACTGATTGAACTCAAAAAAGTAATCTAAAAAAATAAAAAAATTGAATTCAATGATTTTTAAAAATGTGAAATTGAGAAATTGAACAACTACAATAGATACCATGGTATCAAAGAAGATGTAGGAAAAGTTTTCTAACAGCGTATGACATTCCTTTCAAAAAAATCCTGAAATTTAACAAAGGTGAAAATAACTAATGAACAGATTACCAAAAAATTAATTAATCCTCAAATTCATTTATGAGGTTAAAACGCCTTGGTTAATAAAAACTGGAATTTCGATTATATGAATCAATGGATAAATAAAATTTAAAAAATTAAACTTATTGTAATGAATGCTCATTTAATTTGCATATTCCATTGCCTTACAAGTCACTGTTTTGCATTATATCTTTCTTCAACAACGAAGTGATCAGTAATGTATTTAACTAAAGTTAATTGAAAAGTGCATATTGATTAGCAAAGGAAGAGCAAGCGGAAGCTTGATCTTCAACACCAGATCAGAGACATGCACTGATTAAGCCGATATCAACTCCGCCCAAATGGCAAGTTCGTTCTGTTCAACATCCCCGATCAAACCCGTATAAATACCCGTCCATCTCCAGATTAATCTTCACAGTTCGAAGAGTTCCAGTTCCACTCCTTCTTCAATATCCAGATCCGGCAGAAGCAGCAGCAGCAGCAAGCAGCAGCAGCAGCAAGCAGCAGCAGCCGCCGAGGCGAAAGCCTCCGGGCATGGCCCGTGTTCTCTTCTCTTTTATCTTGTACTTGCGCATGCCTTTTATATTTATGTGTTATGATAGTTATGATATTTAATAAAGCTATCCTTAGACCGCTCTTCTGTAACACCGTCACCGCTACACCACAGTCACTTCATTATTAATTCTCAAACTCGTTGATAGAGACTTTTTTTAAAAAGTTTAAAACGAATAAATTGAAGCGAAATAACTACTGAAAAAAACTTAAAAATCTTAACCAAATTTATTAAATGTTCAAGAGGGAAAATATCTATGCAAAGCTTTTTTTGAAACTGGAACATGATTATCTTCGACGATAAATTTTGGGACGACTATAATATTTGTTATTTAAATAATAAACTAAATAACTTTAATAAATAAAACTGTTCAGCGCTGTTCGTGCACTTGAAACTAAATTTTCTTAAATTATAAAACTGGGGCTTAACAAAGGTGAAAAAAAACTAATTTACTGATTACGAAAAAATTAATTAATCCTCAAACTCATTGATGGCATAAAATGATAGGTTAAAAGGCTTTTGGTTAAAATAAACTGGAATTTCGATTAAATGAATCAATGGATAAACAAAATTCAAGAAAATTAAACTTATTAATTCTAAAACCCGTTGACGGGAACGAATAAGATGTTAGAAAAGTTGGAATTTTAAAAAACTAGGATTTCAATTTTAATTAAAAGACGCGGTCCTGCTGGAACTCAAAATTGGCCGGTACAGGCCAAAAAATCAGTGTCTCCACCGTTCCGTTGCGGAACGTCCGTTCTTCCGTTCCGTTCCCGTTCTGGAACGGGAACGTATACCCGTTCCTCATTTTAAGAACGGAACGGGTACGGATTTAAAAAGAACGGAACGGAACGCGTTCCTTTCGAGATTTTATACGTTCCGTTCCTTTACATATTCTTACTATTTTTCTCCATAAATTTTGCTTCAAAACTGTAACTTCAAAATTGCAAACAATTCGATTTCATTCTATTTGTTGTTTATTAACCTTTTATATCCTAAAAATATCTCATTTAGCTTTTTTGTTGGAATGAAAATCTTGTGCTTTAAAATTTTTGCACCTCGGAAATCCGAAAATGTAGTATTTTGTAAGAACGGAACGGACGGGAACTTGTTAAGTAAAAGTTAGGAACGGACGGAACGGATAAAGCTGGATAAAAAACGGAACGGAACGCGTTTACAATTTAATTTAAAATTTGAAACTGTTTAAACTTATACAAATTGCGAAACAGATACTTTTATAAACTAAAATTAACCATATGTTTAAGTAATTTCTTGATCTTGAAAACTGTGATAACCAAAACTGAAAATTAACGAAACAATGTCCGCTTTCTAAATTAATTTTTGGTAAACATTTATTTTGATTTAAAAAACTAATACTTTTTAAAATTGTTATATTTGAAAATAAAGCAGGCATAACTGAATTCAATCAGGGGCCAATTAAATCGAAAAGCAATTTCTGCTTTTTTTAAATTTTAGTTATCTTTTTTATTCGTAATTTTGTCACCTCCATGTGAAGCCGAAGCCAATAACCAGGATGAAATTCACATTCTTCGATAAAAAGAATTAATTAATTTTCAAAACTGCATAATCTTAACTTTGATTGATTGATTGTAATTTAATTAATATTTCATTTTTATGAAAATCTTTAGATTGAGGTTTTTAAACTGGGAGATCTTTTATTATTTGGTAATTTTTTAATATATATATCTTATAACTTTTATACCACAATTGCAATTATAAAGGCATTTTTTATTTAAATAGTTTTTAAAACTGCATATATAAATGACATGAATTTAACAAAACTTAAAACTTTATTACGGTTAAATGTAAAACTGATTATATAAATTAACAAGTCTAAAATTATTCACATAAAATTAGATATTTAAAAACTGAAACTTGGTATTTTGATGTAATTTTTTTAACAAAATATTAAACCTCAGTTATATATATAGGAACTTTGTATATAATTGCAAAAACCTTAAAATTACATGTCAATTCTTTTGGTTGGCAATGCCATGGCATCTTTGAGGCGCATAAATTATGTAGTGTTTTTAAAAATATTGGATTTTGTTTTTAAACTGCATTATTAAGATGTATTTAATTAATGGAACAATTCTAATAAAACTCACAAACACCTCAAAAAGAGTTTCATCTAACAATTAGTTTATTCATATTTCAACCGAAAAACCTACAAAAAAAATTATTCAAACAAGTGAAGGATCAAATGGGGATAAGTAAATGAAAGGAATTCGTTAAACAAGATTTAAAATAATGCAAGGTTGATGAAAGTGGTAACGAGTTAAATGTCTTTGTCGTAGTTCACATTCATTGAAATCATATGAAAAAACTGCAAGGTTTATGAGAGTGGTAATAATCGGTGTTCAACAATAATACCGAAGATGAAAGCTTATTTTTGTACCACGAAGTTTTAATTATTAATTAACTAAATTTTTAAAAACTGTGATTGCTTTTATAAAGTTAAATTCACTTTATTCTTTAAGAAGTAATAAAATTTTCTTCTTGTAAATTAAACTGCAGTAGCAACTGGAATTCCTCCATAAATTTTAAAGACCTTTATACCTGGAGTACAAAGATCGTGTGATTTTGCTTCTTATTAATTTTTAGAGATTTTTGCATGTGAAAACCCCAATGAAAAAACAATCGTTTGCGGAAACTTCAGTTTAGTTCATCCAAATACTGCAATATATAAAACTATCAAATATATTGAGAACAAACCAAATCATTTTAGGGCAAATTCATCTGGATATTAAGAGAGATTAGATATGGTTTTTGCTCAATTTGACGCATCATTAGCCATTTTCTTTTTTTTTGCGACCTCGAGTGTCCTCGATCTTTTTTTGTACTAGTGCGAAATGTTCGGTGTAAGCACGTTTTTAATTTTAAAAGAAGCGCTTTTCTTGGCAAGCTGGTGCAAGCCATTTTGCCAAGAAAAAAATGACTAAAAACTGTTTACAGGCCGAAGGCCCGCTTTACTTCTAGTAAATAAAATCAAAGGAAAAACAAAACAAAATTTGGGTTTACTGTAATAACGAAGGCTACTATTCTTTTATTTAATGCAAAAAACTGTTTGTTTCTTAAAAAGTTTAAATTTGTTTTATTGGTTATTGTTTAACTGCAAGAATAAATAATATTTTTTTAAATGAATTTTTTCTTCAAAATTTTTAAACTGATATTTTTCTGAGCTAATTTGATAAAGTTAAATTAAAATTAAAATAAGAAGAAAAAGATTGTGCATTTCTTTGATTAAGTGATATTTTAACTTTTATCGTTTATTTCTTCTTCTCTAACTTCTTTTACTTTTTTCAAAACGTTAACCAACATTGCTAAAGGAAACGAAAGTTGAGAACAAAGCTTAACAGCCAAACCTTCACGGTTAGGCATTTTAGCTAGTTTTATCAAAGAAGCGACGTCAATTGCAAAGCCAGACTTGAAAGCAATTTTGATACGATTAGGAGAACCATCAATTTCTCTGCTGAAGTTGTGAAGTAATTTAATAGTAGATAGATACAACTCACTTTCTTCTGAACAAAAAATCGAAGCATTAGGGCCTTTTGGTTTTTCCAACATAAAAGGCAAAGCGATGTGCAACAAACTGTTTTTTCGAATTATTCCCTTCGCTTTTGTTTCTTTTATTTTTTTTTAAGTGAAAATACATCCGCGTCATTTATTCCACTATAGTCAAAAAGAACGACGACTGGATACTTATTGTAGTCTTCACCAATGTTTTTGACGATAACCTCTTTCTGTTTACTCACATATGAGCAAATTATTTTTTAAAAATATATCAAGTCAAATGTGACCATGATTATTACAAGTCCATCAGTTTATTTGAATGAATTTTTATGACATTGCAGTTTTAAAATTACAAAAAATATTAACATAAAAATTTTATGTTGTACATGAATGTATTGAAAAAACCCTCCACCGGCGTACAAATTATAACTAAAATATCCGGGGGTTTAAAAATGTTAGTTACGTTATTTTTGACGTCCGTCCCAGCTACAGTTACTTAATAAAAAAAGATGTAGCAGTTAAAAACAGTTTTAAATTATCTTGAAAAAGAAATAACATGACATATCCTAATTTAGTAATTCAAGATTAAAAATTGCATGACAATAAACAACCCATCCCAAAATTCAGTCACGGACTAATCGTACACTAACAAATGAAAAACCATATCATAGAAACCGCTGTAAAATTAAACTTTAAAGATTATCTAGGTAATTAGATTTTCACTACCATTAGTTATTATTTTTAATGTTTAAACAACTTTATTTGGAAAGGATGTCCTGCTACAAAGACTCTTTACAGTTTTATTAAATTAAGGCAATTGTCACCATATTCTATTTTCAGTTTAAAAAATTTCCTTTTAATGAATAAATTTTAATGTACAAAAACTTTCTGGACAGTGATCATTTTATAATTTTGCAAGAATTTGCACGTGGTCAGTTATTTAAAAAAAACTGGGTTTGTTTTTGACGTATCACAAATCCATCCATCAATCTACAAATATCTAGAAAACTTAAATTTCTTTTTCTTTTTAAATATTTTAAGCCTTCTTTGTTGATTTTAAACTTTTAAGAATGTTGTTTAATTTATTACTTGAAAATGGTAGGAATAAGTAGTATTTTTCTCCCTGTAGTTTTTGTTAGTGTGCAAATACCGCTATCATTTTTATCGAATATTTCAGTTTCTCTCAAATTTCATCTTTTTAATTTTAGATATTTCCATTGGAAGAAAAAAAATATTAATGATTATCAATAAGATTATAGAAAAATATTACACGGGCTCAGTTTAAAATAAGTTCAAAAATGGGATAAGGTTTTTCGATTTTTTGATTTCAAGAACACTTTTTGGCGCTTCGAACATTGTTTTAGTTTAAGAAATGCCCAATGATTGAATCCGTATACTGTATGCAGTTTTTCTTATTTACTTTAAATAAAACTCTAAAAAATTTAAGTTTTCACGCATGAATTTTCACAGAATTGCAGTTTTAAAATTACAAATAACAACGTTTTATAAGATTTAATTCCTTTATGTGTGTTTCGGGGCAGTTAAAAATTGACAAAAGAAGACTAAAACAGATGTCATTGTTACGAATTACTTCAATAAAAGAATATTATCCAGGTACTCAAAATTTTAATTGCTTTAGTTATAAATTTTGTGACTTAAAAATACATGCTTTAGTTTGATTGAATTAATAAATTATGTAAAAAATTCTGCAAGCTATTTATTTGATGAATTTAATATAAGAACTGTCTCTTTCATAAAATTTATCCTCATAAAATTCTGGCATAAACATGATATTTTCCCTCACAAAAAGAGGAAACAAAGATTGCAAAAGTTATAAAACAAAAAAAATTAAAATGCAGTTAAAAATGACAAAAATGAGATTCTCATTCAGGCGAAAAAAAGCTTTTTAGAATTTAAATATTTCAGAAGTGAAAGTTTTTATTCAGCTGCCATTTGTTTACCCCTTTTTTAGTTATTTTCAAGAAATGTTAAAAGGTTTGATTTTTCATTCAAAAAAAGACTGTTGGGATGAATGTGAATTGAGAACTAAAAAATATTAAAATAAATTTCAAACATGTAACCAGTTTTTAAAGCTTTTAAAATTTTGATACGAATCTTTACGCCAGTTTTACAGATATAAATATAAGATTAAGAATATGAATATTCCAAAAGAGTTGCTTAAAATTAATAACCACAACAAAGAGTGATAAATTTTTTTTGTTAAGTCTATCAATAAAATAAACTTTAAAAATTTCTAGAGCTTTTGTCTCGACGTTTAAACAGTTCTGAACCAATAAAAATAAATTAAATAAGTTAAAATTTGCAGGGCATCTTACTTTTATTGCAGTTTTATTTATCAAAATCATGGCTCATATCCACATTGCGATCCCCCAGTTTTGCTAATAAATAATATCAAAAAAAATCTTTGCACTGAAATAGTCTAAAAACACGTTTTATGGGTCACAAAAATAGTTCAACTTTTAAACTTAAACAAAACCAAAGATTATTACAAAATCATTTAAAAATTAAGTAATCTAAGGATAATCTGATTTTTAAAATTTCCCCTAGGGTATGTCAAAAAAGTTTTTATACAAAATTTATTATTGATATAAAAATTATTACAACAAAGTCAGTTTTAAGATAGATTTTTGAAAAAGTTGTTTGACAAAGAAATAATAGTTAGCATCAGTTTTTTTTATTTGTCTTTCAATGAAGAAATGAGCTGACAAAAAGGACAATAATTTACTTCTTCCATTTTTCTTTGCTTTATTTAATTTAAATTAAGAACTTTCTCATTTCCCTTTTTTTAACTTATTAAGAGGTCATAAGTTGGCCAGCCACCTACATTTTTACAAATCTTTCATGATCACAACCATGAAAATTGGTCTTAATCTGTGTTGAACAAATAAAATTACCATTTAATCTCGATGAAGGATAACTACTCTACACCAAAGACAGTTTACATATATTTTGTATCTCTTGTTCTCGTCTTTTTTCTCGCATTGTGCAAATAATTGATTGATCAGTTTAAAAACCTTTAAAATAATTTTTTAAAAAGTTAACAGAATTTTTACGTATTAATTCAGTCATTTCGTGTGCAATGCTCGTACTTGCCATGTACTGCATCGGCGATTGTATGGTAATGTTACCCAGTTCAACATGAGTGTTACAAGTTAGTTCTTATATATTTATAAATAAAAA
Source organism: Panagrolaimus sp. LJ2414 (assembly GCA_024447195.1). Lineage (NCBI taxonomy): Eukaryota > Metazoa > Nematoda > Chromadorea > Rhabditida > Panagrolaimidae > Panagrolaimus > Panagrolaimus sp. LJ2414. The sequence goes on along the minus strand of JAMRXY010000069.1, from coordinate 105,913 downwards.
TTACAATTTTAAAGTTTTTTGTACCTAAAATTTTGTTCATTCAATTCTAAGTTACACCTTGTTCAGCTGGAAAAAAATTAAAATTGAATTAGAATTTGGTATGTTAAACTTTAATGAGGTCATCAAACCATCAAGGGACGTGCCCCAAAAATTTTTCGTGAAAAGATTTTTTGCCAATGATTTTGTTGATTGCAATTTTGCAGTTTGCGTTACTGGATTATGATGCTAATTTTTTTTAATTTTATTTTTCTTTTATTAAATTCCAGTGTTTATTAAACAAATGCTTTCAAGCATCTCATCAACTCCATCATTCATGGTCAAAAATTAAAAATAAAAATGTGAATCTATAAACTAAAGTTTGCAATTTCATTTTAAAACTAGGCGATCGTTATGCAAAATGACAATCATGAATTATTAATCCTTCTAAAAAGGCGAATCCTGTTATACATTTTCTTCAATATCTTATTGCCGATTACAGTACCACGTGGTTCAATTTCTCAGTTTCACAATTTTTAAAGTTTGTGTTGTTAAATTCCATTGATGGATTTGTGGATGACAGACAAAAAGTATCGTTGAAAAGTTTAAAAACTGAGTAGGCGACAGATTCGGCTTTTTTCATCATTGATTTGCACTTTTTAAGTCATACATAGGGTTGTTCATTTACCGGGAAATCGGAAAAAAGCGGATAAAACTTATAAATGTTTTTCGAGATTTTACACTGTATATTTTACTTTGTTTTTGGCAAACATTCTGGTGTTTCATACTTAACAAAATCTTTTAAGCTTTTGATAAGGCTCATTAAAGAAAAATTATAATTAAAATTATTTTTTCAAACTGTCAATACCTTTAGACTAATAAGTGAAAACTAAACTTTTGGAGAATCAAGAGCGTCGACAGAGATTATACATGTTTTTTTCCACTGGTTGTTTTAATCATAACTGAAAGTTCTGTTCATCTGTTTGGGTTCCGAAATTCTTAAATTTGGTGTGTTCCTTAAATATTAAAAACGCAAGCAAGATAAAATTCTTGATTTGAAAAGGCTTCCAAAATTATCCAAAAATTTTACAAGAAAACTTCAAAAAATTTAAAAAATTGATTTAAACACTAAATACTGGTATATTTGATATCAAACCCAAGAATGTCCGACACTGTTGCTTATTTTTATATTAAAAAACTGTTTGTCTTTTTCTCACAAAAATTGTATTTATTTTTATTAGTTTTTTATTTAACTGAAAGAATGATGAAATAAAGTGCTTTTCGAACACGGGTAAAGTTATAAGAGTAAGGGAGAGAATAAATTTAACCTTGAAATTGTGCACGTTTTTTACAACAAAGAAAATGGACACATTTTTTACTTCAAAATTGTTTTTAAACTGCGAGTTTTTTACATTTTGGTTACATATGCTTCAAAGACGTTTAAAAGTCATATGAGATGATAACTTACTGTATTATTTTGTTTCAAAAATTTATGGGTAAAACTGTTTTATTAATGGACAATCCACTGAAAAAGTAATCAAATATCTTTTTGTAAATGAAATTGTAATTGTGACTGCTCTTCAGTAACCTTTAATAAATCCTTTATACATTTTTTCAGCTGAAAACCACAAAGACAAGACATTTGATTGTTAAAACGTCAGTAATTTTTATACATCTTTTGCATTCAGATAATTTTGGGAGCGGATAAAAACATGAAACTGTTTAGGACAAGTCCATTTTGAATGTTTTAATCAGCACAATACTAGTTTTTTTTTAAAGTTCAAACTGAGACAATGTGTCCATAAACCGTTTAGTAAAATATTAAAACTAAAAAACTGCGTTTTTCAAATGTTTCTTCCAAAACTTGTTTTATTCCGTGCAAGAATGATTGTTTTTTTAACACAGATTTGTGAATTTTTGTAAAAGTTCATATTAGAAAAAAAGATGTACAAATACAGATAAAAAAGCAACTTCGGTTTTTTTAAAATTATAACTTTTCTTTTAAAACTGCGATTTGGAGTAATTTCATAAGAATAAAATTTTATAATCAAGAGAAAAATGGAGGTACGGTATGCAAAGAAATAACAATTACTCTGGATATTTTCGATGATTTTTTTTAGCTTTCTCGAAAAATACTTTAAAAATTTAAAAAAAGATGACCATGTTTTATGCGGTAAACTGTATAATAATTAAGAATTATTATTAAATTAACAAAATAGCATATTTTGTTAATAGCTTTTTGTACGAAGATACCAGAAGATAGGCAAAAATCGGTGGTTTTTGCCTATCCTCTTCTCCTTTTTTTCCCTTTTTGGTACGCCAACAATAAAGGCTACCATCCACATAACAAAATTTTATTACTTATCTTAAACACTACTAAGTGTTTAAATAAATACAATTTTGAAGGCTTTTAGCTCTCAAAATTGTTTTCAAACTGAACTCGATGTACATAAGGTGAAACTAAACTACTGCAATGGATAATGTAATACTAAATTAAATGTAGAAAAAGATGTATAACTGATACATCACCTTCAAATAAATCAAGAAATTTAACTAAGGTGAAAATAACTAATGAAAATTATACTTTTGTAAAACAGAAATAAAAAGATTTAAAGTTAATTTATTTTATTTAATTAATTTCAACAACTTTTTGTAAACAGGAACCTGAACTTTTTGTTTAATTCAGAACTTCAAGTGGATAATTGCATCATCTTCGTTATCACCGAATTTGGTTTTACTTCAATTAATTGTGGAACTTCCAAAATAAAATAAAAAAAGCTATTCCAAAAAAAGTTGTTGCATAATTAAAACAAAACAGACAAAACGTGAACTATTTCACCAATATTTGGATATCACAGTTGCAGTGTTTTTTTAAAAACTGAAATTTGAGTATCTTGAAAGTTCAACTTCAAATGAAGGGGGATAATAAAATGTTTAATGTTGCACAAAAACTATCGCAAAATTATTTTAAAAAATTGGTATGTTGTTGAACAATTTTTATGAGATATTTTTAACTGGAATTCGTTGAAAAAATGTGAAAAAAATATTTGTCTTATAAATATTGTTTTTTTTACTTGGTGAATCTTCTGATTAACTCAGCTGATGCATTTCAAAAATAGTTTAATTCTATATAAATTCGCCTGAAATGTGTGAAAAAACTGTTTCTGTTTGCAGTTAATTTATTATTAAAACTGTAGTAAAGAAAAAAATTTAAAAAAACTAAAAATTAATTTTAATTGAAAGTAAAACTGCAATAAAAAGCGTTTTTTCAATCCAAACATGAGATTGAAAGATACATTATAAAGTTTTAGATTAATAAAAACTGAAATATGATTTAAATCTTTTCATAAAAGTTAGTACTTCAGAATAAAATTAACAAAATTAGAAAGACAAAATATTTTAATATTAAAAACTGAATTTTGTTATCACTAAATTCTTCATTTTTTTCTTATCTGTTTATGTTTAGTTTTGTTTTAAGATTCAAACAAACTGAATCAACAATAAACTTGAATTTTGAGTTTAAAACTGAAATTTTTTTCTTTTAATAATTCATCCGCGGCCGAAAAATACACGGACGGGCCGGCCTCGCGGCCTAAAATTTTCGGCCGGCCGGTTTTTTAATTTTATAGGCGAAAATCAAAGAATTTTCCAAAAATTCACGGCCGTGGGCCGGCCGAGGCTGGCCGGCCGCATTTTCGACCCCTGTAATTCATCAGTTCTATAATGAATCCAATGACCAACTTTTTTAAGCTAATATGAAGAGAAAACTGAATATTGTGTTTGTATTTGACTTATTCATTTGATAAGAAATATCACATACTTTTTATCTATTTTGCTTTGTTGTGCTTAAAAAAAAATTAAAAAAACTTTTAAAAAAGGAGTTTTGTGAACTTTAAGTAAATAAAAAACTGGCATCTCAAAACAGACAGTTAGCGTAGTACAAAAACTTGGGTAGCATTGAGAATCGACATTGATGTCAAAAATAATTAAAGATATGACCTAAACAAATACAAAAACTATTGTTCTATCACCCTGTTCAGATAGATTTATTTCTTAATTTTTGATATTTTTACGATTAAACTGCAGATAAACGTTAGCTATAGAAATTTCAAAAATTTTTGATGAAGGATATAGTTTAACACTACTCTTAAAATTGTATTGGCATGCATCTAAAAACACATATAACAAAAGTTTCTTTTGCATCTTATACGAAAAAATTCTCTGAATTAAATTAAATATTTTTTTTTTCAAATAATGCTTTTAAGTTTGAGCAAAAAATTTTAAACTGCCATATCTGATTACTTTTAGTCAACGATCATAATTTTATTCAAATTTATTGAACTTTTATTGTAAATTTTTGTAAAACCGCGGTGTTGAATAGCTTATTATAATTCATTTCGAACTCAACTATTTGATTCTACCAATCATTGAATGCATAAGCAAAACGGGCTGTGAAGGGAGGGTGAAAAAAATTAAACTGAATTGTTCAACGTTGAAAATGATTGGCCGGGGAGACTACAAAAGATTAAACAGAATTATCGACTATTGATGTAAATTTCTTTTCGTATGAAAAACTGTGTTTTGTATAAATTTTTTAACAGCTAGAATTGATTAATGATATTTAACTGGATTGTCATGTTTTTTATTTAATTAATTTTTAAACTGAGTTGAAGATTATTTTTTAAAAAAATTGTTCAGAATTATTTTTAAAACTATTAATGTAACTTTTATAACTCAAACTGTTAAGGAAATGAGCAATGGTAAAAAACAATTTAAAATAAAACTGAGACAAAATAATCTTTAACAACATTAATTTTTCTAGATATTTTAACATCTCAAAATCCATCACAAAATTTTATTAATTTCCAAAAAAAATTTAATGTATTTTAAAATGTTTCATTTGATACGAATAGAGAAAAGCGAAGAATGCGCGAAAAAAATATCAGACAATTTCCGCTTTCTGGAAGAAATGTTTATTTTTTTCGAAAAGCAGTTTTTTTAAAATGTGAAATTTGCGGGAACAGCAAGAAAATGCGTATTTGAGAGTGCGGTCACTAGTTACTGGTGAACAAATTCGTGAAATCTCCAGGTATGCAAGATATCATTTTTAATAGTTTTAACTGAAATATAGATTTTTCCATAAACAACAAAAATTATAACAAATTAATGATTTTGAGTGAATTCAACTCTTTTCTGGCAGTACACATTTGCGTCGATATATAAATCAAGAGGGTGTTGTTAGTTAAGTTTTTATAACTGGATTTGGATTTTGTATGGTTTTTAAGTAGTTTAAAATTGTATTAAAAACTGCAATAAAAGTAGCAAATGTGTCAAATTTTATGTTTTCATTAAACACTGTCATTTGTCCAGACCCTTTTAACAACAACACTATATCCTTTTCCTGCAAAATTTTTTAAAAACTGTTACTCGTTTTAGACAAGTTTTATTTAACTCTTTAATTCTCGAAGTCAACATTAAACCCCAACCTCTCACTGAATTCAAGTTACTGACAATTACTGAAAATTTCTCGTTTTTTTATAAAAAATTTTAAACTGGACATTTGAATGTGAAATCTTAAAATTTCTTCAATTTTTGTAAAAAAAACTATAATTTTAAGGGAGAAGAAAAACTATTACTGTAACAACCAGGTTGTTAAATTTTAGATAGTTTTAGAAGATTCAAAAACAGTTTTTACAAATGTCTTTGTTTTGGCTTTTTACGCTAAACTGTATATGCCATTTTTTAAGTCATGCCACTTTCATTTAATGGTTACGCGCTAAATTTAAGCTAAAAAAATTCTTAAACAAAGAAAAAAACATTTCTACCATTTTTGAATTCGTTTAGAAATATTAAACATATTTTCATTGATAACTTATCAAACAATTTTGTCCGCATAAAATAAATTCAAAGCTAAAATTTGTTTTTTTAAGCTTTTTAGTTTAACGGTTTGAGAAAGAAAAAGAGGAAAGAAACCTGACAGAAGTGATTCAATACATTTAAAAAAAGTAAACCAAAGTTACTAAAAAAATGTGTTAAGGATTGTCCGGATCTAAAACTGAGCGGTTAATTTAAATTTATCATAAAGTACTGAATAAATTTATTGAGGTCTCAATTAATTTAAAGTAAAACAATGTGTTTTTTTATTTTACAAAATTATCGTTTTGTTTAAATGATGAAAAGTCTGTTAACTTTTATGATATTAAACAATTCCACATTTAAGCTCTTTAATATAAACAGTGTAATAAAAATTATAACGTGAAAAAGTTTTAAAAAATTCAAAGAAACAATCAATAAATTTTTTTGTTTATTTACCCAAAAACCTGTTTTTCTATATACAATTAATCAAATTTGTGAAGATATTCAATAGCACGGTTCTATTGTGTATATTTTTGAGGTAAAATTACGTTAATTAGTTTAAATCTACATTTTTCGTAAATGAAAAACAAATTTTTATCATGTTATTTTGTATATTTTTAAAACTGATGTTTTGATTTTTCGCTGGCAAAGTGTTATAAAGATCTTTTTACTTAATAAGAGTATCAAATCTAAGCATGACGAACACGAATATGCATGCCACAATCGTTAAAATAGAATTTTGCCAAATTTGACGGCAGAAAACTGTTTCAAAGACATTAAAAACTAGTAATTTTAGAAAAAAAATGGCAGGAAATTTGCATACGGTATCAGAGAAAATTGGGGCTGTAATATGTTGTATAGATTAGCATGACAAACACAAATACACTGCTCCACAAAAGTTTAGGGACACCCTAAAAATAGTGGATTCTGAAACTTCTAGAAGTGGAATCTGTCCAAATGTTTCAGATTCGGATTCAGCATGCTCGAAAACATATATATCCGTAAAATAATGCCGAAATTTTAAAAAGTGGCAATTTCGCCCATGAAAGTATAAAAAATTGCTGCCACAAAAGTATAGGGACACCCAGAAAAAAATTTGCATACGGTAAGTTATGAAGTAGCTGTTGTTTGGGTGTTGTTACAAAAGCTTATTAAAGGTCATTTGTGAAGAAAACAAGATAAAATATTCAACGGCAACAATTTGCCATCGAATTGAAAATACGGCATTTAGTGTATTTTGGCATTTTTCAAGTGCCAATTCAGCCGTGAAACTTCAAAAGATGCCGTATATGCCATTTTGTAGCCCTATCTATGGCTAACAAGTCCAGAAAGTTTCATAGCTCAATCTCTCACAGTTCTCTCAAATCCCGATTTCAAAATTCTGAATTTTTGTCATTTTTCATCTTTTTTGTCAAAAAATTGTGTTTTTTGACGTTTTACTGTAACTTTGAAATCGGGATTTGAGAGAACTGTGAGAGATTGAGCTATGAAACTTTCTGGACTTGTTAGCCATAGATAGGGCTACAAAATGGCATATACGGCATCTTTTGAAGTTTCACGGCTGAATTGGCACTTGAAAAATGCCAAAATACACTAAATGCCGTATTTTCAATTCGATGGCAAATTGTTGCCGTTGAATATTTTATCTTGTTTTCTTCACAAATGACCTTTAATAAGCTTTTGTAACAACACCCAAACAACAGCTACTTCATAACTTACCGTATGCAAATTTTTTTCTGGGTGTCCCTATACTTTTGTGGCAGCAATTTTTTATACTTTCATGGGCGAAATTGCCACTTTTTAAAATTTCGGCATTATTTTACGGATATATATGTTTTCGAGCATGCTGAATCCGAATCTGAAACATTTGGACAGATTCCACTTCTAGAAGTTTCAGAATCCACTATTTTTAGGGTGTCCCTAAACTTTTGTGGAGCAGTGTATGCATGCCACAATCGTTAAAATGGAGTTTTGCAAACAGTCACCGATATGACATTAAAATTACTAAAATTGTAATGTTTCTAATACATTTTGTTTTGTGTAACTGCATTGGTGCAAAACACATTTAAAACAAAAATTTTTTACTCTTTGTTCTGCGTCGGTCAACCCAAAAATTAGTGGGAGCAACGAAAACTGTAAAACACCAAAGGTGCTACGATTTGTAATTTTAAAGCTTTTTATTTTAAAATTTCAAGAATTTTTTTTACATTTCTAAAAAAGTAGGCGAATCAAAATTTTAAAACTTTTATGAACTGCGTAAAATTATTTGACGGGGCTATATTTAAACAAGCAACTTTTTTTAAATTTTTAAATTCGCATTCATCTGATCAATCTATTTCTGAATCAGGCAAGAATCTGAAACTTTAACATCAATGATTAGCGAAAATGTTTCAGCATCGGCAACATCAAAAGCACCACCTTTGTCAGCAGTTAAAAAAGCAGCTACAGTACCTCTGGCAACTATTGGTTAGGCTTTTATGCAGAACTAAAATTGATGAATTTTTGTTTAATAACTGAATCTTTTAAACTTTTTAAACAATGTTTAATATTCTAAAACGGAATCAAATTTTTTTATATCTACAGTTCTAACGGTGTTTTTTTCATTCTGGATTTAATTATCTCATTCGGTTCACGTTATAATTTATTTTATGCAGTACCAAATGAAAAATGTCAATCTTTGTTATTTTGTATATGTTTAAACTGTTGGATCGAGTTCGATTTCTAATTAATTTAATTGTTAATTAGAAATCAAACTGTATTATTCTACTCATTGATAAAATTCAAGGTAAAACGAGCTAACATAAAAGTTAGGTATAAAACCGCAATATGATGATAACTATTTTAATTTTGATGTTAAGAAATTTTTAGATATTGAAACTATTATAATAATTAAAAATTACCTGATTTGAAATATATGTATCATATTGTTGTTTCTGTCATTTAACTGGCATATAACTTGGTGGTTTCAATTTTGCAGGAAATCAGAAATTTTAAAAAATTAGAACTATTACAATTCATCAAAAAGAATATTAAAAACTCATTAAATACGAGCAATCAGTAAAAACTTTTTATAAACTGTAATCTGAATTTTTTGTCGTTGTTGTTGAACTTCAAGTGAATAATTGAGTCGTTTTTGCCACTGTAGTGAGCGAAACGTATCTTCTGCATTTAACAATGTTTGACATCAACTTTAAACACCTCTTCTTCAACCTTCGTGTCCCACGAATATAAAAGGAACAACGATCTCCTTTCTTTGTCATAGACACAGAATCAGTCCCAACATTTCACTCATTTCCATCAACAGCAGCAGGCTTGGACAAGGCCAACCGCCTTCGGCGGTTGCCTCTCTTCTCCCTTTTCCCCCCTTTCTCTTCCAACGATGTTTACCATACAATAAAGCCTCCCCTTCACATGATGGGCTAGGAACACGAACCCGGATTACATACAACTACACCGATACAAAATATCTATCAACTACACCACCAAATTTGGATTTACTCCCAACGACTATAAAACAAGAGAGAATTGATAAAAAAAAGATAAGAACATGATTTAAAGAAAATTATTGACATCCTTTTTCAATGGGTTGGCTAATATAATTTTTCTATTAAAAAACTGACAGGAACGAATTTTAAGATATTTATGTTTTATAACAAAACTATTTGGAAAAAGCTATTAAACTGTTTAAGTTTTTCATGTTCTTTATGAAACCATTTAAAATTCAAAATTAATACTTCAAGTTCAAAAAGCTAGAAAAACTGTAGCCTCGGTTGTTTTATCTTTAGACTAAAATTATGGCAAACATGTTTCCTTTAAATTTAAATATTTTATGATGGAAGCATTTTTATCTAATTTAATTAAAATCTTTAAAAAATTATTAACATATTTTTTTCGACACTGAGCAGTATCTGTTTACGTTTTGATTTAATCTTATGGGGTACAAAGGATCTTTTATTTTTGACGACTTTCGTTTTGTTTTTAATTTTAAAAACTTTGCTTAAATTTAACTGTAAAATAAAGGTTGGAGTTTTTCTGTTTAGTTTTACAGAAATTTTTAGATATTAAAACTATTATAGGAACTAATAATTAACTGATTAGAAATATATGATAGATTACATATGTATCACATTTGTGTTTCTATCATTTAACTGATTAAAAACTTAGAGGTTTACTTTTTTAATTTGCTGGGATATTTACTATGAAGTTGGTATAAAAAACAGAGACAAAAGAATCAAAAATCATCATCTTAACAAACTTTGCTTCTTAAAATAACTGGTGAAACAGGGATTATTTTATTATTACATTCTTATGCATATAATAATAAAGTCATAAAGAGGTCAGAATCAAGAAGCATTCGAAAGCAGCTATACCCAAACACATCACAACCTTTCCCTTTTTTAACTGAAGTACCAAACTATAAAGGGATAAATCTTAACCATCATTAAACTGGTAATCCTTGTGATTTTAAAAACAACCATAAACTTAGTCACAACCTTTCAGATGCTCACTAAATGCATCCATGTATATAGCGAACGAAAACTGGGACGGAAATAAAAAAAACTGATAACTTTGTTACATCTTTGCTAAAGTTTATTTTAATTCTTTTGCTATTTATTGAAAAAATTGCTGACGGCAGCAGCAAATTTGCTGTTTTTGCTTGCTTACAAACAACTGTCATTGTAGAATTTTACGGTGTACAGTTTATGAACCTTTTTTAAGAGAATAAAACAATTAAATGAATATTAATTGCTGTAATAAAATTTAACACAATTATTGATATTGAGAAGCATGACTTTAATTTTTTTTTAATATTTTGTTATTTAACTGGCATAAAAAAATCTTCTTCTATCTGTTATGCTTCCTTTAAACTGGCAAGAACACGTTTAAGAAATGAAAAATTTGGTTTTATTATTTATTTATACATTTTTGAACAAAATCTATTTTTAATCATTTGTTTTTCAACAAAAAATTTACTTTATCGATTTCGGTTGTTTATCGATTTTTTCATATTTAAAAATCTTAACTGATAAATCTGGGAACTTTAAAAACTGTATTGGCCATCCAATGAACCAAGCTGTTTCTTTTATAATTAAAAATTGATTTAACTGTCATCGACATATTCGTTATTACTTTATCAATATCTTTTTAGCTTTTGATAAGGCTCATTAAAGAACAATTATAATTAAAATTATTTTTAAAAACTGTCAATTAATTAATTTTTTTAAATTAATTTAAACAGAAAACGAAAATGTTTTAAATATTTAACAATAGCTTGTCAGAAACGAACCCACAAGCCTTTGTACATTTGTAGTCAAGGAAAACAAACCACATAACTACCCATGTATATTAAAACATTCTCAAAAAAGCGGACATCCTACCAAAGGAATATGTTTTTTGGAATGTAAATTCTTTTCATTTTGGAGATAATATACATTTCTTGTTTTTGTTTTCCGGGTTTCAGGGGAGAGGAAATGTGATGATCTGGAAAAAAGAAAATGTGGGTGAAAGGAAAAAATTAAAATATCAGAATAAATAATGATTGCATCTTTTTGATACTTTTTTTGGCAAAAAAGCATTTGATTGCTTATGAAAAATAATTTTTGTGTTTTTGAATAAATTTTTGGCTTAATCTTGATAACGAAGAAAATAAAAGAGTGGTAAAATGTAATGTTTTTATTTATTATGAACAGAATTCTTGAAGTTAATGTCATAGTCTTTTTTTAAATTCTTTAAAGGATTTGATGCATGCTTTTGTTTGTTGTATGCGAATACCGTATCCTATGAACATGAGCAATGTATTAAAATTAGTTTTTAGGTCATTTTTAGCTTTAATAAACGTATAATTTTTTTATGTGTTGTGTATGTAAAATGAATTTTTGGAGTAAGAACTATTGATGTACGTTTTTGTATTATTATATGGTAAAAAAAGAATTGAACATTGAAAAATACTGAATTTTGGAGTAAAAAAAGATGTTGGTTTGCATTTGTTTAAAAAAAGGATCGTTGTGTGCTCTTTTATTCAAATAAAGGTTGTAAAATTTGTGTTTGTAGACTATTTTAAAAGAGGATAGGAAGGATTATTGCGGCTTTAAAGATGTGGTTCCGATTTTTTTTCGATTTTTGTATTATTCAATTTTATAGCTCATTTTTTCTAAGATGTGAGCATTGCTTGGCACAGGTAAAAAAAGTATCTCAGAAAAAAGGTAAAAACACTTTTTCTGGGTAAACCAACCACGGGGAAGCCGAATCTGTTGTCAGAATTTTGATATTCGACCGCGCTTGCGCGTCCCGACACGAAAACCGAATTTTTGAATTTTCGTCAATTTTGATGCTAAAATTACAAAATTAGTACCATTCGAAAGCCCTTGACGAGCTGATTCCAAATATATAAATATCTAAGACATTTGACCCCTTTAAAGGGGCGAAATCAGGCACAGAATGCCAAAAACTGCTTTTTTTTTACGGTTTTTTTGAGAAAAAAGCATCTAGAACCCCCAGATCGGTAAATTTTATTTTACACAATAAAAATTTATATATTTTTACATATAAATCACGGAAAAAATCTTCCGATCTTGGGGGCCCAGACGGTCATTTCACCCCGTGAAGTTGCTTACCAAAAGGTAAGCAAACCCAAATTTTTGTCCTGTTGACTTTTTTTGTGTCGGAACTTGATCAGTATTGTTTAGCAACTTGAAAAATGAAAAAATTAATAAAAATTTTACATTTTAAGAGCCAAAAAAGTGGATTTATGCAAATTTTTTAGGTCAAAAATGAATAATTCGCATTTTTAAAGATAATATTACAAATGGGGTATCATTTGAAAGCCCTTGACGAGCTGAGTTCAAAGATTTGTATATCTAAGACATTTGACCCCTTTTAAACAGTCAAATCAGGCACAGAACGCCAAAAATGTAATTTGAACTAAAAATATCAGAACCAAAAATACGGTAAAACTAATGAATTACAAGTATACTTTTTTCATCGATGTTAAATATTTTTTTATATGTTGGTACAGGTATTATGCAAATTTTTAAATAATATTTATTGATATAAAGAATCTGTCCATACATAAAGGTTGTTTCATATGTACAATCTTTATTTCAATTGTTTTTTTACGCTTTTCATCTCGGCGTTTTCCATGAAATCCAGTTCAAAGGCATTAAAAAATTTGACCTATCAAACAATCAGGAATATCATCTTAACGACCTATTCCAGGCATCAACTGGGTGTTTTTGTCAATAAGAATTCCACAAGGTCGCCAAAAAAAATTTTGGAGATGGATTTGTTGTTTTTCCAATTTTGAGGCAGGCATTTAAAATAAAATGTTTGTAGTCTGTAATTTTAGTTTTATCACCGGGACCAATACAGTATGTTTGCCATACACTTCTTTTGATAATCAAATTGGATATCAGGAATCTTTGAATGCCAGGATATCTTTTGTATTTTGAATGTCAACTTTAAAAACAGCTGAGGATCACAATTAGAGATGTGGGCGCACCCAAAAATGTGAAAAGTCGGCCATGGCATTTTATAAGGAGTATAAACCCTTGCGCCTGGTCTCGCCCACACCTTCCCTAATAACAATACTCCACTATTAAAAAAGTCAAAACTTTCCAATACATCGTAATCTTTTTTTCACTGTCTGGTGAATTTTTCTACCAAATAGATGTCTTTTTCCTCACTTTTTTAGGATTTGTTGGTTTCAGTGCAATATCAGTTTTCAAGCTTGATTTTCGATGAAGTTTCCTGGTTTTTCCATCAGTATTATGACATTAATCCGAAAAATATGTGCCGTTTCGAAAAAATTACCCAAAAGTTCCGTATTGCTATAGTAAGTCATCATTCTTCATAAACTCATGTTGCGAAACTTTTAATTAAGATTATTTGTCACCTTCCAGCGAAAGTCAAAATCATATCTTTTTATCTTTATTCGTTAACACAATATCTGAATATAAAGAGGACTGTATTATCTCAAAAACATGTGTTAAAAAAAGAAATAAAAGAAAAATGACTTTGAAATGAATGAAATTATTTATCTAAGATCTAAAAAATTGTCATTGATTACCTAATTTTGTTTAATTAAAATTGTGATAATATAGATAGAAAAAATAAGGTTGAATAATAAAGGTTCTAAATAAATAGAAAGCGCTGGAATGTGACGTTGTGTTGCTGTAGAAAACCTGCGTTGTGCAACAATTATATCAATAAATATTATTTAAAAATTTGCATAATACCTGTACCAACATATAAAAAAAATATTTAACATCGATGAAAAAAGTATACTTGTAATTCATTAGTGTTACCGTATTTTTGGTTCTGATATTTTTAGTTCAAATTACATTTTTGGCGTTCTGTGCCTGATTTGACTGTTTAAAAGGGGTCAAATGTCTTAGATATACAAATCTTTGAACTCAGCTCGTCAAGGGCTTTCAAATGATACCCCATTTGTAATATTATCTTTAAAAATGCGAATTATTCATTTTTGACCTAAAAAATTTGCATAAATCCACTTTTTTGGCTCTTAAAATGTAAAATTTTTATTAATTTTTTCATTTTTCAAGTTGCTAAACAATACTGATCAAGTTCCGACACAAAAAAAGTCAACAGGACAAAAATTTGGGTTTGCTTACCATTTTGGTAAAATATTATTTAAAAATTTGCATAATACCTGTACCAACATTTGCTTACCATTTTGGTAAGCAACTTCACGGGGTGAAATGACCGTCTGGGCCCCCAAGATCGGAAGATTTTTTCCGTGATTTATATGTAAAAATATATAAATTTTTATTGTGTAAAATAAAATTTACCGATCTGGGGGTTCTAGATGCTTTTTTCTCAAAAAAACCGTAAAAAAAAAGCAGTTTTTGGCATTCTGTGCCTGATTTCGCCCCTTTAAAGGGGTCAAATGTCTTAGATATTTATATATTTGGAATCAGCTCGTCAAGGGCTTTCGAATGGTACTAATTTTGTAATTTTAGCATCAAAATTGACGAAAATTCAAAAATTCGGTTTTCGTGTCGGGACGCGCAAGCGCGGTCGAATATCAAAATTCTGACAACAGATTCGGCTTCCCCGTGGTTGGTTTACCCAGAAAAAGTGTTTTTACCTTTTTTCTGAGATACTTTTTTTACCTGTGCCAGAATCTTCAAAAAAAGCTTAAGTTTTACAAAAAATGAGCTTTATACCTCTCTTTCTTTGAAAAGACTATAAAAGGATTTGAATTTTTGTTGGAAAAAAATACATTTAATTTTTTATTATTAAAGTATTTTTATTTATTCTAAATATGGCATATTTAAATGTCACTTGTTATGATGACAATTCCCCGACAGCTCGGATGAAGGATCTGTGTCCTTGGTTGTACACGGAGGCTGAGATGTTTGCATTAGATTATGATAGAATGCAATGTTTGGCCAATTTATGAATGTGCGTAATTTACGACATTATGACGACGATGGAGAAATGATGTTACTCCATTACCTTGAATTATGGGGCGTTGTATTTGAGCTTGAGCGTAAAGCCCAAATCAAAGCAGAAGCCAAAGTTTTGAAGGAACTATATGGACAAGGAGTTTATTGTGATTGTTGTACTGAATAAGCTTGTTTCTAATTTCCATTGTTTGTCTTTATTATGTTGTTTTTGATTATGTGGTTTCGTTCTTGTCTTTAACTGTTTGTTTTTGTATCGTAATGTTTTTCAGTGTTAGATTATTAATAAAAAGTTAAAACGTTTTCTTTCTTTCATTTTTTGTAATGCTTCATATTGTAAGCATACTGAGACAAACATCTAATACCCTTTCACATTTATTTTGATATGCAATATTTGCAAATTCAACAACATTGCATTTTCTTTAAATATGCTTCAAAGACGTTTAAAAGTTAAATGAGATTTTAATGAAAACTAACTGCATTGTTTTGTTTCAAAAATTTATGGGTAAAACTGTTTTATTGATGGAAAATCCACTGAAAAAGTAATAAAATTTCTTTTTGTAAACGAAATTGTAATTGTGACTGCTCTTCAGCAATCTTTAATAAATCCTTTATACATTTTTTCAGCTGAAAACCACCAAAACGAAACATTGGGCTGTGAAAAACTTCAGTAACTTTTCTACATCTTTTGCATTCAGATGATTCCGGGAGCAGATTAAAACATGAAACTGTTTAGGACAAATCCAACGGGATGTTAGGTAGAGATTTTTTAGGCCCCTTGAGCAATGTCTTCCCTCCAAAAATTAAAGCAAAGTTTCTCCTATTTTTGGAGCTAATTTTGTAAGCTAACGGAAAAAAATTAAAAATTATAAAATTGAATTATTGAAGTGTAAAAATGTGTGGTGGAGAAACTATTTTTTCATCATAATTTTATTCAATCACTGATTTTTTATTATTTTTGGGAAAATAAATTAATAGACAAAAAATACATAGAAAATGTTTTTTTAAAATTTAAACTGGGGCAATGTTTAGCATTTTCGGTAATATGAAAACATGTTTTTTCGTATCCTAAAAATCAATATTACATTTTTAATGTTTTAATCAGCACAAAACTAGTTTTTTTTAAAGTTCAAACTGAGACAATGTGTCCATAAACCTTTTAGTAAAACTAAAAAACTGATTTTTTCAAATGTTTCTTCCAAAACTTGTTTTATTTCGTGCTAGAATGATTTTTTTTAATACAGATTTGTGAATTTTTGTAAAAGTTCATATTAGAAAAAAGATGTACAAATACAGATATGTTTTGTTTGCATTTAAAAACTCTTTGAAAGAAAAAGATAAAAAAAACTTGAAAATTTATTACAACCAAAAGTAAAACTGCAATAAAAAGCTTTAAAAAATTAGAAAAAAATGAGATTTCTGTCATGTTGTTGAATTTCAAGTTCTTCAGTTATGTAAAAAACCTGAAGTTCAACAAGGTAACAAAAAATAATTGCGTCCATACATGAATAGGGGGGTCGGGAAAAGTGAGCTCGGCCGCGGTCCATACATTCTAGCCGGCGGGATTTTCGACATCTCATATGTAAAAAATTTTTTGCAATTTGTGTCATCACTGAATTCGAATTTTTCCCACAGAATTTGTTGGAATAAAGGGATAAAAAAACTATAAAAATAAAGAAAGCTGTATTTTTAGTGATTTTGATATTAAAACTGCAAATCAAAGAATTTCAAGGAATTCTGTTTTTGCAAAATCTCCGAAATTCGTTGGTATTGAATTTCAAGTGGCTTTAACAAACTTACTATTTTTATTTCTGTGATTTGATGAAAAATAAATACAGTTTCTGTTTTCAAAAAAATTTTCATCAATCATGTAAAAATTTAAAAAAAGGTTCAATCATATCCATCAAAATCTTTCATTGACGGAGGCTAACAAAGATTTTATTTGTTTTTAACTGGGAAAACTTTTATGTATATTTATGTTTTTGCTAAAAATATGGTGGTTAATTCTTATAAACTGTATGGAACATATTCTACGTCGTGATGACATTTTTTTAATTTAAAAAAATAATTATAAAATGAAATATTTAGAATTTTTGGAAATTAGGCAGAAAACTGAACCAATCGCCCTACTTTTACCAGAAAGAGCTGTAAGCTCATACTTGTTGCCAACAAACTCAAATGCATAATTATTTTTAAACTGATTTTTAAAACAATATAATAGCTGAAATTTGATACTCTTATCATTATTTTAACAAAATATCTATTTTTTGCATTTTTTACTCAATGAACATATCATCACATTTTTTTCTCTCTCCAAAAACTACGGTATTGCACAACAAATGCATTGCAGTAATTGTCAACAACACTGCACCCCGCTGGGTCAGCGTTCCTTGGTCGACTAAAAATACCGCTGCTGCTGCTGTTGTAAATCTGAGATAGAAAAAGAAGGGAGATGTTTTCGACCTTTGCCACAAAAAATCTGGCTGTAAACAAAAGTGGTTATATATGTGTGTGTTTATCCTCCGTTTTTTTATTTAAAATTTTTGATTTTAAAAAAAATGACTACTGAGACTTGATTGTTTACAGGTTAGGCACAAAAAAATTGTCCAAATTGCGCAATTAGGTTACCATTTGTTTTCTTAAAACTAATACAATGCCAGCTTATATATATCGATGTTCGAGAAAAAACTATAAAATAATAGATTGCTCAAAAACAGTGAATGAAACATATTTTTTAATATTGTCAACTTTAGTTGAAAACAGCAATTTAAATAATAGAAAATTTTAAAAAATAATAAAAATTAAAAAATGTATGTGCACTTGTTAAGTAACATGAAGATAAGCATAACCATTTATAAATCCATTCTACCACCATTTAAATAATCTGTTTTTCAATACTGTTATCTGCAACCTCAGATTTAAAAGAAAGTGTTAAAATAAACTAGAAGATTGTATAACAAAGCTAAAGTTAGATAAATGAAATCCAATTATGATCTAAAATTTCTACAATGTGTTAATTCGGGTTTATATTCAGAGTCCAATATTAGCAATAGTTAAGGATACACCAAGATTTGAATTTTTTATGCTCTAGTCTTGCAATTGAGATGATATTATTACCCACATTTAATTGGGAATGTGTTTGTTCGTTTTTGTACCCCAAAAAGGTTGTGATTACTTTTAATTAACTGACTTGAATGTATTTCTCTGATATTTTATAAAATTTAAATCTTAAACTGCGTATTTCAAAATTTAAGCGCAGACAAAGTTATTGAATGCAATTAAAACGGTAGTAACTGAGAGGTTTTTTTTAAAAGTGTCATAATGCTAAAAAAAGTTTATACGTTTTTCACCAGAGTTGTAGAGTTTTTCTTTAAACTCTATGAAAATTTTTTGTTAAAGAATTGAGAAAAAATTATTAGTTTTAGAACTGTAGCAATTGAAGTTATTTTTTATTTTTAAAAGTGCATGGACGCTTAAAAAAAGTGATATATTGGTCGCCTATTATTATTTATGAGGTTCTTTTTAAAAACTGTATGTAAAATTCTTGTTTGAGAAAAAATTATTTTATTTGTTTTTTTAAAAAAATATTATGTTTTGTTTGTTTAACTGTCATTGCCTGTAAAAGAATAGTATAACTTCAAAAACAGAGTTTTTGCTATTGTGTATTTACATTGCAGCAACCTTCAAAGCAAATTTGAACTAACGTTTTAAATGAAGAAAATCACTGTAATATTTATTTCATCTTCATTTTTTTTCTTCAGAATCAAAAACTGACAAAACTAATTTGTAAATTATAACTTTCTTAATATATCTTGAGCCTTAAAATCCAGTAATAAAGGTTTCAGTGTGACATTATTTTCAATAAATTTGGGTTAAAAACTGGATCATTTGAAGCAAAATAAAAAAACTGTAAAATGAATGAAAAAAAGATAATTTAAAAAACTGAATGATAAGTTTAAACAGAATCATTGATTCATTAAAGGAGGTGTAAAGCTTAAAAATTAAGACTGAAAATACTCGGTGACAAATGATTTTTTCAGTTTGTTGTGAATTATTTTTAATTCAACTCGGCAAGCGACAACAATCATTAAAAAATTATTTCGGTCAAAATCTTTTTGACGGAAATAATTTTTTAGCCAATATTTTTTAGTGAGATTATAACTGAGCTTTTTCAACCTATAACAATTTAACCAAAGATGTTGGTTAAATGGTTATAGGTAGAAATTTGGACTTCGTATCTCATATGTTATTTTAAACATGCAACGAGAATAAGGACGAGTTTTTTCAATCCAGTTATGAGATTGAAGACACATAAGAAAATTTTAGATTTATAAAAACTGAAATATCAATTCATTCATTCAATAAAAAAGTTAGTACTTGAGAATAGATTTTATAAAATTACAAGGGCAAAATATTAAACTAAATTTCGTTATCACTACATAGATTCTTCATTTTTTAATATTTCTTATCTTTTTAATTGTGTTTTAAAATTGTAAAAGAAACTAAATTAACAATAAACTTGAATTTTTTGGTTTTTAGTAAGAAAACTGAAATTTTTTCTTTTAATAATTCATCAGTTCTCTAATGAATCCAATGACCAACTTTTTTGAGCTAATATAATTTTATGAAGAGAAAACTGAAAATTATGTTTTTATATGCCATTTGACTTATTTATTTGATGTCAAATGGCAAATATTTTTTATCAATTTTGGTTAACTGTGTATGAAAAACGATAAAACAATTAAAAAAAACAAGTTTTGTGAACTTTAAGTAAATAAAAAACTGGCATTTCAAAACAGACAGTTATTTAAAATTATTATTATTATTAAAAGTGTGGCAATGTGAATTAAATCATCTCACAAATGTCATCACATTTACGACTCACCCTTTTTTAAACACAAATGATTTAAGTAAAATTTGTATATCAGGAGCAGAAAGTGATGTTGTTTTAAACCGTTATAACTAACTCTAGGATGGCTTTGAGTTTTCTATTTTGTTTTAAAACTGCAATAAAATCAACACATTTTTCAATTTTTGAGTTTATTCAATAATTACCATTACTTCAGAACGTTTTAAAAAACATAGTTTAATGTCACAGAGTTTTTAGCTAGCTTAAAATCTTTTATAAAAATGACAAATGTGTAATTGGTTTTATATAATTGTGAATTGGAATAGTCATATTTGTGTTAACTGATTATCTAATATTTTTTATCACTGGATAAAACAAAGCATATAAATCTTTCGTTTTCATCTCAGATTGCTGCTGCTAAACTTATTCCATTTTTTAAACAAAAAAAATGGCATAAATGCACTGGAAAATGCACAAATGCGATTTCAGACATAGCAAAACTAAAAAAAGAATAAAATGTAACTGTGTTGTATTGAACGAATGTGAGATTTAAAAAGTTAAAAATTTGTAGTTAACCCATTTAAAAAGATAAAATGGATAAAAAAAATGTAAAATTGACTGGAACTTCAGTTAAAACAATCTATGACAAAGTGTCAAGAAATTGTTAAATAAAACAACTGTTATGAAAGTCCTCAACATCAACCGCATCAAAGTAAAACAGTAATCAAAGAAAACTTAAAAAATTAAAAAAAGAGGGAAAACTTTTTTCAATTTAATCTGGAAAAAACTTTTATCTTTTTTTATTTAAACTGGTTGTTCATCCCTTAAAGCAACTGCGGTTTGCCAATTTAAGGGATGACACTAAGTAACAATTTTTAAGGTCAATGATAGAAATTTTTAATCGATCATTTACTTTTTAACATGGTGGCACTAGCTGATTCGATAGACTTCCTAACACGTCGCAAAAACAATCATGAGGAAACCATTGACATTTTTCATATTTTTTGTGCCCTTTTCCTGATATTTTTACATAAAGTTGGTATAAAAAAACTGCAGAAGTGCCATTTAGTTCGCACTGCGATCATTGGCATCATTTAATTTCTGTTTGTAAATTCAGACCATGAATAAACTTATTTAAGAACTTCTTAAAAATAATAAAAACTGCCATTGACAGTCTGTACAATAATCATTTTATTCCTCCTATTTGTAATATTTTTACGTGAAGTTTATTTTAAAAAATTGCCGTTGGTAAAGCTGGTGGATTGCTGCTGCTGCTTGGAGATGGAGGAACGATTTAAATAAAAACTGCGATGTGGATTTATTTTCTTTTCTCAAACGCTGGTTAAAAAAATTAAAAAAACTGCACTGCCGTCATCGATAAAATTTAATGATAGCGATTGCTTTTATGAAACCAAAAATTAATTTAATTCAAAAACAAAGCGAAAAATTACTGATATTTTACAACATGATTCATAAACTGAAGTTTTCTGGGGGCAAAAATCATGTGTGAGAGTTTTTTAAAGTATTTCCAGGAAAATAAAACTATCAAAAATTGTTTTTTGAATTCTTAAACTATCACCAACTATGTTATTTGGGAATGATGTTTTCTGGTGGATGTGCTTGGATTTTGATAAATTTGGTATGAATGGAATGCTCATGGCATGTAGATGCCAAAAAAATGTTAAATGAGTTCCGGAGGTCTGTTAATATTTGAGATGTACGTATGGCGCAGTGGGTAGTGTGGAGGGTTTTCGTGCAGCATGTCATGGGTTCGATGCCCATGCAATGCAAATATGTTTGTATGTATTGTAATAATGTTTTATGAGTATGTGAGTGTTATATGAGTGTTAAAAATGCATAAGACTTTTATGTGATTTTTTTTATGTAATATGGTATGAAAAATGGAAATGCATAGGAATGGTTTTTTGCAATGAATTTGATGATTGATGCATGTTTTTATACATTTTATGAGTGTTATGTGAGTATGTGAGTGTTATATGAAGTGTAGAGTTGCATATGATGTTTATGTGATTTTATGCAGTTAATATGGCATGAAAAATGAAAATGCAATAGAATGCATTTTTTAATGAATTTGATGATTGATGCATGTTTTTATGCATTGTATGAATGTTGTATGCGCATGTTAGTGTTATATGATGTGTAGAAATGCGTATGAGGTTTATGTGATTTTATGCATGAAGTATGGCATGAAACCTGAAAATGAATCGAATGCATGTTATGATGAATTCAATGATTGCAATTAGGTTTTTTTTAAATGTTTTTTGTGATTTTGAAGTATGAAAAATACAAGAAGTAAAAGTTTTGAGTAATATGATGCATGAATGTACTCTAGAATGGAAAAAAATATGTGGAAATATGTTTTTCGATGTTTTTAAATTATGTTTGATTTTTTTATGTGTTGCGGTAATGAGCGCATAAAATGGATGTGAAAGAATGAATTTTTGTGGTGAAATGTTGAATATATTTATACTGTAGGTAAAAAAAAGGTAATTAACGTTGCAGATTGCTTTATGTTATGTTTTTTATTTGTGCTAAATGTTTTTTGAGCATTTAAAATACATTTGATGGTACAATATATTGCTAATGAAATTTTTAAGAAATAATTTGTAAATACAAAAATTATCGATTTCTAAAATTTGTATGATGCAATTCAATAGTTTTATTATTCAATTGATTACAGTAACATTTGTATGTCAATCTCATTTAAATTCATTTATGCATGTAATAATTCTAGCTTTATTTTTTACTTATTTTTGCTTGCATTTATTATATATGTATTAAAATATAAATTTAATAATTTAATTTGATTTAAGA
This sequence comes from Panagrolaimus sp. LJ2414, assembly GCA_024447195.1. Classification (NCBI taxonomy): domain Eukaryota; kingdom Metazoa; phylum Nematoda; class Chromadorea; order Rhabditida; family Panagrolaimidae; genus Panagrolaimus; species Panagrolaimus sp. LJ2414. Next base: position 82,972 of record JAMRXY010000069.1, on the reverse strand, counting down.
ATCTGTTTAACAACAATAAATTCATGTTGGAAGACTTTAAATTTTACCTTTGCTTTTCCTCTCTTTGCAAAAAAAATTGCTGTAGCAAATGCAAATGTCTCAACGCGAAAATGTTACCTATTTTTCTTCCAACTTTTTTTGAGACAAATGTTTTTTTTAAAAACGCGGCTCTTTGATTTCTACATTCAATGTTTGTTTATTTAAAAATTAATAAAAATGTAATATAGAATGTTTTAATGGAGATGCACAGAATAACAACCTGTTTATCAGTATTTCTGAAACATTCGTTCATTCTTTAGCATGAAAAAATGTGAAAATTTTTATATGCAATTTACAAAGTTCAACTTGAATGATTTTTTTCTATATTTTCACATTTTTATTGATGCACAAAGATAAATGAATGTTTTAAAAATGTTGAAAAGCAGGTTGTTTTCTGTGTTTGACATCAGGTAAGTTATTTTTTATTGTTTCTTATACTATTCTAACAAACGAAATTTTTTTCAGGTTGTATTTGCAAATGCGATAGATTGATAGCTTTTTCATCGAGAATTTTATATTGCTTATTTCGTGCCGCTTTGAACATTTTTTGTGCTTTGATTTTAATTATGAATATTGTTTCAGAAATTCAAATGCTTCTCGACGATGATGGATGGTTATGGAGGTGGTTAAAAAAAGGACGGGAATGGTCCCGATCCATTGCTGATGCTCCCACCGGCATCGGCAATAATTTTTGGATAGCAGAACCTGCGGGTTATGCAAGGAAAAAACTGTTGTCTTCGGATAACGTTGGAGTGCCTTCGGGTGCAAATTCGGTGTCTTCGGATGCCAATGGAGTGCCTTCGGGTGCAAATTCGGTGTCTTCGGATGCCAATGGAGTGCCTTCGGGTGCAAATTCGGTGTCTTCGGATGCCAATGGAGTGCCTTCGGGTGCAAATTCGGTGTCTTCGGATGCCAATGGAGTGCCTTCGGGTACAAACTGGGTGTCTTCGGATGCCATTGGAGTGCCTTCGGGTACAAATTGGGTGACTTTTGATGCCAATGGAATGCCTTCGATTACAAACCTTTTTGAAGTGCTTTTTTACAATAATAATTTTCGGTTTTTATCAGTTTGTCTTCGAAAGTATTTCATAGGTAATCAGAAGTTACTTATTTTTAAGAGGACTGTTAATCCTAAAGGAAACCGGGGTATCTTCGGATATCTTAGTTTTAGTGGAGCTTGCTCCAAACAATTTTTGGCTAAGGTACTATCCAGTGCTGTTGATAATACTTTGTTAATTGTTTATAATGATATTAATGGTAAAGCTTGCTTTACCATTGTTTCAGCTATGAATGCAATGGATTTTTTATGGAATTTTGGATTTGGTGGTGGCAAAAGAAAAATTAAAGATGCAAATAATGAAGATTGTAATGATTCTTATATTGCTCCAAGATTTACTACTATTCCTGATAGCAATTTGAGAATCCTCTTACAATCTGAGGGAAAGCATCAAACTATTGAAGATTTGTATTTAACTGGAGATCATGTAAATACTTTGCTTATTGGTGCTGCTGCATTTGTTTCACGAATGGGTATTAGAAAAGTTGCTGTTCTGCCTGCATTTTTTGCCGAAATGCTTGCGAACAATCCTAATGCAGATCCTTTGAGATATATACAGATTTTTAAATGTAATTTTGATATTCTTTTGGCTCCTGTATGTGAACAAACACATTGGTATTTAATTGTTTTTTATGTTGCACTAAGAAAAATTGTATCATATAATAGTTTACATACAGGTCGTCCACAAATTTTTAATGCTTTAAAACAATGTATTCAATCTGTGACACATGTACAATTTGAAGATGCAAATGAAGATCATACAGTAACATCACAAAAGAATGGTTATAATTGTGGTGTTCATGCATATAAAAAAGGTGAACAAATTTGTTTTACAGGTGAAAGTACACTTTTTGAAGTTTTTCATGAAGAAGCAGAAAGAGCAAGAGCACGTGAAATTTTAATCAAAATTAAAAATAATGAAATTACTGATGAATGGGTTAGACCTGTTCAAAATGCAACTGATTTTGTAAATTTAAATGCACCAATTGATGAGGATGAAGCAACTACAGTACAAAATATTAACGATTCTGATGATGATGAAATAAAAGTTGAATATGAAAAACTTGCAAATACTGATACAAAAAGCAAATGTACTGTAGATGACAAAATTGAAAGTTCAAAATTAGATGACAGTTTGTTAAGTTTTGATGATGAAGATGAAGGGATTATTGTAGTTGCACAACCACAAAATATAAATGCAAATGTCATTAATGAAAATTATGAACCAATCAGTTATGGATATTTGTTAAATGATTTAAAAATTGTTATGCCAACAGAAGAACATGAAAGTGTTGAAGATTTGTATTTAAGCGGTGATCAAGTAATGGGAGTAATTTCTGCAGTTGCCGAATTTGTTGTTAAAAATAATATCAGAAAAGTTGCAGTTTTGCCCCCTAATTATGCAGCAATTTTGACACAGTATCCAGAAACTGATCCATTTGAATTTTTGCATGTTTTAAAAGCTGATTTTGATTTTCTTCTTGCACCTGTTTGTCAAAATGATCATTGGTATTTAGTTGTTTTTAAACTTCGAACTCGAAAGGTTACTGTATATAATAGCAAACTAACAGGTTTTCCTCAAGTTTATGAAATTCTTAAAGCAAATATCGAAAGATTTTTAAATATTACATTCGAATATGAAGACAAAAATGATACTGTAACTCTTCAGAGAAACGGATATGATTGTGGCATTTTATGTGTCAGAAGCGCAGAAGAAATTTGTTTTAATGGTGAAAATAAGCGTATGATTGTTTTATACTCAATTGCAGAAAGAGCAAGAGTACGCCATATTGTTCAAAGATTGGCATTTTATGGATGTCCAAATGAATGGTTTCCTTTTGTAAAAAATGAAAACGATTACTTTGATTCAGTTGAGCATTTAAAGGTTGGAGACGCAAACGGAAAATTTGTAGGAATCTTGGATAAAGCAGGAGGTAAAACAGAAATTGAAATTGATACTACTACAATTTTCGATAAAAGTAACATTAAAGAAAATAATATTACATTGGCAAATAAAACATTAGAGGAAAATGTAATAAATGACAGCATTGTGAATAAAGTAAAAATTGAAATGGTCGATGGTGACAGTACAAATACTAATTTGAATATTGAGTTAAATGAAGAAATCGTAAAAGTTGGAAACCAAAAACTGACATATAAAGAATATTTAAAGAAAAAAAAGGTAAAGCAAAGCCCAAAAGCTTATGCAGCGTGGAAGAGGGAACAGCAAAGTATCGAAGAAAGGGTTGCAGAATTGGAAAAAAAGAAAAGTGATAAAAGAAATATGTTATTAATAAATCCTGAGATAAAAAAGCAAAGAACGGATTTTAATACTTTTCAAAAACTGGCATCCATTGAAAATGAGTCTAATTATATTAATTATAATAGATTAAAAGATGCTAGTGAATCTATTAAAGGTAAAAGAAAAAATGCTACAAAAGAAGAAAAGGACAAGACAAATGCATTATTTAATGATAAAAGAAAGGGTAAAGGAAAACTACTCTTTGCAGCAGAAGATGCAACCGATGTTGAGCCACATGTTTTGCAATTAATGAATGTAAAATGTAAGGGCTGTGAAGCATTGCATTTCCCTGAAGAAAAAGGACATGAAAATGGTTTTTATACAAGTTGTTGTCAGAAGGGTACTGTATCTCAACTTTTGGTTGATGATTATCCTGAAGAATTAAAGCAATTATGGAAAAAAGAACATGCTGATAAAAAGTTAACGACTAATTTTCATGATAATATTACAAGTTTGAATTCTTCTTTGAGTTTTGCTCATCCTGTTGCAAAGCAATGTGGTTCACAATCTGGTGTAAGAGGAGGACCTTATTTTGTAAAAATTATGGGTGAACTTTGGCATCGAATGTGTCGATGGGCAGATCCTATGCCAAAAGGAACACCGTATGCAGGACAATTGTATATTGTGGATATGGAAGAAGCAAACCGCATTCGATGTGGTGCTCCTTCAAATAAAAAAGTTGAACCAAGATTGTTGTCAAAGCTTGAAAAAATTATTCGAGAACAAAATATTTTTGCAAAATCTTTTACAATGTTGAACGATACTTATAAAGAAGAAAAGGCAATTGCAGAATCTGAAGGTCGAGAGCCAGAAAAATTAGTTTTAGCTTTTGATAAAAATGTTAATGATAAACTTTCAAGAAATTATGATGCACCAACTGCAAATGAAGTTGCTGCTGTTTACCGATTGAATCCAGATGAAACAATGCCAAGAAAGCAAATTGTAATTAGATACAGAGATACAAATAAAAAAGAGTGGATTGATGAAAGAGTTTCAAATTTGTCACCATTTTTGGAACCTTTGACATATGTTTTATTTGATATAACTGGCAAAGGAAAATATTGGGATATAACTAAAAAGCGAAATGATGATCCAAAAAGTCGAAAATTGTCTTTGCGTGAAGCTGTAATGTACAGGCTTGCTGTCAGGGAAGAAAGTCCAAAAAGTCCATTTAATCCTTTGCATTACAGTGGTAAAATGATGGCACATTGGCTCGTTGATATGGGCACAAGATATGAAGCAAATAATTTGGAATATATTAAAAATAATCAGAAAACTTTACATGTTGCAAAATATACTGCTGTAACAGATTATTTGAAGAGAAAAAGTGAAAAAGCAAATTTGTTGCCAGGAAAGACAATAATTCTGCCTTCAACTTTTTATGGTTCTCCAAGATGCATGAGTGAAAAATCCTATGATTTAATGTCCATGGCTCAGCAATTGGGTAAACCTACAGGTTTTGGAACCTTGACATGCAGCACGTTTTATGAAGAAATCAAAGCAAATATGTACCCTGGACAAAGTGCATGGCAAAGAATTGATATTGTAAATCGAATTTTTAAATTAAAAGTTGATTATTTGATTCAATTAATTAAAGACTATGAAATTTTTGGAAAAGTTGTTTATATTTATTATGTTGTGGAATTTCAAAAGAGAGGATTAGCACATATTCATTGGGTAATGAGATTGGAAAATATGTGGGATACCCCTGAAAAGGTTGACCAAATTATTTGTGCAGAATTACCGATTGAACCTGGTTATATTATTAAAGATCCTCTTTTGTTGGAATTTGTTCTAAAATATATGATTCATTCTCCATGTGGTGAACATAATCCAAATGCCCCATGCATGAAAGATGGAAAATGTATCCGAGGTTATCCAAAGCCTAATTGCGATAATACGATAATGGATGAAAAAGGTTTTACAATTTATCGAAGAAGAAATAATGGTATCACTGCTAAAATAAAGTATCAAGGAAAAGAATATGAAATTGATAATCGTTGGGTTGTTCCATATAATGCATATTTATTGAAAAAGATGCGATGCCATATTAATTTGGAATGTGTTTTTTCAATTTTAACGGTTTTTTATCTTTTTAAATACATGTTTAAAGGAAATGATAAAGCATTGATGGAATGGCATACTGTAGGTGGTGAAAAATGCATGGATATCAATGAACCAAAAGCTTATGTTGATGGAAGATATATGTCTGCACATGAAGCGCATTGGAGATTAAGTGAATTCCCTTTGTTCTACAGTACTCATAAAGTTGAAAGACTTGGTTTTCATACTGAAGGTGGTCATACTGTAGCTTTGGATGAAGATGTTAGCAGTGATGTTTTGATTCAAGAAACCACTGATAATGCAACATCAAAATTGCTTGCATGTTTTGATGTAAATAATGAAAAGGAAACAGGATTACTGTATGAAGAAATGCCACAACATTATGTTTGGGATACAAAAACTGTTCAATCAAAAGATGAAAATGGTAAAATTGTTAATAAAAATGTTCGATATTGGAAGCCAAGGGTTAAATTTGTTAAACCAGTAGTTTCACGAATTTACTCAATTAGTCCAAAGCATACAGAATCATTTTATCTTCGTTCTCTTTTGACTGTTGTTAGAAGTCCAAAAAGTTTTGAAGATTTAAAGACATTTAAAGGTGTAACATATAAAAGTTTTCGTGAAGCTGCAGATGCAAGAGGAATGATTGTCGATGATAAATTGTATGTAAAAGCAATGGAAGAGGCAAAAGATATTTCATCCCCTAAAGGTTTGAGAAGACTTTTGGCTCGAATTTTTGCACATTGTGATGTAAAAGATCCTTTGGCACTTTTTGAACAATTTTGGGAAAGTATGGTCGGTGATTTAAAGCATCGTTATAAAAAAGATGAACTTAAAGATATTGCATTGATGGGAATTGTTCGAAGCATGATTTATCAAGATAAGGAATTATCTGATTATCCTGCCCTCGAAGCAAAAATGCAAGAACTTAATTTTGTTTTGGATACAAGTGTTGATGACGTTTTGGAACTTCTTGAAAAAGGTGAACAAATGTACAGTACACTTAATGAAAAGCAACTTAAATTTGTTGATCATGTTCAAAAATTGGTTAAAGATAAAAATGGCGGATGTGTCTTTTTATATGGCTGTGGAGGAGCTGGAAAGACATATTCCATTAAAACTGTTATTAATTTATTGAAAGCCGAATCTTTTGAAGTAATTGTTATGGCTTGGAGTGGAATTGCTGCTTCACTTTATCCAAAAGGTCGAACTTGCCATAATGTTTTTCGGCTTGATTTTCCTTTTAAAAGTGACAGTAATTCAACTTTGAATGTCGAAACTAAAGATGCCCAAAAAATTCGTGAAGCAGCTGTCATTTTTTGGGATGAAGCTCCAATGGCTCCAAAGCAAGCAATGAAAGTTATTGATTTGAAGCTTCGAGATTTGATGCAAGTTGATGCTCCTTTTGGAGGCAAAGTTTTGGTACTTTCTGGGGATTTTAGACAAATTCCAGCAATTGTTGAAAATGGGGGTCCAATGGATGTTGTAAATGCTTCCATTTGTAATAGTCCATTGTGGCCTCTTTTTCAAAAATTTGAATTAACTGAAAATAAGCGTGCCAATGCAGATGAAAAAGAATTTGCTGCAACTTTGCTTAAAATTGGTAATGGTGAAACAATCGATGAAGAAGGATGTGTCGATATCCCTTCTCATTGTATTGTTGAAGGAAATTTAGTTGGTGAAATTTTTGAAGAATTAATTGCGGAAAAAAGATATACTGAATTAACTTCAAGAGCTATTCTTGCTGCAAGGCATGATGATGTTCGAGCTTTTAATGAACAAGTTTTGCAAATGCTTCCACCGGAAGGAGAAATGACTTATGCGGCTCAAGATGCAGTAAAGCATGGTGAAGGAGAGCTTCATTGGCATGGAGTTCCTCAATATTTTAAGGATACTCATATCAATGGTTTTCCTTCACATAGTTTAACTTTGAGAATTAATTCTGTGATTATGCTTTTACGCAATTTGAGTATTGAAGAAGGTTTATGCAATGGAACAAGACTTTTGGTTACAGATTTACGTCCTAATGTAATTGCTGCTCGAAAATTACTTGATGATGGAACTTTAAGCGCTGAAAAAATAATGCTTCCCAGAATTACTTTAAAGCATGATGCTGGCCCATTTGAACTTTATCGTCATCAATTCCCAGTTATGCTTGCTCATGCTTTAACAGTAAACAAATCTCAAGGACAAAGCTTTGAAAAAGTTGGAGTATTTTTGGAAAAGGAAGTTTGGAGTCATGGAATGCTTTATGTTGCATTATCACGGACAAAGGCTTGGGATTGTTTAAAAATTCAACTCAAGAAAGGAAGAGTAAATAAAACTAAAAATGTTGTTTATGCGGAATTAATTGCTCAAATTGGTTAAAATTATTTGTTCGTGAATTTGTTTGCTTAAACGTGCTTTTTTATTTTGATCTTTGTTACGTATAATTTGTTTCATAATATGTTTCAGGGTGCTTTTTGGCACAATGGGGTGCTTTTTAAAGCACAGTGGAGTGCTTTATGCACAACTTTAAAGTTTTTTTTGTTTAAATACCATGTAAGTTTTTTTGTCTACTTTTTTATTTTTTTAATCTTCAATTTCAGATATCGCAACCATCACCTTCGTCATCATTCATCAAAAACTCAGAAATCACATTATCAGGTAAGTTATTACATAGTTATTTTTAATTTTTAATTTTAATTTTTAGATACTGTACATACCAAATCATCTTCATTATCTTCATCTTCTGCTACTTAACAAACTCTGTAATATTCAAGGCAATTTTATATTTTGTCGGCCGCTTAAGATTAATTAAGAAATTATTCGACAATTCAATTCAAATTAATTCAAGTGGTATAAAAACATGGAAGATATTGAATAATATATTCATCATGAATTCAAAGCTGAACTACATTTTATTCCTGAAGATGCTTCTTACATTTTATTTTTTATTGTTTATAAATTTATGGAATATGAACGTTGAACCTGATTGGCATCATGTAAGTTGTATTTTTATATAAATATTTGTTTAATTATTATATTTAGAACGAAATCAAATTTTTCTTCAATGATGAATGTTTAATGGATGGTGTTGTTATCATTATTTTAATCCTCGATAAATATCATGCTTATATTATTGTGGTGGTTGCATATCTGGTAACTTTCATTGTATTTTTCATTTTTTTCTTTTGTTGTTATTATTGTTTTTTATATGTATAAATTTGTTGTTTCTATATTGCAAATGATAATAAGGATGGATTACATTCGTACATTTTTGAGAATTTATGTACATCTTGAGGTTAATGATGATAATTGTGGACGAAAAACAAAATGAGAGAAATATTGGGATGTATGAGAAAGACATGAAAGGTGAAGTATGAGTATTTTTAATGTAACAATTAAATATGCAGGAGCCGAACTGACGATGGTGGTAATAAAAAAGAAATAATGATAAATGTAGCATGATTTTTGAATCATGTATGTGAATTACTGTGATGGGGTTGTTTGATATGTATGAGAAAGGCATGAAAACTGAAGAATGGCATCATTAAATGCCCCCCTCGAATATGCGGGAGCCGCGACCGCGGCTCCCCTAAAGAACTTGTCACCAAGTTATGTTATTTGAGAATGTCCGTTTTTAGGTGGACCTTCTGCGATTATGATAAATTTGGTATGAATGGAATGCCTATGGCATGTAGATGCCGAAAATTTTTTAAATGAGTTCCGGAGGTCTGTAAATATTTGAGATGTACATATGGCGCAGTGGGTAGTGTGGAGGGTTTGTGTGCAGGATGTCATGGGTTCGATGCCCATGCAATGCAAATGTGATTGTATGCATTGTATGAATGTTTTATGAGTATGTGAGTGTTATATGAGTGTTAAAAATGAATATGACTTTTATGTGATTTTTTGTATGTATTATGGTATGAAAAATGGAAATGCAATGGAATGCATTTTTTAATGAATTTTATGATTGCTTTATAATTTTATGTGTTGTGTGAGTGTTATGTGAGTGTTATATGAGGTGTAGAAATGCATATGAGTTTTATGTGAATTTATGCATGTAGTATGGCATGAAATATGAAAATGATTGGAATGCTTTTTTGCAATGAATTTAATGAATGATGCATGTTTGTATGAAATGTATGATTGTTATGTGAGTATGAGAGTGTTGTATGAGTGTTAAAAAGGCATATGAGTGTTATTTGACTGAATGCATGTAGTATGGTATGCAAAATGAAAATGATTGGAATGCATTTTTTATGAATTTAATGAATGATGCATGTTTGTATGAAATGTATGATTATTATGTGAGTATGTGAGTGTTGTATGAGTGTTAAAAAGGCATATGAGTGTTATTTGACTGAATGCATTTAGTATGGTATGCAAAATGGAAATGCAAATGGACGCATTTTTAATGTATTTTATGATTGCTATATGATTTTATGTGTTGTGTGAGTGTTATGTCAGTGTTATATGCGGTGGAGAAATGCATATGAGTTTTATGTGAATTTATGCATGTAGTATAGGATGAAAAATGAAAATGCAATGGAAAGACAGCATGCTGTATGTTTGTATGCATTGCATGAGTATAATTACGGTCAGAATTAGAATGTAGAATTCTGAAATTCAAGCAAATGAAGGATGGTAAAAATCAGAAATTGTGGGTTCGGTACAAACCCACAATTTCAATGAAGTTCGAAAAGAAATAGGAAATGCATTTTTTGTTTTAATGAATTTTAATGAAGTATAACAAAGATAAAGAAATTGTGGGTTCGGTACGAACCCACAGTTTCAGTTTTAAATTTCGTTTTGGAATGAAATTCGGAATTGAAGAGAGATGTTAATGAATAAGTTTATGCGTTTATGCAAATTAGCACCATTGTCGGTTCCGAAGGAACCAAAATGGGGAAGTTATGAAGGACGGTCCTAAAATGATGGATGAGAATGTTAATGTTGGGATTGTTTTTTAGGTGTCTGTATAAAAATCAAGTATGGCATCATTAAATGCCACACTTAAATATTCATGGTAGTGATAAATAATAAAAGTTAGAAGAATTTAATGTATTGAAGGACGTTAACACATGAGAAATCGTGGGTTCGGTACGAACCCACAAATTCGTTTTTTGCCATAAAATTTGAAATGAAAAAGTGATAGTAATGAACAAGTTTTTGCATCCATGGAGGTTGCGACTTTCGTTGGTTTTTTGTATGTAATATATTAGTGGTATATCACTTTATGGGTGCTTAATGATGCTTAATAATGATCCTGTGTTTTACGTTGTTTTTCGAATGTAGTGCCTGATGAAAATGCATAAAATGCGTTTTTTATTGATGAATAACGATATTGAAATGATGGGGTTGTTTGATGATGAAAGATAAATAGCAAAAACGATAATTTAGATTTCAGAAATTCAAAGAAATTAAGGACGGTAAAAGTCCGAAATTGTGGGTTCGGTACGAACCCACAATTTCCTTTGTTGCAATGAAGTTCGAAAACAAATAGAAAATGCATAAGTTCATTAATTTTTCAATGGTTGTAATAATGTTTTATGATTCGCAATTACCATAACACGAAAAATGTTAGGAATACATTTTCGATGATTTTAAATTTTCTTTGGTTTTATTTGGGAGGTATTTTGACGAATAAGTTTATGCATTTATGAAAATTATTACCGCCGTTGTTGGGTCCGAAGGAATGATGGTGAGATTGAGGGAACAAAAAATTTATGGGATGAAAATCGAAAATGCAAAATGATGTTTAATGAATTTAAAAATTAGATAATGTTTGTAATATTTTTGTTATTTGAAGTGCAAAAAAGAATAAGCCTTATACTGTTTGAGTTTTAATCATGCAAAAAGAACATACTGTAGGACAAAAAATATAAATGCACGGTATTTAAATGTTTAGTGACAATGAAAGTATGAAATAGATTTTAACTAATTGGCTAGAACGTGATTATTAGAATATCAGTATACTGTAGGATGAAAAATGAAAATGCAAAAAGTGTTTCTTCGTGTTCTTTTTAAAAAATAAGATTGTCTTCTTTGGTAAATGTCTGAATGAGAATGCGGATTTAAGGAGTTTTAAGAATTGAAAGATAGTAAAATTCGTAAAGTGAGGGATGGTAGAAAGATGGAAAAAATAAGCTGATGCATTGATAAACATTGCTACAGTTGTTGGTTCCGAATGTACCAACGATGGTCAGAAAAAGGAGAAATAATGAAAAATGCAGCATGATTTTTGAATCGTGTACGTGAATGATTGTGATGGGGTTGTTTGGTATGTATGATGAATGGTATGAAAGGTAAAGTATGAGTATTTATAATGCACCCCTCGAATATGCGGGAGCCGCGACCGCGGCTCCCCTAAAGAACTTGTTCTTATTTAATTGGATTAATACAATTTTTTTCTCAAACTGTAAACTTTTGGACCAAGTGAAAACTCGAATAATAGAGAATTAACCGTGTTGAAGGAGGTGACTGTAATGAACCAAAACGCCGCTTTTACTATTTAGAATTTTTCGAAGGAATAATTAAAACTGATAAGATACGAGCAATTGATAAAAAATTTCTTGTTAATCTATATATAATCTGTATTTTCTTAAGTTGTTGTTGTTAAACTTCAAGTGAATGTTCGAGTTATTGTTGCCACTGAATTTAAATTTACTCCCCACGACTAAAAAACAAAGGAGGTAGGATTAAAAAAAGTCATATGAGAATGATTTTACGATAACTGTTGAAAAAAAGGCTAAAATAAAATGTTCCATTATTAATAAACTCACCATTAAGAATTTTGTTCAATATTTATGGTTTGTAACTAAGTTATTAGGATAAAATTTATTAAACTGTCGACGTCTTTCATGTTCTTTCTGATAATTTTAAAATTGAAAATGAAGATATCTACTTAAAAGCTCAAGAAAAACTGTACCTGAAATTTGTTCGCTTAGAACTTTATACAAAAAATGACTAAGAAATCTCATGGTTTAAATATCTTTGAAAATTTAATTTTAAAAATTTATTATTTTATTTTTTTAAAACTGGGCAGTTGAATTTCTGGTTCAATTTATTGAGGTATCAATAAAAAAACGAAACGATGAGTTTTTCTTATTTTTTACAATTATCGTTTTTTAAAATTTAAATAAAGTGCTAATATTTTGTTATAAAAAAGAATGGGTTTTTCTATTTAAATTTACTGATATTTCTAGGTATAACAGTTTGGATTAAAAAACTGAGAAATGATAAAAAGTCCGTTAACTATTATCTTGAAATCAACATTTTAAAATTTATTAAGTTAGTGTAATTTATGATGGTATTATTAAACTGGTGTATCGGCAATGATGCATCAACACTTATTTATTCAACATAAAAAAGAAGTCGGTGATTTTTTGGTAAAAGCAGATAAGTTTTTTATAAAGGGTTGTAATTTTTGTAAAAGTGTCAAGAAAGCTCTTCAAACTTGAAAGAAATTTTTAAACCTTTTTTAAACTTAAAAGTGGCCGAAAAAAATGAATTTTCTGACAAATTACGTTAAAAGCCTAACCTTGATGTCAAAATATCAACTTTGAATTCATTCAATTAACCATTGTAACTGAAATTTTATTTTGTACAATGCATTAAGAGAAACTGGAATATTTAAAAAAAAAAGCTGTTGTAATTTAATAAAGCTAAAAAATTGACAACAAAATAAAACTATTAGAAACCTGAATATGTTGCAACAAAAATATTATTAACTATGTGTATCGTTGATGGTTGGATTCTTCATTGAATTATATCATGTATTTTTATGATATAAAAAAATTCTTAAAAAACTGCCACAGCAGCAAATTCATTTTTTATAATTTACAAATGTCGTTATTTAGAAAAACGAAAATATTAATAAAATCAATTTCACCGTATTCGTCAAAAAATTTATATGGGGTTTTCGTTTTTCATCGTAAGAAGTAACTTTAAGAACCCAGTCATCAAAATGAATCTGATTGGTGAGAGTAAGATAGTGGAAAAGGGACAAAAAACTTTTTTTGAGCAGCCTAGATAAATTTTATTATTAATTTTTATTTTACAAAAACTGATCATTTGACTAGGTTACGATGCAGTATAACTGAAGTCTTCAGTCTGAAGGTGATGTTCTTTAAACTGTTTTGATTAAACTTGGAGGTGGCTTTGAACCTTCTAACTTAGTTTGAAAACTGTAAAGAAAGTACAAGCAATTTTAAATTTGAAGTTTTTTAAATCATTTTAATGCTAAAGCAATGGTTCAGCACTTTTAAAAAACTGTAATGGTTTTATTGTAAGTGATATTCTAAACATCCTAAAAATTTACAACTAGAATTTTTTTTTTAACTGAGCATTTTGAATCCATTTTTCAATTCGTTTTTATTTTAGTATACTCAATTTTAATGGTTACTAAAATCCTGTCTTTAACAAATATTTATAGGCAGTTCGTTTAAACTGCCATCAGTGTTCTCTCGTTCTTGTTGGTGTTATAATTTGTGCAAAAAACTGTCTCTTTTTTATAAAAGATTTGGATCAAGTTTATGTGTTTCGGTTTAACTGCAGGAATATAGATTGTCAAGTATATAATATAAATTTTGTACTTTGATTTAAAATTCTTTCTTTCTTTCGTTTTTCTCTTTTAAAATTGTTTAAGCAAAAAACCTTTTCCCCGCCTTTTCTAAAAAATTATGTTTTTATGAAAATTGTTTAAAAGAAGCTGAAAAGCTCATATCATTCATTTCTTTTATCATATCTCTCGTGTTCGCTTTAAAAATTTATCTTTCTTTATTTTTTTCGATCCTTTCTTATTTTTTATAAAATTTATATAAATTAATATTTTTTAGTATACGAATAAATCTCTTGCTCACAACCTCTTAATCGGATTTACAACTCAAGCATTTCAACATCAGCTCCCATTGGGCCGCTGCTGATAAATATATCAGACACGGTACCCATATAGATATTTGTTCCAAATATAATATTTCTTAATTGCAACATTTTTGATATTTTATTATTTTCATAATTTTTCATAAACAAAATTTTATAAACTGTCATAACAATGCGTACTCTCTTAGGGTCAACACTCTGATTTAATAGGTAAATTTTTGGTTCCCAATGCAAAAAAAGTCGTGAAGAAGAAATTAAGTTAAAACTGCGATGATTACTATCATTTGCTTATTATTTTTTCCGGCAATAATTATTTAAGAAATCTAAAACTTTAAAAATTGTAGTACAGGGTTGTCCATTTATAATTTTAACACATTTTGTGATGGCAAATTGATTGCAGAAGGTCTCAGAAGCTCATATTTTGTAGGAAGGTCACTAACAAAGGGGAGTACCTTTTGCGCCAAAAGTTTTGGCATTCTGGGACATTTTGCCAAACCGCGCCAAATTCAAATTTTTTTGATCCTGGACGTAAAACCGTGCATTGGCAATATTAATTGAGTCATTATCAACAATTTAAGACGCCCAGGACATCTATTGGGTCATTATTTATCGTTTAACCTCAAAAATTCAAAAAAACTTTTTTTTCGTTCAAACGCCTAATTTTTGGTTTTTATAGGTTTTCAAGGGTGGGGAATTCGATTCTGATATTTCTAACGTATTTTTAATTTAAACAGACATTTTGACATTTCGTACCAAAAGTATTCATTAAACTTTTTTTTTTGTGCCCTTTTCCTGATATTTTTACATAAAGAAAACTGGCATTTTATTAAGATATTCATATTTAAAATTTTAAAAAACGTAGCCAATGAAAAACTGTATCATTGTAAATTTCAACTGAATCCCTTTCAAATGTAACTTACTATTGTATAAATTGTTAAACTGCTGAGATGTTAAAAATGACACATGTGTAATTGTTTTTTATATTATTTACTGATATTTTACATAAAATTATTATAAGAAAACTGACAATTAAAGTTCACGCTGCGATCATCGCTATCCTTTCAATTATTTCTGTCATTTCAGACATCCATGAATAAACTTATTTAAGAATTTCTTTAAATAATTAAAACTGTCGTTTACAGTATGTACAGCGGTCGTCACTATCATTTTATTACTCCTATTTTTAAATTCAGACTTTCTCCAAAGAACTTTTTTATCGGATGTCTGAATTGTCTGAATTTCTCTTTTAAAAAATAAAAAATTTATAAATTAAAAACTGAAGTGCTTCATCTGTAGGTGGTTCAAGAATGGGATACTTTTGATTTGTACACATTTTATGGCCGCTAATGTGTTGCTAAAAAAATATTTAAAATGATACTTTATCTTGTATTCACTGAATTTTAGTCACAAATTAAAACATTTTAAAGTTTATTTAAAAAACTGAATGAAATACCCAAAAAAACGTTTATACAACTTGCAAATATTTTAACTAAAAAAGAGCGACCGAAAAAAGATTGAAATTTAAGGAAAAAAGAGAGAAAGAAAAATGATAATTTCTTTTCTCTCCTTAAAGTCCCTAAAAATTTACGAAAAAAACATAAAAGTCGCAGCAACAACGAAAGATCACTTCAACAAGAAGCCCATATAAATCGGGCCTCGTTTTAACATCAACCCCGATATTCCGTCTTTTTTTCACGATCTCTTGAAAAACGTTATAACGAGGTTCGACTGTATTGAATAAACTGGATAATGCTGCTGACTGGTAACATTTTTTTCTAATAATTGGATATCCTTTTTCAATCAGGTACAAAATGTTCCTCCCTTGTTGCTTTTATGGTATAACTGATGCTGTGATGTTTCGTTTTTACTTTTTGAAAATTCTCAACTCATTTTTTCGTTACTTCTTAAGTAAAAGACTTGGATCAAGTTTATACGTTTTCGTTTAACTGCAAGAATATAGATCTTTATTTCCAATATTTCTTAATTGGTACATTTTTATTATTTTATGATTTTCATAAACAGTTCTGGTTACCCCTGCAAAAATAAACGTGAAGAAGAATTTTACTAAAAACTGTGATGATGATTATCATTTGCTAATTACTTTTTCCGACAATAATTTTAAAAAAATCTAAAAGAGAATTCGAAAAACGTTAACTGCGTGAAACTTTAAATAAAAAGACTGCTGCCGAAGAATCAGGAAGCAAACAATTTGGACATAGTAATATTGGAGGAGTACTGTATTCTTTTTAGTACATTTTGTCCAAGGCTAATTCATGCTGCAACAAATAAAAAAATTAATAAAATTAAGCTTATATTGTTTTTATATAATTAAATTTTAAAACTGCATTTAGATCAGTTTATTCATATTTCAACCAAAAACCCTTCAAAAAAAATTACTCAAACAAGTGAAGGATCAAATGGGGATAAGTAAATGAAAGGTATTCGTTAAACAAGATTTAAAATAATGCAAGGTTGATGAAAGTGGTAACGAGTTAACTGTCTTTAGCGTAGTTCATCTTTATCGAAATTAAATGAATAATACTGCAAGGTTTATGAGAGTGGTAATAATCGGTGTTCAAAAATAATACCGAAATTGTAAGCTCTTTTTATACCACAAAGTTTGAATTATTAATTAACTAAATTTTTAAAAACTGTGATTGCTTTTAAAAAGTTAAATTCACTTTATTCTTCAAAAAGTAATAAAATTTTCTTCTTGTAAATAAAATTGCAGCAGTAATTCATTTTTTCATTGAAAAACAAATAATAAAAAAAACTGATGCTAATTATTCTTTCTTTGTCAAACAACTGTTACAAAAATCTATCTTAAAACTGACTTTGTTGTAATAATTTTTTTTATCAATAATAAATTTTGTAAAAAAACTGTTTTGACATACCCTAGGGGACAATTTAAAAATCAGATTATCCTTAGATTACTTTAATTTTAAATGATTTGGTGATACTCTTTGGCTTTATTTAAGTTTAAAAGTTGAACTATTTTTGTGACCCATAAAACGTGTTCTTAAGCTATTTTGGTACATAGATTTTTTTTGATATTTATTGGTAAAACTGATGGGTGGGTTACATTTATGGTTAATTTGGTTTATTCAATTAAAAATGAAAAAAAAAATAAAAAAAATATAAACACTTATTATAATAGGAACATTGTTGAATCATCAGCACTCTTGTCACCAATGAAATAGGAAAGAGACAAGATGCAAGAATGTGAGATTTATTAGACAGACAAGAGACATAATTATAGACAATTACAAATTGAATAAAGTTATGATAATTTATCTACGACAATTGCCGAACTGTAAAAAAACTGTTAAAATTAATTTCTGAACCAATTTTAATATTTATTATTTCATACATCTTTTTATGGTTTTTTGTAAAACTGTCACTAAAGTAATTTTCTGCTATGGGTTAAGTAACTATTTCAATGAAGACAGTTTCTTCCATTGGTCCTTGAGTAGCTACACATAAGCGTTGTTTATTGGTATTTGTTACAAAATTTCCATGGAAATATGTTCCATTACCAAGTTGAACACGATTTCGATCATTGCATGGAATGTTATTAGGAAATCTGAAAATTTATTTAATATTTATTTTCTGTATTAAAAAAATGTTACATTATTAAAGTAGCAAAATTTGTCACGAAAATATTTACAGTAAATAAGGTTCAATTTGATTAGACAAATATGTTAAGAATCTTACATTTCTGATACTCTTTTGCTACTTTATTTAGAAACATTAAAATTCTTACCTATTTTTGGATGAATGGCTTTCAAGGCTTTTCTTGAAATGGCTACAGCTTTCAGCATACGGTAGATCTTTTAAATGATCCCATTCAACTCTAAAATCAGCAAAATGAAGCTTTTGAACGCGATTCAAAAAGATTTTTCGACGGTTGTAAAAGCGTTCAGCCTTGTCTGAGTTATCAGGAAGCTTTTTATTATCTAAAATCTTTTCATTTAATTCGTACAATTTAGTTTTAAAATCATTACCTTTTATCATTTTTGCTTCCGTTTTGTAATCAACTATTTTACAAAATTTCTTTTGATAGAATTTGGTGTAGTTACTGCCGCAAATTGAAGACTTTTCTGAAAAAATACAAAATATTACAATTACAACTGTAATCTGTCACAACAGAACAATTTCTCCACGACAACGAGAAAATGGTTGGAAATGCAACAAGCGACAAAATTGTTTACGCGAAAATTTAAAAAATTTACAACCAAGTATAACAATAGTAAGGGATTGCCCAGAGCTAACGTCAGCATTTTTTCCGAAAATTTGAAACCCCTTAAAAAAATGCCGAAAAAATGGTAAAAAAGGGATTGAATATATTGGGGATGAAAACAAACCTAAAATTAGAAAAGAGCAAAATGAATGAAAAAAAAGAAAATATGAAAGCAAAGACAGAAGAATATGGGTGCAAAAAATAAATTCTTTCTTGCAATTTCTATTAACGTTGAAAAAGAAAAATCGCTTTCGCGCAAGAAATTTTTCTTCAAATAACGTTGCTGTAGACTACAGTATTGAATACAGAAATCCTTTTATTTCTATCAAATTGCATTATGTTAAGGTTGAAGATGAATTGACATGAACGAGTTGAATTGAAAGTGATTGAGAGAGAGAAACATTTCCCAAAATGAAGCAGCAAAGTGTTTGGTCTGAGTAACAGTTCGGCAAAAGAATCTATAACAGAATACTGTAGTCATAAAAAAGAGATCAAATTTGTAAACTTACGAAAGATTAAATGGAGAGTATAATAATAAGATGATAAAAGAGAAATGAAGAAAGAAAAGCTAAATCATTTTTGTGCTTCTTACATACGACGTAAGCGATTATTCCATTTAGATTTAATAGCACTAAGCTTCGAAACATTTTGTCCACCAATATAATATTCCAATAGTTCAATAAGAAGAATGTAGACGAATACGTATTGCTTAGGATTCTGGACAGCTTTGGCTTTCGTAATTCAACCAAAGCCTGAAAGGAATTTTTATTAAATGATAGCGTAACCAAATAGACTTACTTCTTCAACAGAAACAAGCTTATGATCCAAGAACATATCGAAGCAAAATAAAGGAACAATAAAAGTACCAGTTATTCCCACGCTGAAAATGGTTAAGGGTTAAATCAAGATTAACAAAATGGAAAAAAGGCACAAACCCAGCAGAACAATGTATCAAAATTGGAATATTCTTACGAACACATGGAAAATAATAATCTTTATAAATAATACTTCTTGAATTAGTTGGTACACCACGATCCGGCCAGTCAGTAACTTGAACATGCGTAACAACACGAACAAGATTTCCTGTTGCCCTGAAACAATTTTTGTAAATTAAATATCAGGTTATTGGAATTTAATATAATAGCTACAGTAATAGATCGAGGCAAGATTGTAAACAAGTTTAATTCCTTTATAGAGTACACCTTTGATCTTTGTGAATTTTGTTGCGTTTTTTAAATTTCAATACCTTGCTAGTTTATGTAATAATTGTGCAATAAATTTTTACTACAACTAGCTTATTTTCAACACACTTTCTGGGCAATCCCTTACTATTGTTATACTTGGTTGTAAATTTTTTAAATTTTCGCGTAAACAATTTTGTCGCTTGTTGCACTTCCAACCATTTTCTCGTTGTCGTGGAGAAATTGTTCTGTTGTGACAGATTACAGTTGTAATTGTAATATTTTGTATTTTTTCAGAAAAGTCTTCAATTTGCGGCAGTAACTACACCAAATTCTATCAAAAGAAATTTTGTAAAATAGTTGATTACAAAACGGAAGCAAAAATGATAAAAGGTAATGATTTTAAAACTAAATTGTACGAATTAAATGAAAAGATTTTAGATAATAAAAAGCTTCCCGATAACTCAGACAAGGCTGAACGCTTTTACAACCGTCGAAAAATCTTTTTGAATCGCGTTCAAAAGCTTCATTTTGCTGATTTTAGAGTTGAATGGGATCATTTAAAAGATCTACCGTATGCTGAAAGCTGTAGCCATTTCAAGAAAAGCCTTGAAAGCCATTCATCCAAAAATAGGTAAGAATTTTAATGTTTCTAAATAAAGTAGCAAAAGAGTATCAGAAATGTAAGATTCTTAACATATTTGTCTAATCAAATTGAACCTTATTTACTGTAAATATTTTCGTGACAAATTTTGCTACTTTAATAATGTAACATTTTTTTAATACAGAAAATAAATATTAAATAAATTTTCAGATTTCCTAATAACATTCCATGCAATGATCGAAATCGTGTTCAACTTGGTAATGGAACATATTTCCATGGAAATTTTGTAACAAATACCAATAAGCAACGCTTATGTGTAGCTACTCAAGGACCAATGGAAGAAACTGTCAATGATTTTTGGATTGTTATCTCTGAACATGGTATTGATACTATTATCATGTTATGTAAGCAATTTGAAGCAAGAAATGGAATACTTGAAGAAAAGTGCTACACTTATTATCCTACATGTGTTACCTCAAGAGAACCTTTTGTTACTCGAGAATTCACTATTAAAGCTACAAAAATCGATCTACTTTTAGCTTTGTTATTATTGATGGTACAATAATAACAAAGCTAAAATTGATGGAATGGTAAGCTTTTAAACATTTGTTAAAGCCCAATTAGCCAAAGATTTTTCGGAGTTCAAAAAACCTTTTTTATCGACAAGCGGCAAAAGATCAAAGGTGTACTCTATAAAGGAATTAAACTTGTTTACAATCTTGCCTCGATCTATTACTGTAGCTATTATATTAAATTCCAATAACCTGATATTTAATTTACAAAAATTGTTTCAGGGCAACAGGAAATCTTGTTCGTGTTGTTACGCATGTTCAAGTTACTGACTGGCCGGATCGTGGTGTACCAACTATTTCAAGAAGTATTATTTATAAAGATTATTATTTTCCATGTGTTCGTAAGAATATTCCAATTTTGATACATTGTTCTGCTGGGTTTGTGCCTTTTTTCCATTTTGTTAATCTTGATTTAACCCTTAACCATTTTCAGCGTGGGAAGAACTGGTACTTTTATTGTTCCTTTATTTTGCTTCGATATGTTCTTGGATCATAAGCTTGTTTCTGTTGAAGAAGTAAGTCTATTTGGTTACGCTATCATTTAATAAAAATTCCTTTCAGGCTTTGGTTGAATTACGAAAGCCAAAGCTGTCCAGAATCCTAAGCAATACGTATTCGTCTACATTCTTCTTATTGAACTATTGGAATATTATATTGGTGGACAAAATGTTTCGAAGCTTAGTGCTATTAAATCTAAATGGAATAATCGCTTACGTCGTATGTAAGAAGCACAAAAATGATTTAGCTTTTCTTTCTTCATTTCTCTTTTATCATCTTATTATTATACTCTCCATTTAATCTTTCGTAAGTTTACAAATTTGATCTCTTTTTTATGACTACAGTATTCTGTTATAGATTCTTTTGCCGAACTGTTACTCAGACCAAACACTTTGCTGCTTCATTTTGGGAAATGTTTCTCTCTCTCAATCACTTTCAATTCAACTCGTTCATGTCAATTCATCTTCAACCTTAACATAATGCAATTTGATAGAAATAAAAGGATTTCTGTATTCAATACTGTAGTCTACAGCAACGTTATTTGAAGAAAAATTTCTTGCGCGAAAGCGATTTTTCTTTTTCAACGTTAATAGAAATTGCAAGAAAGAATTTATTTTTTGCACCCATATTCTTCTGTCTTTGCTTTCATATTTTCTTTTTTTTCATTCATTTTGCTCTTTTCTAATTTTAGGTTTGTTTTCATCCCCAATATATTCAATCCCTTTTTTACCATTTTTTCGGCATTTTTTTAAGGGGTTTCAAATTTTCGGAAAAAATGCTGACGTTAGCTCTGGGCAATCCCTTACTATTGTTATACTTGGTTGTAAATTTTTTAAATTTTCGCGTAAACAATTTTGTCGCTTGTTGCACTTCCAACCATTTTCTCGTTGTCGTGGAGAAATTGTTCTGTTGTGACAGATTACAGTTGTAATTGTAATATTTTGTATTTTTTCAGAAAAGTCTTCAATTTGCGGCAGTAACTACACCAAATTCTATCAAAAGAAATTTTGTAAAATAGTTGATTACAAAACGGAAGCAAAAATGATAAAAGGTAATGATTTTAAAACTAAATTGTACGAATTAAATGAAAAGATTTTAGATAATAAAAAGCTTCCTGATAACTCAGACAAGGCTGAACGCTTTTACAACCGTCGAAAAGTCTTTTTGAATCGCGTTCAAAAGCTTCATTTTGCTGATTTTAGAGTTGAATGGGATCATTTAAAAGATCTACCGTATGCTGAAAGCTGTAGCCATTTCAAGAAAAGCCTTGAAAGCCATTCATCCAAAAATAGGTATGAATTTTAATGTTTCTAAATAAAGTAGCAAAAGAGTATCAGAAATGTAAGATTCTTAACATATTTGTCTAATCAAATTGAACCTTATTTACTGTAAATATTTTCGTGACAAATTTTGCTACTTTAATAATGTAACATTTTTTTATAAAGATTGTATTTTTTTTCAACAACAGCATTTTTTGCCTAAAATTAGCAGGAAAGAAACATTTTCAATTTTTGAAAGTGAAACAATCTTCATTTTTACAGTTTTTTAAAAAATTAATTCATTGGATAAATTCAAGATCTTCAGTTTTTCTTTTACTCTTTTCTAAAAATTAAAATCAAGAACTTACATTTTTACAGTACTTCCATATTTACATCTTGTCTTGAAAAAAAAAGAAAAAGTTCTGAAGCAGAAAAGACTCAACCTTTTTTTACAACAAAAGCAATTTTTTTTTTCGTAATTGGAACCAGTTTATTTAAATTTGTTTTTCATTAATTCGTTACATTTTTCAAATTTATGAATTTGGTATTACATTGCAGTTAATGTTAAACAACAACAACTCCAAAGTATTCAGGTCCCCGCTGTTTAAAATATCATAATTTTATCAGTTTTAAAAAAATATCACAAAAAAAGCTTGATCAGTTTAATAAAAATTTATCACATTTGTTTGTTCCTGATTCAGTGATATTGACTTTAAAATTTTAATTTTTCCTTTCCCTTGCAGTTAAGAAATTCTAAGAAATTTTTATTGTAAAACATTTAAAATTTTTACCATCTCGCTCCCGGTTAAAAAATCAACTTTCAGTTTTTCAATGACAACATTGTTTTATTAGTTTTAAAAAAATTTAAAATAATTCTGCTTTGCAGTGAAATTTATGTAAAACATTTTTGCTTCAAAGAAAAAAAACAGTTTCAAAGTAATATTAAATTCTTAAATTTAAAGTTCTCCGTTGATAGTTTGTTTTTACATAGTTTAAATAAAAAACACCACAACTTTGTTTAAAAAAATTAATATAAAAAACAAAAAAAAAGTAAAAAATTGAATGCAGATTGTTTTTTTAGAAAAGAGAGCTTTATGCCGCGGGTCCAGCCGATCCAGGCAGTTGCTGCTGCTGCCCGGAAAATGATTCTTTAATCCGCAGAGTTGCATTCTTATAAAGGGTGTTGATTGGATGAGGAGTCTTCATTATGAATTCTCAGGAGGTGGAGTTGTGATCAACGCCTGTTAAGCCTGTTGTTGCACAGTTGTATTTTTGATCGTTGTTGAATAAAACGGATTTTGATGTTGGTTAATGATGCAATAATGAATCCTTCCTTACTTTATTACAGTTATTATTGATTTAGTTTTCAGTTTTTCTTTTAATTACTTCTTACTTCATAGAACCTTTGATTAATTTAATCTTTTTCTTGATGTTTTCAGTTTTTTTTGATTCTCTTTTTTCTCCAGCTTGCACAAGTTATTTCTTATTTAACAATTTTAGTCTTATTTTAAAACACTTAACCTTTATTTTTCCTTTGCATGGGTTTTTGAACATGGAGAATCCGAAAAAGATACTTTTGGAAACATCATTAGATCTAGGGTTGCGCGGTGGTAAATTTACCAAGACCTCATTTACCGGTAAATTAGAAAAATTTGTGTGCAAAAAATTCAACAAAAAAAAAAAAAAAAAATTTTCTTTCCTTTTTTCTCTCTTAAAACCCCGTTAAACTTTAAAGCACTAATTTAAATTTGTTCTGTTACTATAAAACCAAGGAAAGACTCCATGGCATTTTTTTATTTCTTAAAATTTGATTCTTTCACTGAATGATTCGCATACAACACCTGCAAGTATGGGAGAAGAATTAGATTCATGCAGTTTTTTAATAATGATGGTGAAAAAATCCATCATTTTTAATCATAAAGAATAGTTTTTTTGACCGTGAAATGACAATTATACAGTTTAGCTAAAAAAGTTAGTATAACTATCTAAATTTTCAACAACCTGGTTGTTACCGTTACAGTTTTTCTTCTCCTTTAAAATTAAAGTTTTAATTTTCAATATAAAAGTTATCAAAAGGACCATGAACATTTTTCTCCCAGTTAATTGACATTGTCATCATCATCAAAATAAATTTGTCGTTCAATCGTAGAAAATTAATTACAGTTTAATAAAAAAATAAAAAACATAAATTTCAAAGAGGTTCTAAGTTCGTTCAAATTTAAGTTACAATTTTATTTATATATTTTGTTACAGTTCTGGCTGAACGGTTAAAACTTTTTTTAAATAATTCTTTTTTTGTTTTTAAAATTGTAATTTCTGTCCTTGGATACATTGAATTAGTCAAAGAAGTTTATTAATACAATTCAGTTTTAGTTATTAATCCGAAGTGAAATACTTTGCAGTTTTTTGTTACTTTTTTAGTTAAAAAAATCATATTAAATTTTTGAAAAAATTAATTAACATTCAATTTTAGAAATTTAAAAGATCTTTCATCTTGGAAAAAATAGTTTGTGAAAATCACCAAAAATTCCATTTGAATCAGTTTTACTAAAGTAAATTTTTGGATCATGTTGTTGGCAAAGATCAAAGCCTGTTGCCTACCACATCAAAGCCGGATGACCATTTGCAATACCCCTTCCACGCTCATGATTTCTGGACAATCCCTTAGAATAAACAATATCTTCTTTAATATCATCTTGATTTTGCTGAATCAGTTTGAATAAAAAAAAGTACTCAGCCCTTCGCTTATTCAGTTTCTAAAAAAAGAATGGGGGGAATTCATTAATCAATTTCCCACAAATTTAACCAAAATATTTCCAATACAATTTTTGAATAAAAGTTTGTAGTTGTAAAAAATTTTAACTTTAAAAATTTTGAGATTAAATACAGTTGGAAAAAAATCTATGAAAATGTATTTGTTGAAATACAGGTAACTGCAGAAAAAAAAGATAGATTTTAAACATGTTGCAATTTAAAATGTTAAATGTATTTTATGAGTTAATAAGTTCCTTTTGATAACACTTTTGTTGTCAAAAACAGAAGAAATGCATTTTTAGAATTGGTAACCCGAATCGAAGTTTTTAGCAATTTTAATATTTTCTTTAACAATAATAATAATGATCAGAGCCTTTTGCCGTCAACATCAAAGCCGGGTGACTATTTGGCATATCCCCACCCAAATAATCATCCGGATGAATATCCAGATAGATATTCATTTTGCATAGTTTTTAAAGTTAAGTCAATAGGTCATTTTATTCACGCAAATAAAAAGATTACAGTTTTAAAATTATATCAAGCACTCAAAATCCAAATTTCACCATTCAATCCAGTAAACAAAAACAAAAAAATAACAATTAAAAACATTCAGATTGTGACCAAAACCCTTTTTAGCAGTTTTACGTTTTTTTATAAATATTTGGAAAATTAAGGTTTTTTAAACAATATACTGTAACCATAATGTTTATAAAGTTAAAAAATAAGATGTTGTATTTCAAAATCAGTTTAATTCTTAAATTTCAAAAAATTCTGTTAGTTATATTTTCAGATGTTTCTTTCTACCCTTTTTTAGTTTTTACCTCAACTTTAATTTTTAATATCCTTTGAAAATCAAAAGAAAAAACCTTTTCTTTTTATTTTTAAAAATTTAATTCGTGTATTAAATGACTCAAATACATTACATTCAATTATGGGAGAAGAATAAGATTCATGCAGTTTCCATTTTTGAGTTACATTTTCCAAAAAGGTCTAAAGTTTTTAGTAAGCTAAGGATGTCCAGCATTCTTCTTCTTTTATCTTAATGTTTGTCTCAACAAAAATATAATAAGACCAATGTCTGGTCTTTCACACGTACAGTTTCTTAAAAAATGAATATGGAGAATACAGTAATCAGTTTTTTATTTTTTGAACATTATTTTACACTAGGGTGCCCCGCCCCTTCGGGGCGGCCACCTGATTTTATATTTTATAAAAAAAACACGATAATCAATTACATAAATACCAAATTGGTCTTAATTATCGTATCATTTTATTAGCGCAATCCCAGCACTTGTTTGCCATGTCATTGATTTTTCTTTTACACAGACAGTAAAATCAATACCCCAAAACACCCTGTATTTAAAAAAAGAAATTTCTAATTTCTTCTGATGTTTGCTCTTATCAAAAGCTTTTACAGAAAAATGTCCCAAAAAAATCCCGTTCGCATAATCATACATCCTACTTCTAGGTTTTTTATCGCTCATAGCTGATTGCCGTTTAACTTTTTTTTTCATCTCCCAGCTCTTAGCTTACATACTTTACTTTCAACAACCGGTCATGACACCACTCCTCGAGCTCCTCCTAATCATCTTTTCCTTTTTATATTGCTTTAGTTCAATGCTGCTTTTAATGCAAATTTATACTTTTTTATTCTCATTTTTTTCACTTTCACTTTGTGAATGAATAATAATGGAGCGCAACACCGTACGGACAATGACTATTTATAAAATGGACATTTTAAAATAGTTTATTAAAAACAAGTTTTGCGTTAACATTCTTTATTTCTCCACGCACGCCTTTTTTAACAATTGCTATAGGCCTTAAATTTCCTAATTTGACATAAATATTTAATTTGATACCGTTCGGTTTAATTGTCTAAAATTAATTAAACGCTATTTATATTAATGAAAAATATTTCCAAAGAGAAACTATCAGTATACTTATAAAATTTTGTATTTCGCACGAAAAAAGTTTATCTTTTATTTTCCTTGCCGGAAGAAAACAAGGTGTTCCACTTTTTTTACTGATCCGATTGATCTAAATTCAACAAATTAAACTTCAGTTTTTAAAAATTAACAAAACATTTAACGGTTAAATATAAATAAAAAGGTCAATGACCTTGTTGAGTTCTAACAATTAATTAAACCAACTTTTAAATACTTTTCAGTTTTGTGCAAAAATTTTAGAAAAAAAAACTTTCAAACTTTTTTGAACTTAAATAGTGTCTACCGCAAACCATAGGACTGACTTATTTTATGTCATCAGTTTAAAAAAATCGTCAAAAAATACAATAACTTTCGTTAATATCTACGTTTTTACAACAAAACATTGAATTAAAACATCAGTTTTTTTAACAAAACCTTTTATAAATTCTCCTACATCCCATATACCAAAAAATTCAACAGTTCAGTTATTTATTTTCATCATTTTTGCCGTCCATGTTTTGCCTATGAATTTGATGAGCAGCACAGATAGTTTAATAAGAACTAAATTGTAAATTCAGATCCAAGTAAAAACACTTGCAAAAATACTTTAAATCAAAGTTTCAGAACTGTGAATAATAAAAATTTAAAAAAACCGTAATTAAGAATCTCAAGCATGTCAGTTTATTTTTGAAAATTTATTTTGTTTTATTTGTAACTTGCACCACAACCAGTTTTTGTCACTTTTTTCGAATATCATTTTTTTAAATTTTTACTTCAAGTTCTGCTGTTTTAATTGCTTCGGAATGGGCAGTATAAATGTTTATTAAATCACCTCCGGGCTTTGTTTTTTCTTTTGCATGATTTGATCGACTCGCAATGTCTTTTTTTGACTTCGTCCTTCTTTCAACAACATCATCAATCCAAATTGAGAGGGAACAAGCAAAACAAAGACCTTTTAAATTTTTCAACATTTATTGTTACAGTTTTTACCCCTTTTTGGGGATGCAACTGTTTTATTTTCATCTTCCTGAAGTTTAAGGCCCAAAACATGGCTTTTTGTCCGTTGTTATCATGGACAAAAACTTAGCAGATATTGAGAGAATTATTTTTATACTTAAAACGATCATATCTAAGTATTAAAACTTTGTTTAGACAAGATTTCAACTAAAAAAATTAAAAGATGCTTGAGTTAAAAATGTTCAAGGATTGAAAAAAATGGTCACAAATGTATATAAATTACGGGAATAGCTTTTTTTAAAAGAAGAAAAAATAATTTTGTTTAACAAATTTTACAAAAATTGGCAGATATTGAGAGAATCGATTTAAAAATATCAAAAAGAAAGCAAGATCAGTTAATTAAAAGTAATCGTTATTGTTTGGTCCTGACACAATGGTATCGGGTTTAAAATTTAAATTTAAATTTTTTTCCCTTCTTGCAGTTAAAAAACAGATTTTAAACACTAATTGTAACCTTCCTAAGACCGCATTAATTATTAATTGATTTTAATTTTGTGAAATTACGTAGGCATTTATTTGATTCATGTCAGTTTAATAAATCAAAATATTCTTAGCAAAGAAAACAATGCCCAAAAACCATACATTGTAACAAATTTTATGATTGTTTCCATCAAAAAAAGATTGCCAAACACAGAATAAAAAAATTTACTACTTTTTTGCATTTTTAATAACAAATTCAAAAAAAAACAAACAAAACAGTATTTTTTGAAGTTTTATAGCTAAAATCAAAAAGCTTTTGTTTTTTTTACCATCAGAAAACCACACAAAATATTAATTTATTTTATGTTTAAGAAGTTTTTTTGAAAACGTATTTAAATGAATCAGTTTATCTAATTTTTAATTTTTAAGAATGCACGTTGCAATAACATTCTTTTTTGACAGATGATAACAAATTTAAAGATAATGGAAAACAAATACAATAAAATTTTCTAGATAAATTCCTACCTTACCTTGATATCCCAGTTTTTAAAATTAAATAATTATTTTTCAATTTAGGACGACCATATCCCAGCTTTAAAACTTTCTTGCAACAAGATTTCAACTAAAAAAATTAAAAGATGCTTTTGTAAAACTACCTTTTTTTGTTTGAGGATCAATGCGTCATTTTTAAACTAGTTAATCCATGTGTTCAGTTTTATTTTCAACCGGAATGAATTTTTTCGTTGTATTCATGTTCTTTATACATGCAGTTTTAAAAAAGGGTTTATAAATTTTAATTTAAAAATTACGATGCCAGTTTTTCTATCATAAAGTTAGGGAAAGGCAGCTCGAAAATAAAAGTTGAAAAAAAAAATTATTTTATTGTTCCAATTAAGTACTTTTTAACCTGAATAAGCCGAAAATAAAATCAAAAAAATTATTAAAAATTGTTAAAATGCCGAACGATTAAAAATTAAAGAAAGTAAAAATTCTTCGTCGAAAAAAAAGAAAAGGGAACACTTTTTCCTTTTCTTTTTTGCACAAAAAGAATGCATTTTTTTGAGACGCGTGTAAAAAAAAGTTCATTCCCTTTTTTTCTTTTGTTTTTCTGCTATTTTTGAGGCAGTTTTAGCTCTGCGATCGCTGTAACATTTTTATGCGTGATAATGCGTGATTTTCCTTTTCACCCAAGATGTATTTTTTGATTGGCTATCCGATGGTACTAAATTTATGAATGCAACTCAATGCATGAAGATATTTTTCTGTAGAAACCACTAAAAATGCAAATTTTAGGTATTTGCCTCAGAAAAAACTTTTTCAAAAATAGCATGTTCTGAATCAGCGTAAAAAAATACGTCTGGTAGGCCAGATTATTAGTCTTGGAAAAAAAGTTGAATTTTTCATATTGTAACGAAGAAAAAAATAAAAAAGAAAAGGAAAAAGTGTTCCCTGCCTCTTCCTATATAAAGTTAACATTTTAAGATTTATGCACACAAAAACTTTGAATTCAATCGCTTCGTTATAGATTTAGTGAAACATTCATCAAATGTTTCTCCCATCGGAACGGACTTAGAAATTCTGAAAAATTTTATTAAAAAAATTTAAAAATTTTTACCTCCTCGCCTCCGTTTTAAAAATCAGCTTTCAGTTTTTTAATGGCTTTAAACTTTTTAAAATTAAATTAAACAGTTTCACACTAATATTTTACTCTTAAATTTGAAGTTCTCGTTTGACTGTTTGTTTGTAACGTGTACCCTTTTTTTCTTTTTAAAACTGTATCCGTTCCGTCCGTTACGCTCTTTAAATGAGAAACGGGTATACGTTCTGGTTCCGGAACGAGAACGGAACGAAATGGTGGAGACACTGATTTGTAAGCCTAAAATGATTTTACAGATTTTTTGATCTTTAATGAAAATTTACGGTAGATTGAATGGAACATAGTCCAAATTGTACCATTCAATTCAGCTAATAAACACCACAAAATATCAGTTTAAAACATTCAAATAGTGGCCAATTTTCTATTAGCAGGTTTACTTTTTATTTTATTTTTAAATTAGAATCTGTTAAACAATAATTTACTGCAATTATTATGTTCAAAAAGTAAAAAAAGCATTGAACTTCAAATCAGTTTTTTTAACAAAATCTCAAAAAAATAACAGTTTAAATTTTTTCCAATTGCTGGATCATTCACATAAAATATTTCATTCTTTTTCATTTGTTCGCGGAACACAGTGATTTTTTTTGTAAATAGAAACGGCACAAAAAAGAAAAAGACGGACGAACGCTCACTCGCTTTTTTGGTGCAAAAAACGCCTGTTTTTGCACCAAAAATCCGTCATACTTTTGCTAGCCCTATTTTTAATTTTGATGATATCGCTTAACTAAAGGTATCCCCATATTCCTTAGGATGTCCTTTATCTAAGTTTGTAAATTCTAAGAGATTACTTTAACATAAACGGATTCGCAAAAAAAAGAAGAAGCCGAATCGTGATTTTTCTTTTTTTTAAAAAAAAGCGCGAGAGAACAAAAATTTCTATTGTTTGTCCTTTTTTCTTTGCCGGCCATTTCTGGTTCCTTTTTTCCTGTTTTTGGGATCACTGTGGGAATACTGTTTCTCAGTTTGTGTTATTAGATTATAAAGCTAATATTGTTTATTAAAATTGTTCACTTCTCACGGTTGAATACTGCTTTATGGTTGAAAAAAAAATTATGAAAAAGTGTTACACCAAAAGTTTTAAAGCAACATTTGTGTTAAAAATTTAATATATAATTTGTAAAATATGATAATATTATTATTCGTGACAGTTAAATAAAAATAATCATCGATGAAAAAAAGACTTCGATTACCCACTCCTTTTCATTTGTCCATTAATATCTTTTATCCTTTTTGCACTTTCTTGTTGTTTTTTGGTGCATGTCACAGTTTGTTTTTGTCTTACATTTCCGTTGTCATTTTTTTCGATTTTTTTAAATTTAAAAATTGACTTCACACAAACAAATCGGCGCTCCCATTTTACGTTTGTATTTTGGTTTACATCCAATCGTATAAACACCATACTTTAAGATTTACATAAGCACGTTTCCTCTGCTTCATATCATTCAATAAATAGGATACTGTAATGTTATCATTTTTTGACGCATTTTTGCCTTTGTAAAAAAGACCAACAACTTCGGCTTTTTTTGGTTGCTGCTGCTGCCGCCCGTTTTTACTATTTTTTCGAATTTTTTTGGGCTTTTCAAGTGATAAAAAGTAATCTTTTTGCTCTTCTCTTTTTTGCTCTAATTCAATTTTTTATTCAGTTTTTGTCGTCGATAGTTAACTTGGATCTTTTGTAAAAAATAAAAGTTTTTTAAAGTTAAATAAGATTTGCTGCTGTTGATTGCATTTTTTATATCAAGCTTTAAAGTGTAATCATGATATAAGAAAAAGCTTACAAGTTTACAGTTTCAATTATGACCAACAATCTTAGTCCAAATTTATTGTTTGATATGCCCAAAGTCTTAAAAAATTTAAACATGATGTAGTTATTTAATTAAAACCGTTATCAATGTTTGAATTCAAAAACATAAAATTTTTTGGCAAAGTTTGAATTTTTTTATTTATCAAACGATAGGTTGTTTTAAGATATAACAGAAGAAGAGCAATACATTTGAGTTACTGTGAAATAAAACAGTAGCTTAAATATTATAAAAAAGTTAATCACATTTTACAAGAATTTAAAATAATTTTTAACCAACAACAAAAATATCGATTTTTAAATACAAAGCGATTCTTTTGCTTTTTATACCTGTGTTTCAGTTAATGCAGCGAGTTACTTGTGGAAACTCGATGGATAAATTACGTCATTATCAGTGATTGATCATCGACAAAGATGACACTGTTATGCATTTATAGTTCAGAAAGAACAAATATGTATTCAGATTTCAGTTTTTAAAAAACACTAAAATTGTTACTTAAGGATAAAAACGCAATTTCTCCAACAAAACTCCTAATTTATAGGATCAATTTTGTTCCTATTTTCCATAGTTCAAACCATAAACTTTATTTTGTACACTAGTTTTATGTTTCTCCTACTTTATAGGCGCAAAAAAATAGTTTTACGACAGTTTTTCAAAAAAAATAAAAATATTATAATTAACTTAATAAATACCAAAACAACGCAATAATAATTGAATTTTATTAATTTCTAACAGTTTGGTTTTAAAAATTAATTTTGGGAAAATGAAAAGAGATCTTGTCGTCCATAGTACCAGTTTAACAAACTTTCACATGTATTAATAAATAAGAAGTTTTTAATAAAGTTAAGTGCTCCTTTCAAAGCAAAATATTTTCGAGGTGACAGTTTTTTGTAGAAAGTATTATAAATTAGCATTTGGTAATGCAACCGTAATAATACACAATAACTTCAAACGTTTAACCTCTGTTTTATAGTAACAATACAAAAAATAGTTGAAAATTGATTAAAAACATACAAGCATGACAGGTTTAAACTTTTTCAGTCGAGAACGGAACAATTAATTTTTTCCCTTCTCCCTTTTTCCAAAAAACATCTAAAAATTGTACGAAATTGCTTTGGTGATTCAGTTTTGAAATTTTTTAAAAAATAGTTACGGAATGGATATGCAGTTTTCTGAAAATTAAGATGCATTTCTTATTTGAATATTTTGGAATTAGTTTTTCGTGTAAAACTTTTTAATTCTATGCTTTTAATTAGATAAATACATTGGAAGAAAAATGTAATGGATGAAATTGAAGCTTTAATAAACCTTGTTCAACCCATTCCAATATTTAAAAAAAATGTGGTTTTGACCCTTTAAAAATTCATGAATTTTATTAATAAATATCAGAATCACGACGTTCAAACATTTAATTTATTTTTTGCTAACATCGGTTAAGCAAGTGATAAAATCTTGTTAATCAATTCTTTTTTAATTAAATTAAAAAATTTAAAATCGAAATATTACATTCACAGTATAAAAGTAAAATTAATTAATGACCCAAAATTAAAGTTTTATGGTTTGATCAAGTTAAATTACACAAATTTTTGAGAACTGAGTTAAGAAATGAATAACTTTTTGCTTTTGTAAAAATATTAGACTTCTTTCTTTTCATTATTGTTTTTTGCCCACAGTTTAAAGAAGAAAAAAGTCACATCATTGATGACGTTCATTTTAGCGTTTTTATACATAACTTTAAAAAATTGAATCTCAAGAGCACCAGTTTTCATTCCATCCTCTTCCAACGACTACATTAATTATTAATTAATTTAAATTTTGTGAAATTACGTAGGCGTTGATTTAATTCATTTTAGTTTAATAAATCAAATATTTTTCGTAAATAAAAATATACTCATAAGCTATGTCAGTTTATAAAATTAAATAATTATTTTTGTGATAAGTTAAAACAGTCAAACAATAATAATAATAATATGTTTTTTACCGTAATTGATGTCTAATTTGTTGCAGATTTCTTTGAGCAATGTTGTTGAAGGCAGCCATTCATTTTGTTTTTTTATGTTTAACACTCATTTGTTACTTTGTAATGAACGTTTTCTCCACGGTATTCTAGTTAGAACGAACAAACAATAACACACATAACAAAGACACATTTCTTCACTATAATTGATACAATGTTATTTTTACAGTCAAGTCATGAACGTGTTTCCCAAGTTATTCCGCAGTTTAGTTATTCCATGAAAAAGACCTAATTGGAGTTTTATACTGTTACAGGACAAATTAAACAAAAATTGTCATTCGAAAACAAATAATGTTTTTTCTCAGTTATTTTAAAGCTAAAGTTTTTCGATTGCTTTAGTAATATTTGAGCAACTCGATCTTGGTTATGTTAAAATAAAAACAGTGATATTTTTGACGGCTCCAGTTTTTATTAAAAACATTGTTTCTGTTTAAAAAGAAATGGAAGCATTTAAGCAGCAGCAGCAAGCTGAGATTAACACAAAATTTTGGTTTCTTTTGTCAATGATGCCCACGGGCGTCAATCAATTGATTTAGATGAATCGAGATTGTGTGAGTGAGGGAAATGGAGAAGGAATTATGATGAGATCTCAGGATGAAGTGAAGATGGAATTTACTTTGGGGCTGTTTTGGGAACTATTCAGCACTAAATATCCACAGTGAATTTTCAGTGACCACAACATTCAGTTTTGTTTCAACTAAACTATAACATTTGGATATAAAATGTCAAACCCAATTTATAGTTATCGTCGACGATACTTGGATTACATTTACAAAAAAAAGATTTGTCACACATATTCTTGCTTTTGAAGAATATAAAATTTTTTCTAGTATTTATCAGTGTCACTCGGTATTATGAAAGTTCGGCGCAGTTTAAACTTTGTTCAAAATTCTCCAGACGTTGTTTAAAGTTTTGTTATTTTTCTAAAGATGACAGTTCAAAAAACTAAAAACACTTTTTCTCAGTTTAATTTTGTACAATTTATAGCCTTCATCAAAATACTTTTTTTAAAACTTGTTCCTTGTGATCCAGTTATTTTTCTGATCCGAGTTCAGGGGCATTGGTGGTGACAAAAATTAGGTATTTGAATTTTACCAACATAAACAACAAAAACAAGATACTCAAACTCCAGTTTCAAAAAAACTACAACAATTAATTTAACCAAAAAACTTCAATCAGTTTAGAGAATCCAAATCATAAAATTTTATGTTTTTTCAATTCAAGAAGTGAACTTTTTACTTTCAATTACTTTCAGTTTTAAAATCTTGATCTCAAACAACACTCATTCAACAGACTGTTGTGCAAAAACTTTTTTTGTTGGAAGAAGTTTTAACTGTTTTATTAAAATGCAACATTGTAAAGTAGACCTAAGCTAAAATTAAAAAAAACTGTGTGTGCGAATCACAAATTTTGGGTTAACAGTTTGTTTAGTAACTTGAATTAATTGGAGTGTCAATTTGATGTAGTTACAATTATTACAACAGTTTAATATCGATGTTATGCGTTTTTAGGTGAAATAAAATATATTTAAGAAAGTACAGTCGAATCTCGTTTTAATGTCCCTCGATATAACGTTTCCCCCGTTATAACGTCCTTTGTCATTGTCTTCAAACTCCTGTTTTCTTTAAAGCTTTAAACTTTTAATGATTAGATTTCTATATTGATTTTTATTAAACTTTTTTTTGCTTGTTACAAATTAATTCAAACTTTTATTAAATAAACAAAATTTAACTCTTTTGATGCAACGATTTTAGTTATCAGCTTTTTGTTAAATGAGTGAAAGTGCTTCTTCTTTTTACTTCATCATTCAATTTCGTGGGTATTGTCGATGCTGCGACACCCTTTGCGTTAGGGCAAAGGTACCTGAAATTTTCAATAATTGACAATTTAAAATACTGTTCAAGATCAAATGACACCCTCATTAATTCTGATGAAGTTATTAAGAATAGGAATCGTTTAAAATGATTTATTTTAAAAAAGTAAGTTCTGTATAAAACAAAATCGGTTTTTTATATTTAATAATAACTTAAAATTGAAAAAAGTGGGCCATTAGTCAGGGTCCATGACAGTTTAAAAATTAATAAATTTTAGATAAGAGCTCTTCAACTCTTTATTAATTTCGTGACATTATTAGTTTAAATTTTACTCCTACCTCACAGTAACAAAAAAAAATAAAATACTTAAAAGTTTTACCTCAAAAAATTCAAAAAAGAAATTAGCGTTTACAACTTCTTGAGTCAAAATAATATTGCCATGTACAGTTTTTGCTAGCTTTGCAGTTTTTATTCATTTTTTGTCGTATACAGGGTGTCCAAGCATAATTGGCGGTTTTGTTTTTTTTTACAATATTTTTTAAAGTTGATTTTGTCAAAAACGGATTGCACAATTATGTTCAGAAAATTATGAGAATATTTTTGACATCAAAATTTTTTTGATTCCAGACATGCGAATTTTAATGGGAGGAAAGTAACAAAAAGAATTTGTTTTTGTTTGTTTTGGTTACTATCATCGCCTTTATTGGAGCTGGTTTTTTCAGAGTAAAAAATTAAATTTTTTTGCAATGTTTTTGTTACTCTCAGTCATCAGAAAACCAGCTCCAATGAATCTCAGTGATAGTAATGCAAAACTTTTTAATTTGTAACTTTAATTGTACTATCATCATTTTTATCGGAATTTTCGAATATCGAAAAAAAATTTATTTCAAAAAAATTCTCATAGGATTCTGAAAATAACTGTGCAATCCGTTTTTGAAAAAATAAACTTTAAAAATTGTTATTCAAAAAACAAAACCGGCAATTATGCTTGGACACCCTGTACTTTTCGCAACTGAACTGACTAAAGTTTTTTTACTAAAATTTTTTGTGTT
This sequence comes from Panagrolaimus sp. LJ2414, assembly GCA_024447195.1. Taxonomy (NCBI): domain Eukaryota; kingdom Metazoa; phylum Nematoda; class Chromadorea; order Rhabditida; family Panagrolaimidae; genus Panagrolaimus; species Panagrolaimus sp. LJ2414. Next base: position 45,830 of record JAMRXY010000069.1, on the reverse strand, counting down.
CATTGAAAATCTTCATTTCAACCAGTGGTAACATTGAATGAGTCAAAAAAGGCTATTAACACTATTCAAAGGAAAAATTAACCTGTTTACAAGTACTTCGCAGTTTCTTATAGTTTCCTTGGTAAACAAATCAAATTTAAGTTTTGAAAAAATTAATTAACATTCACTTTAAAATATTCAGCAACATAAGATCAAACAATTTTTCTTGCATCCTGGAAAAAATAATTTGTTAAAATCATCAAAAATTTCATTTAAATCAGTTTTACGAAAGTAGGATCTTGGCTGTAGTTTTATGTCTTAATAGAATACATTCCTTTTTTATGGAAAAAATAAAATAGAACGATTTGTCGAATTACACAGTTTTTTTAGAGCCAGTCTGGCTCTAAAAATCAGCCAGAGCGGTTTATTAAGTCAATAACCAGAATTTGCAATTTGGCATCAAATAAAGATATATATAATAAAATCACAGCTTTCAGTTTTCTCTTAATTACCTTATTTTAGTTTTTAAAAAAAGATTAAATCAATAATTTTGAAATTTATTAAATATAGAAGTTCGATGACAAATTGCAGTTTTTGAATTAAAGTAATTTTATATCCCCTTTTTGTCCCCCTTATCAGTTGATTTCCCCCAGCATCCTCGTTTTCTTGTTTCTGCAAAAATTATTTATTTAAATCAATCAGTTTACTGGGTTTGTAATTTTTTGGATGCACGTTGCAACAGCAGCATCCCTTTTTGACAGATGATAAGAAATTCAAAAATGATCAAGAAAAAGCAAACTCATGTTTTGGGTAAAAAATCTTTTAACTTTTTTCAAACTAAAATTTTTTTTCTTCTACTTTCTTAAAAACATTTAAAAATTGTTGCTGACAAGTAAAATTAATTGATGACTCAAAATCCAAGTTTTACTGTTCAAGATCAAATGATACCCTCATTAATCCTGATGAAGTTATTAAGAATAGGAATAGTTTAAAATGTTTTATTTAAAAAAAGGAAGTTTTTTATAAAACAAAATCGCCTTTTAATTTCATTACCAGTGTTACCGAGGCGCCGACGCCGGCGCCTCGGCGTCGACGCCGACACCGACGCCGACGCCTTATTTTAGTGATCGGCGCATCGGCGTCGACGCCGGCGCCGGATGTTTTTATAATTAAAAGTAAAAAATTTTTTTGTTTATTGTTTTGTTTTTTCTAACTCAAAAAGGAAATGGAAAAAAAGCTCTGGAATTTCAAAAAAAGCCTTTCCCACAAGAAATCAATAATTTTGCAACACACAAAACCAAGAGCTGTTTTTTGCACTTTTTTTTGCACTTTTTTTTGCACGTTTTTGTTTGCTATTTTTGTTGAACAAATAACAAGTGTTAATGATGACTTCTCGTTATCGATCCGAATTCGATGGGAATGGCATTTGTAAACATTGTAGAAATGTTCAAAATTTATTTAACTCTTCTTGGTATTCCTGCAACTGGTGCAGCCGTTGAAAGGCTTTTTTCGCAATTGACGCTTCATTCTTCTGGACATAAAACAAACGCCGGCCCAAAATACTTGGAATCAAATGTTATTTTATCGTTTAATTCTAAAAAACTTGATTTTTGATTCGTTGCTTTATATTTGTTTTTTATCCTAAAAATTGATAAAGTATTTGTTATAACTTTGTTTTTCACAATTATCTTTCTTGCGTTACAACCTATTTGGAATAATCAGTAGACTCTATATTTTTAGTACATTTTAAACATTTAAAAAATTTTTTGACATTTAAGTGAGCTGCCCGGCGTCACTCGGCGTCGGCGTCGGCGCCTCCATTTTGGGAAAATCGGTAACACTGTTCATTACATAAATCAGTTTATATTTCAAGTGGCACACTTTCAGTTTTTTTTTTATTACCTTACACTAGTTTTAGAAAATCGTTCGATGGAATCCGTTACAAAAATACTAACTTTTTTAAATCGAAATTTAATATTCACAGGTTTTAAGTAAAATTAATTAACGACCCAAAAATTTTTGAGTCAAAATCAAATTTTTATCGTTTGGCTAAGTTAAATTACACAAGTTTTTAAGCAAAATTCAGTTAAAAATACCTACTGTAAAAATATAAGTCGTCCTTCTTTTATTTATTGTTTTTATTCACAGTTTAAGGAAGGAAAAAAGTCACATCATTGATGACTTTCATTTTAACTCTTTTTACATAATTTAAAAAATTGATAATCTCAACAGCAACAGTTTTTATTCCATTCAAAACATAAAGTCTTAGGTATCACGAAGAAAGCTCGCTCAGTTAATTATAAGTAATCGTTGGGGACTGAACCAATAGTATTTCAGAAGCAAGAATATTGTCACAGATATTCTTGCTTCTGAAGAATATAAAATTTTTTCTAGTATTTATCAGTGTCACTCGGTATTATGAAAGTTCGGCGCAGTTTAAAATTTGTTAAAAATTCTCCTGACGTTGTTTAAAGTTTTGTTTTTTTTCTAAAGATGACAGTTCAAAAAACTAAATACACTTTTTCTCAGTCTAATTTTGTATAATTCATAGTCTTCATCAAAATACTTTTTTTAAAAACTTGTTCCTTGTGATCCAGTTATTTTTCTGATTCGAGTTTAGGGGCAATGATGGTGACTAAAATTAGTCACTTGAAGTTTACAAACCCTAACCACAAAAACCAAGGTTCGCTTCACTTGTAGACATTTTCTTTTCTAGAATAAATTTATATAAACAGATGAAAAAATCAATTTTCAACTAATTTTTTTGCAAACCATTTTTTGACTTTATTTCCTTTTCAATCAGCCACTGATTTCGATATTGAGATCAGCACTTTGGTTTTTTAGTAATTATCTTTCTTCAACGTTTGCAGTTTTCTTGTATTCATTAAATGATCCGGTCATCAGATTATTTAGTTTGCTCTGGAACAATGTTAAGAAAGGGATTACTAATCACAGATTTTTATAATAATTTTTCAGAGTTAAAAAAATTGTTGACATTTTAAATAATATTAATTAAAAAAGTTTTTTGAATAAAATTTGAAATTGTTTTTAATTAATCAGTTTTTTGAAGTTTTTTTTATAGTTTTTATCACTTTTGCACCGAATGACTGTTTCTTCTTCAAGTTTTTTGTCTTCTGGAATTCAACCTATCAGTTTGCATTCAAAAAAAGTTTCCTTTTGAGAGTTATCATAGAATTTAAATTAAATAGAAATAATGTTGAAGTACTTGGATACTGTAAATAACTTCATTTTAATGCAGTTTAACTTTTTAAAAGACGAAAAACATTCTGTCTCTCAAATCAAAATAAATGCAGGACAGTTTGATTATATGTGTAAAAAATACCTTAATTTCAGTTTTAAAAAGTTTCATACATTATTTATTTTAGTTTTTTCAAAAAATACCACAAAACACGTTCTACAAAGTAATGAAAATCCTCTTTCGTTTTTGAAGCTGCAGTTTTTAAAAAAGAATGGATGGAATGCATTGGTCAGTTTTTTTATATGTAGTTAAAAATATAATTTTGACAAGCAGTTTTTTCCGCAGATTTTTTTTCAAATTAAAGCTTCACGATGAGCATAGTTGTAAAACAAGGTGTAAGTCTTGGCCAAATATTAAATAGGGTTTCATAAATTCAGTGTTAAATTTTATATAAAACGAAATCGCCAATTATTACAAAAATAATAAAATCATTTAATGAAACATTTTTGCCATTGGTCTTCGAGAAACCGTTTTTTGTTAAAAGTTCACCTTCATCAAGAACTCATTGTGAGTACTTTTTCGAAGCAAAGAACATGGGGATTTTTAATAACTTAAAATACCAAAATTATTGTTTTGGCTTTGCCTTTGAATTACATTCTGCAGTTTTTGTAAAGCGTATAAAATTTTTTTGTTTTGTTGAATAATATGAAGTAATTGAAAAATAATAAGATTGAATGATATATGAATTTGCATCTTTTTTATCTTCAGCTCAGTTTTTTCTAGTTGCTTAAAGTTTAGAGTAAACCTTTTCTTAAAGTTTATTTTACATTCTTAAATATTACAAAGAAAGCTCGGTCTGTTATTGAAAAGTTATCGCAATTGTTCAGTCCTGAACCTATGGTATTAGCTTTAAAATTTTCCATTTTGCAGTTAAAAAACATTAGTTTAACTTTAATCTTTCCCTTCCATCGACTACATTAATTATTAATTGATTTTAATTTTGTAACATTAGGACTTAATTTGATTCATGTCAGTTTAACAAATCAAAATATCATTAATTAGAAAAAAATACTCAAAAACATACATATCTCAATTTATAAAATTAAATAAATATTTTTAGTAAGAACGATCAAAAAATAACACCAAACACAAAGATACATTCCTTTTTTAATTTACTATAATTGATTTAATGTTTTTTACTGTAATTGATGCCTAATTTGTTGCAGATTTCTTTGAGCAATGATGTTGAAGGCCGCCATTCGTTTTATTTCATTTTGTTTACCACTGTTTTGTTGTTTTGTCATGAACGTTTTTTCCATGTTATTCCGCAGTTCAATTATTCCATGAAAAACCCAATTGTTGTTGTACACTGTTATAACACAAAATTTTAAACTAAAATTGTTCCGGCAGAATTATGCCAAAACAAATAAATTTTTTTCTCAGTTATTTTAAAGGTTAATTTTTTTCGATTGCTTTAGTAATATTTAAGCAACTCGATCTTGGTTATGTTATTTTAAAATAAAAAAAGTGATATTTTTGAAGGCTCCAGTATTTAAAAAAATTAAGAAATTTGTTTCTGTTTAAAAGCATGAAAGTGTTTCAGCAGCAGCAGCATGTTGAGATATGCATATTTGTTTTCTTTTGTCAATGACGCCCTTGGGAGTGAATTAATTGATTTTGATGAATCGAGATTGTGTGAGTGAGGGAGATGGAGTAGGAATTATGATAAGATCTTAAAATGAAGAGAAGATGGAATTTACTTTGAGGCTGTTTTGGGAACCATTCAGCATTACAGATCCACAGTAAATTTTCAGTTACCACAACATTCAGTTTCAGCTAAACAATATAGCATTTGTCTATAAAATGTCAAAACCCACTTTATCGTTATCGTCGACGATATTTGTGTTACATTTACAAAAAAAAAGATTTGTCACACATATTCTTGCTTTTGATTTATATAAATTTTTTCAAGTATTTATTAGTGTCATTAGGTATTAGTTTAAACTTTGTTGAGAATTCTCCTGACGTTGATTAAGTTTTATTATTTTTTTAAAGATGACAGTTCAAAAAACTAAATACACTTTTTCTCAGTCTAATTTTGTATAGTTTATAGTCTTCATCAAAATACTTTTTTTAAAAACTTGTTCCTTGTGATCCATTTATTTTTCTGATCCGAGTTTAGTGGTAACGATGGTGACCGAAATCATTCATTTGAATTTTACCAACATAAACAACAAAAACAAGATACTCAAATTTCAGTTTCAAAAAAACCACAACAATTAATTTAACCAAAAAACTTCAATCAGTTTAGAGAATCATAAAATTTTATGTTTGTTCAATTCAAGAAGTAAACATTTTGTAAAAACAAATTACTTTCCAGTTTTATAACCTTGACCTCAAATAGCATTCATTCAACAGACTTTTATGTAACATTGTACACCTTTATATTTAATCCTAGATATTGAAATTCACGATGCACGCATTTAATCTCAGTTTAACATAAAAATACAAAAATTAAAAAATAGCCTCCGTGTGTTTAAATGACAAGTGTCAATTAAATGTAGTTACAACTGTTACAACAGTTTAATATCGATGTTATGAAATATAGATTAAAATAACCATATTTAGAAATATTTATAAATTTTTAATTATTCCCAATTCTCTATAATATGTGCATCGTTTAAAGTTATCTCCAGATGGACATCTGCATTTGACAACCCTATCTTGAAGTTAATTTTTTTGTTCAATGTTTCATTTACATTTTTTTAATACAAACAAACAAAAACTGATAAAAAATATTGTTTTCATTGAAACGTTTCTTTTTCAGTTTTTAATTTATTTGATTCAGTTAATAAAATACAAGTATTAATACAAAGTTTGTATTAATAGTATTTTGAATAGAATTTCAATTTAACTCTTTTGACACAACGATTTTATTTATCAACGTTTTGTCAAAAGAAGGAATTGCTTTATCTTTTTACTTCATAATAAAATACAGGTATTCATACAAACTAACAAAAACCGATAAAAAATATTTTCCATTGGTTTAAGTTTTCTTTGAGAATGCTAAAAAGAGAATCAAAAATCACATCTTTTCTTTATCGTTCTCTCTTTTTTGCCCTTGTTTTTTTATTCAAATTATTCCAGTTTTGTCATAACAACTAAATTAACCTAATAAAACTCTAAAAAAATCATCATCAGTTTTATAAAAATAATTAAAAAATAGGGAATGGTATTTCTAAATTTATTAATCTACGTAAAAACAAACCCAATTACAATTGAATTTTGTTAATTCTATACAAATGAATATTACAAGAAATTTTGGGATGCATAGAAAATTTTTTTGATACATTTACATTTTGGGGTACAGTTTTTAAATTGTTACTAAATAATTAAATAAAAAGTTTTAAATTTATTACTCGTTTTTTGACAGAATGAACGGCATCAGTTTTTTCTAAAAATTTAAAAAATTTGTTACTGAGCTAACTGAAGAAAAATTTCTCTCCGAAGGTCAACTACCTCAGTTTTAATTATATAATAAATATATTACAAAAATTTAAACAGCAAAAAAAATGAATTCAAGACAGTTTGAAAAAAATAAGTTTTATAATAATTGCTTTATTGTGAGCCATATTCCAAGTTTTAAATAAATTTTTTAAAAGTAATGATAGGCGTATGTCGTCGAAAGTTTTATTAAAACAAAATTCAAAAAGGAAAGGGCTTTGGTCATTGGAAGTACACCTTCAAATGACAGTTTTTAAAATTTAGTGGTTTATTTGCTAAGGCATAATTGACGATTTTGCAGGTTGAACAAACTACATTTGATTTTTGTTCAACACATATCCATTCAGTTAAACTTTAAAGATGCTTCGATCAAAATTGTCACAAAAAACTAAATACATGGGTTTCAGTAGAAATTTTTTTTTAAAAATTGAATTCAAACAAAAATTCAGTGTCAGCTTTTGTTTGAAAATAGTTTTTTAAATTTGTAGGTTTACTTGGATGTCATGCTCTGCTCTATGCTGATATGTTTCTCTGACATCTGTCTCACATGCCATTGTTGACTCCTCTCATCCAGAAACTTCTTTTAAAAAAAAAAAAAAAAAATTTTTTTAAAAATCCCGTAAAGTTTTTAGCTTCGATGAGCCAGTGTGGTCTTACAACAGCAGTAGGTAGCAGCAGATTCCATCAAATGCGGCACTTTGGTTCTTTTGGTTCTCACTTTTTCCATCTCTTTTGCTTAACTATGCAAATTAAAATTTATTAATTCAGTTTAGTTATCTCTGAAATACAATAATTCAAAATTTTAAATTTACGTTGAGTTGTAAAATAAGTTATTATCAAAAATTAGCATATTTAATTTAATGTTAACAAATGCAAAGAAAATGCGCGCAAACATGTTTATAACATTCAGTTTGAAAATTTTTGTAAAATAAAATTCCCATGGAATAGCTCGAGGCGTTAAAATTTATTGACTCAGCAGGAACGATATCAATCCATTAGATTACATATACAATTGCAGTTTAAAATATACATATCAACAACCCATTATCACAGTTCAAAAAATATCTAAAATTTTAGTTTATCATAGAAAAATCTAATTTGTACATATATTCTGGTGCATCATGGAAAAATGCACAAATTTTTTTTATTGTGTTACAGCTTTAAAATAAAAAAGTTATAGCTAATGTTGAACAAGGAAAAAAACAGATGGTTTTTTTAAATGTATAAATATGTGACATCAGTTTTTTTATTTTTTACCAAAATGTCTAAGAACAAAATCTTCCCATTTGAATTTTTAAAAACAAATTAGTTTTGTCCTGATACAAACATTAAAAGTGTAATTTGTTTCTGATATTTGTAGCTTTTGAATATTTGAGTTTATCACCACCATTTTCAAACATACATATAAAGTTATTTTAAAAGAAACAAATTTTTTGTAAACCAATAATGAGGGTTCTTCAAAATTTGGTTAACAAATAGACGCACAACCCCTGAGGCAACCTTTATGCAAAATTTCACTTCAGGTTGTTCTGTTAATTTTAAAATGCCAGCTTGTCAAACAGCGGACAGAACTTATTGACTACCCTTTTAAAATATGTTTGTATTTATTATTCAAATATATATTATCCAGATACCACAACAGTTCTATTAGAAGAAACACTTTTGTATCTCCCAAACGTTAAAAAATTTGAGTAAGTTTTAATTAATTATTTATAAAATTTAGACATCGGCAATCTACAACTTTTGCAAATACAATGAAAAACATTTTTCCCCTCAAAAAAATGTAAGAAAGAACTCAAAATTATTTGCCATGGAATATTTTTTGTACATATCTGCCACTTTCTTATAAGTCTTTAAAAAGCCATCAAATTTAAAAACACAGTAACTATTTTACACAAACAATGCAAAGTCAGTCTAAAAGCTTTTTAAAACTTGATAACACTTGTAATTACCTAAATTATTTATAAAGCATACTGTAAAATCTACGTAACAAACATTTACAAAACAACAATTTATTTTATAACAAAACGATGAACACAAACAATCGAAAAATACCAGTAACATCAAGTAATAAAATCAGTTTAACCATATTCATAGCAATTCAAAAATCAGAGAGCATTGATTCATAGAGATTCTTTCTAAAAAACAGAGACATCAATTAATAAAGCATAAGTTAAAATTACAAATCCTCAATGAAAAGCATGTCTCACGTTCTATTTCTTTCTTGCTTAATCCTATTCTATTTCACTTATTATAACCAAAACAAAAAAAACCAACCGTTTAGCAGTAAGATCAGTATAAGGTGAGCAAGGAGAAAATGCACGCTTTCTTGGATTTGCGCGATAGCTGCGTCGAACATTAAATTTCTTGTAAAAGCTTCGACGAGTCATTGATGTATCCAACTTTGAGGTCATCTTTTCAAGGAATGGCCAAGGTAAAGCTTTCAAATTCGTTGAAGCTTTTCGAAGATTTCGTGAATATTCTTGTGGCATTTGAACTCTTGGCTTTCGTGGAAGTGTTGCATTATTACACAAATATGCACAAAATGCTCGTAATGGATGACGTTGAGTTGTAAGATTTTTAACACATCCAAGTTGAAATGCTTGTCCAATCAGTCGAACCAGATCAACTTTAGCTCCTTGTGCCTAAAAAAACAATTACAATTAATAAGCAAAAATGTGAAAGAGTATCTTATCTATAGGATTATGGTTACTGTAACCATAAGAGATAAGTAAAAACATACCTTATCAAAGCCAATAGAACTTTAAAATAAATTTCTATCCATAATAATTTCAACTGGAACATTATCACCTGTATCATCTCAAACACCAATAGAATCAAATAAAAGTTCAGTAGGTCCAATTCCAACCAAGAATGCATAGCAAACAACTGTTGTTGAAAGAGGTTGAGCCGAAAGTGCAATATATTTCATTCGACGAAGTTTTCCCTTCAAAAATGATGGAACAGGACGAACAAGAGCAAGCAAGGTTCGACTTTGTTGAGTTAGAACTTGAAAGCGATGATTCTGAAAAACTATATTGATTAAAACTTCATTCAATAAATATGAATTGTTACCTTTTAGGCTCAAGTTCAGCACCAGTATAAAGTTTATTAATTGTATTTGGTGATGGCCAAATATGTGGATGAATAACAGCTTTTCCATCTTGATCATCATAACCAATAACTAAACCATCATGACGAGTTTCCTTTTGCCAATAATTCAGTATGAAACATTGTAACATGCTGGGTGCAATCTATAAAAAGGTTGAAATTTAAATGATGCAAAACATAAACATTTTTAGGCATATAACTTTAGGATGTTTTGGTACTGCTGATTGGGAATCTGATTAATATTTAATCAATCGCAATCAAGTAAAAAACACGAACAATCTCATCCACTAGATTTCAGGGAAAGAGAGTGGCATGAAACTGCAGAAGTACCGTATCCCCAACTTCTTATTCTTATTTATCAAATTTGCCATATGCAATAAATCGATATCGAATCTGCCTCAAAATATTCTACTCAAAGTGTGCCAGAAATATCCAATGCAGTAAACAGAAGATCGATAACTGCTGTTGCCAACCACCCTCTATTTCCACTACCAAAAACCTTACCATATTTCAAAATTTCACAATAATATCACATATAAGTACCAAAGGTTCGCCACTTTGATGGAAATCCATATGTAACTTTAAAATCAACTTCAACACCAAGTGGAACAGCTGCAACAAGATCAACATCACTCAAACAAAGTGGAGTACCATTACCAATTGTATTTCGATCAATTCTCTTTTGGTCGACAATGAATGCTTTGATTTGCATTTGGAGCTAAAAAAAATAAACTAAATAAATGTAAAATTTTGAAGTAGTAAAGTACAATAGTAAGAAGGCAAACTCTTTTAGCAATCATTCGAGCAGCTATTCAAAATTGAAATAAGAAAAATGGATAAAAGTAAGCAACAGAAAAGCATATCAAAGGATTACAAAAAGCCATTATCCATTCACATATATAAAAACTTACTGATACGGTTTTCAAAAAATCGTCGAGGTGAGTGCCATTGAAAGACCAATTCCATCTAAAAAAAATAAAAATGATTAAAAAATTATTAGAAAAATGAATGTAAAAAAGGAAAAGGATTTACAAAATCAGGCCGCAAATTTAAAAAAAATGTGCAACATCTCTTTTGTCTGCGCGCAACATGCAAAGATAACTGCAGGCTGGTTTTTTAAATGAAGAAATCAAATCTGTTCAATTTTTTGAATCAAAAATTTTGTTGATGCAACTTTCGACAACTATTTAGTTTTAAAATTTTCACTGCCATGTTAAAATTTTTTTACGACAAACAAAAGAAAGCTGCAGAGAGAAACAATAAAAAAAATTCATCATCGCTGTTTTTTTTTAATTCAGACGAAAGCTTTGCTCTAACGCAATACAATAAGATTTGCACAGAATAAACCTTGCTCAAGTATTCTAACTCTGTTAGAAATAAATAAAAAATATTTACCCACTATCCTATAAAGACATACCTTTTTCACTGGTTTTTGGTTTAGGAGAACCACAAACATTGAGAGTCAGCAACTTTTGTGATGATTTAAATTGCATAATTTCAGGGGATCTTAGTGAATCATCTTGTTGACGAGGAATCTCAAATTCAGAAGCAACCAATGCAGAAGGAGCAAATTTGACATCTTTGAATGATTTTTTACCAAATTATCCCTGTAAAATAATTAATTATTGTATGTGAAGAGGAATATAAAAACACATACCGTAACCATTTTGTCATCTGTCAATATCATATTTGAATCCGAAGCATCAATATATCTTTCATAAGCAGCGACATAAAGGGAAAGGGTGCTAGAGTTTTTAGCACTTGAATTTTCCCCATTCTTTTTCCATCGTTTATTTTCTTCTTTTTCATTTTCAAACAAAAGTATTACAACCGAAGACAATCCTTTCTTTCCAGAATAATTCCATAAGTTTCTTTCATATGAATCATCTTTTTTACAATCTAACAATTCTTTCAAAGCTGCAGTTTTAAACCAAAAGACCAGTGTATTCGTTTTTTGCAAAACACCGCCGTCGCTGGCATCCTATGATGTGTGGCAAAGTCTTTTGAAGTTTTCCAAGATACCGCCGTCAGCGGCACTGTCAAGGCGACAGCGCGAATACACTGCAAAAGATACTTTTCGGGGGGAAAAAAGAACTATTTTTTAGAACGAGCAAAAAAAACAAGGGATCAAAGATCAACAAATTTTGCGCTAGATTTTTAGCAAAATTTTAGTCGTTATTTTATTATACAAAAATATTGCCTAAATCTGACCACTAAATCTGAGTCTTGCCTTAGCCTTAAAAAAGCGGCAAAGATAAAAGGAGCAATTGAGAAGGATGAAAATCTCAGAATTTCTTATTTTTGCATAAGTTAAATCTGGAGAACCCCTTAAATTCCGAAAAAAGATCTAAAACTGCAGCTTTTCTATGTCTTTCTCAAGATTGATTTTTACCATTAAACTTTCTTCCATTTTTGTTATCATTATTATATTTTGAGAAACATTTTTCTTGACGATCCAAATACAATTTTGAGCATTGAGAGCTTTGACCAAGATTAAAATTGCAGTATTGAGAATCAGAATTTAAAGAGGCAGAAGATTTAACACCTCCATGAAAAGTTTGAAGCTTGAAAGATGATGATGAATTGAAATCTTTTTTTGTTGCCATCTGAAAAATTTAGTATACTGTAATTAAAGAAAAGATGGTACAATTATAATCGTTTAGAGAGAAACAAACACGGATCACGAAATAAAAGAATGTAAACAAATTTTAAAATCCTTTAAATTTTTATTTTTGAGGAAAGCAACATAAAAAAGATCGTCGCACAAAAAAGCAAAAACGAAAAAGAACAAAAGAAAACGTATAAACTCTTTCAGCGTTTTTGAAGATATTAAAATTTTTTTCTAAAGATGGTGAAAGTTCGGAGATGTTTTGAAAAACGCTTTTTTAAGACAAGGATGTCTGCTGCCACAGCTGTAAATAGACATTGTGAAATATACAAATAAAATCTCAGCAAAACTTTTTCTTTGCGCTTACGAAACAAACAAAGAACATGTCTATCGAAACAAAATTTACTTTAAATCAAATTCTATCAAAACAAATTTGTCCTTCACAGCTGGTGAAATCGACTCACATCATATTTATTGTAAAAAATGTTGTACATAAGAATGATGTAATTAAAAGGGTTTTATTTGCAAACATTTAGCTACAGCAGCTGCGAATAAAATATCATGAGTCATTCAAAAAAGTTCACAAATAATTTTAGTCAGAAATGAAAAGTTGTTAATTCACAAATATCCCTAGCTGTTTTTCTTTCTGGCACTTTTTTCATGATCAACAAAATGTTCTTCCCCTTTTTTATTTATCCCATGTAAGGCTAGGATACTGTAGCTGTGTCTATCGATACAATTTATCAAAAGTAAAAAGTATGAAAAATCGATGAAACGAATTGCAAAAAACAACAACAAGTAATAAAAAGATCTTTAATAAAAAATACTTTAAATTAATATAACAATAATAGTTACAAAATCCAACATAACTTAATATAAATTGCTTAAAGTTAGCTTACAAAAGAAGTTAAAGCTTTACAAAAGCTTATAAACAAAAAAATCAATATACAAAAACAAATCAGTTATAAAAATTAAAACAAAAACAGAATTATGTTAAAGAGGTGTTGTCTACAGTAATAAAGAGAGATAAAATTATATTTCCAATATCATTTCAGATTTTGTTTCTTCCAAACATCGACGACGAGTACCACAATTTCCGCACGTAAAATATGTATGACCAATCATATCTTTTGATGAAGTAATTCGTCCGGTACAACCAGCATGATATGGATTAACTTTAAGAACACCACAAAATCCAACAAATCTACCATATGCAGCTGAAAAAAATGAACACAATTAATACAAGTTTATGGAATTTTCAGTGTCAGGCATCTCAATTTTGTTAATCAAGTTTGAGACTGTCTAGATTTGACGCCAACAGATAAAACATTGGGAGGTGGTAAGCCAAAATCAGAAGCTTATCTTAAAAACGGTAAAGATCAAAGGTATAAAAATGAAGGAAGAATGGACGATTTGAAAATCTATCGATTTTTTGGTGCCAACAGATCTAGATATTTCTGTTGGAGTGATGGTTTTAGGATATCATGATTAACCTCTAGGTTGATAATGACAGTCAAAAATCATAGACATTATTAATGACGTCATAAAGCTATAATCGCAAACTTGATTCACAAAAATCAATGAATGACAGACTGATCAACGAAATACATGTAATTTGCTTACCTCGATTAATATCTGATGATAATATTCGAAGTGCTGGAGGTTGTTTACGAGATGGAAGAATCTTTGCAAAGTGTTCACTTTTAAGATTTGCAGATTTTCGATATGGTCGTTTCTTAAATGGTGAAATTTTTATTGATTTTCTTCCACGTTCAGGCTTACGAGTATTCTGTTGTTGTTGTCGAACATGTTGGGGTTGTTGTTGTTGATGCTGATGATATAGATTTGATGGTAATGGTGATAAAAAGATTGGTAAAAATTGTGAATTTGTTGGTGACGAACGGATTGAACGTAAAGACTTTTCTCTTGATGATGAACCAGTTGTTGTACATTCATCCAAATTGCAGAGTACAGTTTATCCGCCACATTACCGTAGATCTAATAGAACATTAATTACTCGTATAACACTATTAATAACTTTAATAATCATAAATTGCAGAGACAAATGATTACTGTATTGCTAATGGCAAATAAAAAGGTAAGTAAGAAAAGGAATGTCATTACAGTAACCTTGAATTCCACAACTGAATTAATATATGTATCTTACTCATTAGGATTGAATAACGTTTGTGAAAGCTTGAAATTGCATCACTTCGGGATCCTGTGATTCATCTTCATTTTGACGAGAGAACTCAAATGTTTCCTATAAATTACTACTGTATTCATTACAGTATCATAAAAATTAAATGTTTTACTTGAATTGCAGGAACTGAATTTGAGCTTGCCAAAACAGGTTTACCATTCTTCCAAGAAGTTTTGCAACTTTTAAGCTAAAATTTGTTGTTCGTAATTACCGTATCCAAACTAAAATATCACAATAACGAAATTCTAGTTTTCAACACGATTGAATATAAATTACCGAAACTTTAAAAAGTAAAGATGAGATCGTAATTTTGAGATAAAATCAATCTTTTCAACAACGGAAAAACTGAGAAAGAAAAACAAAATCGAAAAAATTTGGTTGAAAAGCAAAAATCATAAAAAAAATTGCTACTGATGATTATGATGGCAAGTTTTTACGCAATTATACGAAACATTTGTTTGCAAAAAATGCGGCATAAAATAGCTTTGATATTTAAAAATGCACAAAGAAAAAAGTAAGATTTTGCAGGGAAAAGTTTATCAAAGGTCAAAATAGTAACATGCAAGGCAAAAATTACGGTAACAGTTGAAACTTTTATCTTCTTTTTATTAATTTTTAGCAAACGAAAAAATGCGCAAAAAACAGTAGTCTTTGTTCATTGAAAAAAAACGACTTTCAAATCAATTCGACGTAAACAAGGTGAAGACAATAGACAACTCTGTGCGGGTTATGAATTTTTATTACAAACAAATAAATATATAAAAGATAAAACATTCCAACAAACATCAAAACAATCTTCACACATTAGCAGAAAACAGATTCTTTGTTGGAGATGGTTTTGAAAGGAATCCATCAGAGACTGTAAATTACAGAATGTTCAGTTTAAGTCACCTTTTTTGTTGCACTTCTATATTTTGAAATTCTACCACAAATAGCTTTTTTAGCAAAATATTGAGCTCTTCTGCTAGCACCAACATTTTTGAATTTACTTCCACCATTTGAATTTCTATATGATCCTCTTCGACCACCAGTACCGTAGGAAGGTCTTCCGTAAGGTGTTGAAGGTATTCTATCATTACCGTAACCATTATCATTGAAACGTCTTGAAGATTGAAGAGGCGTTCTAAGATTATAAATTTGATTATGAATCTGTTCTTGTTCTTGCTTATCAACTTCTGGCCAAAATTCTTTTAAAATTTCCATAATTTTTGCACCATATTGTCCACCTTTTGCTGATGTCATTGAATCCATTTGTAAAAGTTCAGAATATGTTCGAGGTAATACAGCTGCAATTTCTTCAATTCAGGATGATTAACTAAAAATACAATTATATATGAAACGTTTCTTAATCAAAAGCATACGGTATGACTGGGGAAAATGTTTAGCATTGGCTTCAGCAGTGCAGAACTCAAGAAGCTTTAATCGACATCTATTGAAGATGGCTGTATTCTTAAAACGATACCTAAAAACAGATAATAATAAAAATATTTAAATAAGGAAACAAACTTTTCTTTAAGTGCTGCAGTTTCAGAAATTTGTTTGAATACGCGAAAATTAGCTTTATTGATTCGTTGAGTTGGATCAAGAGATAAATAAACATAAATTCTTTTTCATAAAGAGATTTCTTATGTTGACGACCAATTTCAGCGGCATCTCTTCCATCAGCTTCTTGAAGACAACGAAGACGAATATGATCTGGATAACTAAAATAATGGAAATACAGTATATCAAAAATTTTAGACAATTATACAGTATTTCGAAGAAGAGTAACTACATGTAACTCACCTATACAAAAGAACACAATATGCGACAAGACCATCACGTCCTGCTCGACCTGTTTCTTGATAATAACCTTCAATAGAATTTGGCAGTAAATGATGAACAACAAATCGAACATCTAGCTTATCAATTCCCATTAAGCAGAACCAAGATGAATCTAGAAAAAATTGGCAGCAAATGTAATAAATATATGGGAAAATAGAAAACATTTGTTAAATTTCAAAAATTTATTGATTGAATAAGAGAGCAGATTTCATATGAGGCTTAGTGTTTTTGATTACGGTTACCCAATCAATATATTTATGAAATGTATCAAACCATTCAAAACAATACAAAACTTTTTTAAAAATCATTTCATTTTTTGTGAGGGTTCCAGTTTTATCTGATAACAAATATGAAATTCGACCAAGTTCTTCTGGGATTGTTGAAGATCAAACTACAGTATCCGGAATATTTTTATCACGTCCAATTAACCATGAATAGAAAAACTTTGCAAAATCAAGATTAACTCGTAATGAAATTGGGATAATACAAGAAAAGAGAAGAATAAAACGCATCAAATATCGATACCAATAAGGATCCAACCCTTTCATAATTACCAAAGCTGCAGAAAATACCAAAACAAAAAGGAATAAAATTTTTGTAAGACGATTAACTTCAAGATCAAGAAGGCCCACCTTTGATTCGGGCAAGGTTAAATTCATGACAGAACGGGTTTCTCGTCCAGTATAAACGACAAGACCAATTGCAATTCCAGAAGCAAGTACCGTATTCGCCCATAAAACATTTTCAACACTTAAACCACCATCTGAAACACCATTTTCGACAGAATTAATTCGATAAGTTCCAACAAATGCATGAATATTTTTTTGTGGTGCTTCAGCATAAATTTCACACTTTAAACCAAGAATTTGAGAATCTTCTGCTAAATTTTGGGTATACGGTAGCGCGATTCGAAGCTTCCAATCTGTTTCACCATCCAATTGATCGGTTCGAATAAAGCAAGCACCATATTTTTGGGGTTGTTCGAAATAACACAACATCCGCCGGAATTCGCTTTCCTTTGTGTATCTCAATTAAATCACCAACTTGAATATTTCTAAAAAATAAATAATTAAAAATGCGAAAGACAAAACTACAGTATACATACGCGCTTGCAATTTCTTCAACACCATTTTGGGTAAGTTTTTAATATTTTTGCATATTCATTTCTCGATCGCGCCAAAATCGTACAATATCATCCACTGCTTCTCGTATCAGCGTAATTGTTATCACAAAACCCTAAAAATTTTCTTATTTTAGATATCAGTAACACAGACGACCTAATATTGTAATTCCTTGATTGGATATCCATAAATTCAAAGGAAAAAATATATCAAAACCATCTTTTTTAACAACTTACCAAAGGTCCCCAATATGTAATCGGTGTACCAGTTGATATAGCTGAAAATTAAAACGACAATATTTTTCTGTATGGCCTCATACATGTATGTGGATGATTTCTTAACAAATTCAAAAACGGTTAAATATAAAATTGTAGAAATAACAATAGTTTTTAGAGGATACACATTTATTTGATCAGTAGAAAATATTTTATATAATTGGGTTATTACAAAGAGAGACAGATCTACAAAGATGAAATGGATAAATTTACAAAATTATTCTTGATTGATAAATATTTTTTACATTTATAGCGCATTGTAGAAGCATTTACATTGGAGGAATATTATTATCAGATTCAAAAAGAGCACTACCAATTTCACTTGCAATAAGAAAACCTGCATGATTATCAATGAATTGAAAGAGATGCAGCCCATCCGCACTCAAGACAGTATCAGCAAAATCAATTAAATTTGCAGAATCATTCATATAACCGGTTGAAGTTGTAGTATTTGAAATGGATACCGAAAGCTTTAAAGTTTGAAGATAATTTCGGGTATGTTTACGACGAAGAAATGGAGTGAAAAGTGTTGCAATTGTATGAATGAGATCAACGATGGAGGCGACAAGACAACAAGCAAGCCATAATATAAATAATTCAGACGATCAACAAAATCATCGATGGCAGTCTTCTTGATTGAAGTTAAAAAATCTTTCAAATATGGAATTTCAATCATTTTCACAAAAAAGCATCTAACACAGCAAGAAAAGTAACGAAGACTTTTTTATTTGAGAAAAGTTCTAAAAATGGTAAATGAAAAATTGAAAGTGTTTGATTTTTGTGAAAGAAGAAAAAGTTGAAAAAAAAGTGAGTTAATTTTTTAGGGTCAGTTTCAAAAATTAATGAAGAAAGAAAAAAAGGGAAAATTCCCAGGGATCAATCATCATCGCCTTTTGGGAATTCTGTGGAAGTTATGCAGTTTAAAGCTAATACATGTAAAATTAATATTTGAATAAATTTAAAAGCGAAAAACAAAAAACTATTTATTTGTATTCCTTTTTTTTCTTCTTCTTTTTTTCAAAAAAAGTTGAAAAAAATAAAGCAAGGAAATGAAAAAATTCTCTCGACACGAAAAACTCGTTTCTATTGTTATCGCATTTATCGCAAAGACGATAGTGATGTTTTTGCAATCTTTCGCTGCATCTGCTGCTGCTGCATCATCAACAGCAGCTGCTGAAAATCCATTAAGAACAACAACTTCAATGAATTCTGCAATGTTTCATTTTGCAAAATCTATTCTTCCTTCTTGGTTATTTTTACAAAAACACGTTTAAATTATTACAAAAAATTATCACAGTTTTATAAGTTTGATTTGTAGAATGACGTGTATCGATTAATGACGAATCCGATGAAAAAAAAAAATTGTTAGCCATAGATAGGGCTACAAAATGGCATATACGGCATCTTTTGAAGTTTCACGGCTGAATTGGCACTTGAAAAATGCCAAAATACACTAAATGCCGTATTTTCAATTCGATGGCAAATTGTTGCCGTTGAATATTTTATCTTGTTTTCTTCACAAATGACCTTTAATAAGCTTTTGTAACAACACCCAAACAACAGCTACTTCATAACTTACCGTATGCAAATTTTTTTCTGGGTGTCCCTATACTTTTGTGGCAGCAATTTTTTATACTTTCATGGGCGAAATTGCCACTTTTTAAAATTTCGGCATTATTTTACGGATATATATGTTTTCGAGCATGCTGAATCCGAATCTGAAACATTTGGACAGATTCCACTTCTAGAAGTTTCAGAATCCACTATTTTTAGGGTGTCCCTAAACTTTTGTGGAGCAGTGTATTACAATTTGAAAACTACTATTCACAATATTTACTAATCATTCACAATATTTACGGTAACATCAATAAAAATTTAATTTTGTTCAATAATTTATATGAAGTGGGTCTCCCCCTTTAATACCAAAAAAATCTCAACATTGTCCCAGTTTTAATTTTTAAAAACATTTTCATTGCATTTTTTGCCTACCATGACGAAAAAAGTTTTAAAAAAAGCTGATTTTGATTTGTTAGTAACATTTTTTTGTAAAAACACTCCAACATCAAATTTTTAAACTTCAATAATTCAGGTCTAATGGTGTTAAATTTTGTTAGTTAGCTTAAATTTGAATTTCATCAGTTTATTGAAGAAGCAAATATTTTAAAAAGAAATTAAATGCAAAAGAAATAATAATGGATAACAGTTTTAAAAAATTTTTATAAAACAAAATTTTTCTTAATTTAAATATCTTTACCGTTGTTGAAGGAAAATATGTTAGAATATGACAGTTTTAAAATTGTGTTCAAAGAATTAACATTTGTAACTAAATTTTTTCCGGGAAACATTTTTGCATGCCAAAAAGTGAAATACAGTAAAAAATTATTGTTTTAAATTTAATAAAAAAACGAGGTCCTTTAGTTAAAAAGCTTGTAAAAAATGTAGATAGACAACACTTCTGAACAAGCCCATACATAAATCTTAAAAGAAATTATAGTTACTTTTGGTTTCTTACAGTTTTGCAATCAAAAAGATTACATTTCTCGAAAAACTTTCTTCAACAGAAAATAAATTTCCCAGTTTAAAATTGTAATTAAATATTTTTCTAAAAACATCAAATTTCAGTTCAGAAATATCTAATTTTCTTCGAACAATATTAAATAAGTATCTCCACTTTTTGGTTGGTAAATTAAGCCATGTTCACAATTATAATTGAATGAAATTGATAGCTTGTATTTGGTAAAAAACGTTTTTTAGATTTGTTTTAAAAAAAATATTTTTTCTCTCATAATTAACGTTAGAATTTTCTTTTTTTGCATGTTAAACTTCGATGCCGTTGATATCAAGAATCTTCAAATCAGTTTTGTACAACTTATTTAAGGGTCGTTTTAAATAATCTTCCAGTTATTCTTTTAATTACGTCTTTTAATCCATTTAATACTTTTTTTCAACATTTTTTAAACTTTTTTCTTTTTCTCATTCATCTAATTTAACAAAACTCAGCAGCTCAGTCACCTCGTGTAAAGCACATCTGCAGTTATGTTGTGTTGTATAACACGTAATTTTAAACCAAAGAATACACCATCAAAAACAAATAAAAATTTTATTTTACAGTTTTTTGTACCTTACGTTTTTCGAGTCACTTCAAGTTACAATTCGCCTTAAAAAAATCAAAATTACAGCATAACTGTTAAGCTCATTTTTAATAAATAAAGTTGTCAAATTTTTAAAGGATGGATCCCTAAAAAACGTAAATCCACAAATTTTTCACTGAGAAATTGTTTTTCAGTTTCATCATGAATACTTGAACTTCAGTTTTGTGGTAATTTTTGTATAATGTTTTTTTAATAAATTCCATTACAATGAACAGAATAACAAGTTTTTAATTTTTAACAAAATGCAGACAACAAACATGCAGTTAAAAAAAATTTTAATGATTAAGATATTATCCATCAGTTTTTAGAAAACACGTTGTAAAAAGTTATTCAGTGTTCGAATAAGCTATGATAATTAAGATGGTGAAAATACTGAAATTTTTTTGTAAAATTATGCAAATTTTAGTTTTTACTCAGTTTTGTAAATTACCTTTTGTAAGAAAATAGTTGGAATAATTATACTGACAGTTGTTTGAATAAATAAATAAATATAAATTAAATGATTGCTGTAACAATCATCATTTAATTATTTATGGTAGTTTTTCTTATGCTATCTTAACGTAAAAATGCCTGTAAAATGACACAAAAAATTATTAAAAAACATAAATCCAGTTTTTTTCCAACATTTTAAAACACCTTTATTCAATGGTTCTATTATGCGAAGGTTTAATAAATTTTAATTTCAGTTTAAGTTTAGTTTTAATTTTTAAAAGCATTTTTTCTCACTTTATTAACTTAACAATTTACATTTTTACCTGTTTTACATTGATGCTCTTGATGTTGATTACTTCAATGACAGTTTTTGTTTTTTTCTTTAATTATTTAAAACAGCTTCATTCAAAGAATCTGATGATCATACTGCCAGTTTTATTTTAACTTCTTTTTATCATTGGTGACCCATTTGAACGCATTTATATCAGTTTTCTAAACTTTTTCCGTTTCTCATTTAGTTCAACATAATTCAGTAGATCAGTAACTTTATGGAACGACGGTTTTATCAAATGAAATTTAAAAAGGTAATTTTAAACATAAATTTTTCCCGTGAAATCGTTCAAGGATTTTATATCTTTGCTTTTTATAGCCAAAGTTTTTTTGATTGTTTTGTTAAATATTGGCTTACCAGTTTTTAAATGTTCTCAGAATCAAAACCAATCACAAATCTTTGAAAAACCGAAATTGAGCACAGTTTTTTAGAAGCTTATTTGACTGGCAAAAACAGTGAAAATAATTGCCAAATTTTTCTTAAGCGTTTTGCAATTTTTTTATTACAAACTTCTAAACACATTCAGTTGACCTTTTATCATAAAATCATTTAGTTTACTAAAATTCTTTAAAACCCATGAATCACAATAAAATGTTACAGTTTTTAAACCACGCTATTCTGCTTTTATTCAAGTAGTTTCTAACAATTTGTAAGTAACGAATGTCGAGAATTTTTCAATCAGTTTTTTTATATTTATTGAAAACTTTTTATCTGTCTTGTAAGACGAAAAGAAACTGTAAATCTATGTTTGTTTGTTTTTGACAATAGAAATAAGTGTTTTACTTTGAACAGTTTTCACACCTCTGGTTCACTAACGTTTTGCAGATCTTCTTTTCCCATCTATTGACCCTTCCAGTTTACTCACAATTAACTTTTTTACAAGTTCACATAATTCGATATTAACATTATTATTTATTAACTGCTACAATTGCAAATTAGTGTGGCAGCTAATCTTTTCTTGATAATATTTTTAGACCTTGACAGTACCTAATAAAGTGCATTTTAAGTGAGTCTCGAAGTAACATGTTTTCGGGGTTCCTATCATATTTAAGTTTATTAATTTAAGACAAAATTTAAGATAAACTCAGTTGAAAAAAATTATATAAATTTTTACATAAACGATGTAGCTCTAGACTAGTCCCCGCAAGAGTTTAGAATTAAATACATGGACACATACTCTCAATTTAGTTTTAAAAATATCACTACACCAGATGCACTTTTATCAAAAAATTACTGCAGCAGTTTAAAATGTTTTAATTACGATAGCATAAAAGGTTTAATGAGATTTTAAATGTTTATGTATGAATCCAAAATATTTGTGAAAGGTTGCAGGTTAAAGAAAACAGGAGTCACAAATTGCAAAAACAAATATAACAGTTTTCAACAATTTACCACTAATAATTATTTTGTATCATTACAAAAATATCGTAATGAATTAGAATATGTTCCAAACAGTTTATTTGGAACATATTCTAACTATGTTCCAATTCAGTGTATGGTTAAACCATTTTTTAAGTTTTTAAATTAATGATGCATATTTTTTTTGAAAACAGATACTGTATTTATTTTTCGTCAAATCACAGAAATAAAAATATTAGTTTTATTAAAGCTACTTGAAATTCAATAACAGCAAATTTCGGACATTTTCCAAAAACAACTTTCCTTGAAATACGCAGTTATATCACAATCACAAAAAAATACAGCTTTCTTGATTTTTATAGTCTTTTGATCCCTTTATTCCAGCGAATTTCTATGGGGAGAATTCTGAGGCACTTCTTTGCTTTCTTCCCCCCTTCAAAAATTTTCATTCATTTTTTTTTGACACTTAGAAAATTTTCATTCATTTTTTTTTGACACTTAGAAAATTTTCATTCGTTTTTTGACACTTAGAAAAATTTTATATAAAAAAATCAACCAAAATATTTGGTGTTAAATTTTTTAAATATATTGCATCATTTTTATGTAATTTTATTTTTCGATACAGACTTTTTGTTTATGTCTACTGTTTCTAAATATTGAATCGATCTCGTATTTAAATGACTCGGTTTTCTATTTTTTATCATTTTTGTAAACCGGTTAACCATGAAAAATCATGTTGCATTAACTGAAGTAGAATATCAGGATCGACTTATTCTTGTGTTCTTGTAGCTCAGTTGGTAGAGCATCTGACCGGAAATCAGGAGGTCGCTGGTTCGAGTCCAGCCTGGAGCCAGCACAAGAACTAACTTTTTCGGTATCTTTTCGGTTTAAATTTTCATTTGTTTATTAACCAAAATGGTGGAGATGTTGATGTTTGTATAAAAACAACTATAAGAATAACGTATTCTGATGGTAGTGTTGAAATAAAAGTCGTATGGAAACATACTGCTATTTTAAACTTAGACAATTTTTTGTTTTTTTTAAAAAAATTTATCTATTTGCATAAAACATCATCGGTTTTTCATTCATAAAAATAAATTTTCTTCAAATTATCAGTGCTGGAAAAAAAGAATGCTTCGAAAAATGTAAATTGTGATTTGAATGAAAAACCTTCAAAAACGTATAAAATGGATTGATGGTCATTCAATCGGGTTTCTTCTTCGCTTTATCGCTCCTTCGTGAATGGTCGTCAAATCTCAAGCTTTTTCCAAAAAGTTTCTAAGTTTTTTCTTATTGTAAAAGTTTTTTAATTTTTACAATAAGAAAAAACTTAGAAACTTTTTGGAAAATTTTGAAGGGGGGAAGAAAGCAAAGAAGTTCCAATTCTGATTCATGAACAAAAAATGATCATTTTTTTGTTATGTTATTAAACTTGAAGTTATTTAGCTTTAAAAAGCACAGAAAATTTGTTGTTCTTCCATAATTTAGCTACAGATCCTTGCATCCCCTTTTGCTATCATATAAATAAATAATTTCTCTGTTTCAAATATTTTCGTTTAAGTGTTTCAGTCCTGATTCACTCTGTATTTTTGTTAGTGATTTAATTTTCCTACATTAATTCCTTCGCTCTATGAGTCATAGACTATGACGCCATATCAAAAATGAATTTATGTTTTTTTACGAATCTTCTTTATTACAAAGACGAAAAGTATGAGCTAAAATATTCTTCCTTTTATCTTTATCTGTTTTGTGCAGTTGACTTGTTCGTCTTCTGCAATATCTTTTATTTATCTGATTCAGTAGTCTCGGTCAGTGTTACGACTCGAGTTTTTTTCGCCCCATTCCCCAGCACCTTTCAAACGTCGCCCCACCACCGCCCCGCGCTCCGACAGTTTCAAGAAAATCGCTCCATCCACCGCCCCGCCCACCATTTTTTAAAAAGAAAATGCTTCAATTTTTTTGATTACTTGTTCTCTACTTCTAATTTCTTACATTTTTATTAATTTAAATTTTTTCATTTTCTTATATTTTTGCCATCTTCCGTTAACGTCTTTGTAGTATAAAGTTTAATGTAATCCTCAGCTTTAAAATTTTAGTCGCGCATTTTGTACGAAACTAAATTTCTCCTCTCCAAATATCTGTTGCTTCTCTATTCTAAAATTTTTACTTGTGTATTTATTATGTCTGTTCTCCGGTGGCCGCTCCCTTCCGGATGGCCTTCGATCTTGTTTTATCGGTACAATAATGGAAACTTGGGCATAATTTGAATCATACTCAAATCACTAACTTTTATTCTTTATGCATGTTTTTTCTTTTTACCTTTTTATCCTATAAAATTGATCCCCAACTCAGTTTAGACTGCAACTAACAAATCTAATGCTATTCATATTTTATGAAAAGATATTTTACATTTTGTAGTTTGATCTTTGATCAAATGTCCTTTCTCGTTCTTCCTCCTCTCTCTCTTTTTTGTTATTTGTCTCCTCTCTCGTTTTTTTATGCACCTTTGTTTATTTTCATTTTCCTTCCAGTTCAGGCTACTAACGGTCTTCACGGAAGGTGGTCGTGTTAATTTATTATAAAACTTATTTATTTTTATTTTAACTTCTCATTACTAACATTTAAAGAACCTTGAAGGGTTACTTCCTTTCTTAACATTTTATGAATAAAAAAGTAAAGTGATCTTTATGCGAACCATGTAAAAGATAACCGTGTTAAACGACTTGTTTTTGTAACTTTTTGTGCACTTTATATAATGTTTCATTCTTTTTAGGTGAAAGAATACTTGTCTGAAAATGCTTGGAAAGAAACGCAAATCTGTTACTGAGGTTCAAAGATCTACTGCATATCGTCGAAAGCTTCGAAAAATTACACCACCACCAGAAACTCAAAAGCTTCCAGATGAAGAATGCAAGAAATATACTATCACATCTCCGTATCCTCAGGACTTTTCTCTTCCATCAAATATAATCTGTTATATTGCTAAAAATCCAACCTTAGATCATCTCAAATTTATTTCAATATGCAAATCTTTTGCTCGAATGAGTCGGATTTTACCTGTCAAAAGATTCGTCCATTTTTCCACAACATATATATACAACATACTAATTTAAATTAGAATATTAAACGAAAAATTCAAAAACGAGGCATTGATTTGTATTTCAAACAAAAACATAAGCATTGAAAGAACAGTGAAAGAAAAAACAGTTTTTTTGAGTCATCACAATTTTATGAAAGAATTTCTTTTAAAATACTCTAGGTGTGACGATCCTCTTATAATACACAATGGCTATTGTCCCGTGATTTTTTTATCGTGTGCTTGTAGTTTTTCATCTCGAAAACGGGAAAATAAGAGAAAGCGAAGGAATCGATACAATTTTTGTCAAGGCAGAAAAAATCTTTTGCAGTAAAATTGTTGAACTGCAGTTGAGTGTAAAATTAAGGGAATAATAATTGGGCATCAAAAAAAGTAGTCTTAACCTTAAAAAACATTAGATATTTAAATATTTATCCTCAAAATTTGCATTATTTTGATGTTTTTTTCTTAGAGTTTTTTTTAACATTGTAAGAAGTTTTTTAATAAGATTTTTATAAGCTGTTTTAACATATAAATTGAGATCAGTAATATGATTGCAAAAAAACAATCTCTTTCTCCAGGGTCGGTTTCTGCCTGGTTAATGATAAAGAAATTTACAAGATCAAAAGTTTATTACAAAAAAAATCAGCTGTTACAAGTCACGTCTGAATCAAGCGGACATTTTTCTTTTTCCAAGTGCGGCCCACCCTCGTTGCGGTTTTGTGTCCGAGTGGAAAAACGCGCGTGTTTGTAGCACAAAACGGGTGAAAAAGGCTCGAGTCGCGCTGAGTGCATAAAAAATAATTCATGAAAATTAAGTTAAAAAATAGTGATTAAAGCATAATTAAACCACTTATTAAATAAATTATGCAAAACATTATACTATGTTGTGGAAAAAACATTTTACTATTAGCTTTTTTGTAATTTGTACTGAAATTTTTAATTTTAACTTGACAATTTTATTATTAAATTGTTATTTTTTACATGTATTTTGTCACCCTTTTTACAAGTATTAAACAGAAAGAAAAACGATATTTTTTGCGAAAAAGCTATGTAAAATTTTGACTAAAAATTGTGTTTTTTTGAAGGTCCGTGTATTATTTCTCGATTTTTGCTGTAGTAAAGTTGCAACTTTGGACATGTCCTCAGAAATTTTGTTTACCATCAGGTTTCTTCTTTTTTTGAGGAGCAAAATAGCGCATATAAGCGATAGATGATGAAGAATTTTGAACACAAATTTAAAAATTTATTCACAACAACCATGATAAATGTTAAAAATCAACAGGTTTTGGATTTGATAACAATTGTGTTAATAAATTTAATCATGGTAAACCAAAATTTTATTTATCACAAAATAGTTAATTAAACTTTGTTTGGCTGGAGAACACGATTTAATTAACCGAAAAATTGCATAAGTTATACAATCAATGAAAAGCAAATATTTTTTCGAGACGAGGCTCAAAAGTTGATTCCAGGAACTTTTCAAAAATTAAAGAAGGTGGTAAAATCACATTAATTTTTGGAGCAGTTAAGCTATTTTTTGATGCAAAAAATCACTGATAAAGAAGCTGATAATGTCAACAACAGAAATTTATCAAATGAAACAAAAGATATTTAAATATGGGCGATATATATATAAAAGAAAACCTGTGATTTTTGATATGTTCGATGTTGAATGTATGAATGTAAAGGTAAAGTGGACGGAATCAACAAATACCACTTTCAAAATTAAAAAAAAATAAATATTTAACGATTTTCTATTATTAAAAAAATAATTAATCTATTCACTAGTCAATTTGTTCATTTTTTGAGCACAGCTATTTATGTATGTTTTTCTAAAAAAAAAGTAAAAAAGAAGGTAAACCTGTAAATATATTTTGCTGCTGCGAAAAAAACAACAAGAATCCTTTATTAATTTTTACCATTCATACATAACTCATTTTTAATTATAATTTCTTTAATAAGTGGTTTAATTATGCTTTAATCACTATTTTTTAACTTAATTTTCATGAATTATTTTTTATGCACTCAGCGCGACTCGATCCTTTTTCACCTGTTTTGGGCTTCAAACACGCGCGTTTTTCCACTCGGACACGAAACCGCAAGGAGGGTGGGCCGCACTTGGAAAAAGAAAAATGTCCGCCTTTGCAGTTTTTGATTCAGACGTGAAGTCAGTTTCAAAAGCTTCACAGATTCTCACTACTTTCAGTTAAAATAATTAATGACTTAAAAATCTAACTTTCAGTTAAATTGAACATAAATTACATCAATTTTTTCAAAAAAAAAAAAAAAAAAATTAGTTAAAAAATACTTTTAAAATTTAAATAGTGATTTCCATCCAATTGGAGAAAGTGTTTGTAAGAATTTTTTTGTTTTAGAAACAAAAGATTTTGCATTTTTTGTCATAAAAAATCCAATGATCAAAAAAATAAATTTTTAAATTTTTTTGAACTTTCATTGGTACAGTTTTTTTTTAAATCAAAAATAGCTTGATGAAAGCAAATTTGCACAAATTTTATCCATGTAAGTTTTAAAAAACCTTTTTTACTTTTGTTTTAAATATAAAATATTTTTGTTTCTCAAATTTTTTAAACGAATTCCGGTTAAAAAAATATCTCAAAGAAATTGTACACCAGCACAAAGCTGATTCACATCAGAGTTGAAAAGATGTCGGTTTTATCTTGATTATTAAAAAAAGCATTAATTTTGAAGAAAAAGATAAACGTTTTCTTATATCTTTTTAAAGCTAAATTACATTAAAACATTAATTTTTGTATTCTTACATTTTTTAAATAACAATTACAAACATTTTAAGCTTTATCGAAGCTGCAACAAAACATTCCAGTTAATTAAATTAATTTTGCTATAATTTTTGTATCGCAATAAACATTTTATTATCACCGTTAATTTGAAGTTGGACCGAAAAAATACTCTAGTTTTAGTTTTTAAAAACACAACTGCTTTTTTAGTCAAATATATGTGTAACACTTCATTTTTTGCCAATTTTAAGTACATACCAGTTTTGTGGAAACAGACAAACAAATTTATCACATATTTTCTGTTTTTTTCATCAGATTTATTCATTTCAATTTGGCAAATTTGAGATTCGTCGAGAGTTTTTAAGATGGTTACAGTTTTTAAATGTGAAGATCCAAAAAATTAGAAAATGAAAATTGCCGGTGGAAGCTTTGCAAAATCACTTTCCTTCTGGGTTGCTGTGAAATCCATTTTGTTTCTTTTTCAAGATAAATGCTCTAAATTTTTTTCTCTTTTGAGTCGTAATCATTTATTAATGTTCTTTTACTCATCACAATCAGTTTTATTTTAAAAGAATTTTTTTCCCTTCTTGAGTCAAAAATCTTGACGATAAGAAACAGATTTTAAACGCCAATTTTTTACTTTCCAACGACCATATTAATTATAAATTGATTTTAATTTTGTGAAATTACGTAAGCATTGATTCATGGAAACTTTAAATCAATGCTTATTCATCTCAGTTTAATTAATCAAAATATTTTTAGCAAAGACAATAATTAATTTTTGAATTTGAAAAAAACAAACCAAACAGTATTTTTTAAATTTTTTTTAAGTTCGAAAACTTTTGGTGCAGCGGGTTGTTCTTTTTGTACATGTGTTCCCATCAGAAAACCACACAAAATATTAATTTATTTTATGTTTAAGAAGTTTTTTGAAAACGTATTTAAATGAATCAGTTTATCTAATTTTTAATTTTGAAGAATGCATGTTGCAGCAACATTCTTTTTTGAGAACTGATAATAGATTCAGAGATGATGGAAAACAAATACATTCAAATTTTTTAGATAAATTCCTACGTCATCTTGATATCCCAGTTTTTAAAATTTAATAATTTTTTTTCTATTTAGGTCGCAGTTCTGAAACTTTGTTGAGACATTATGTTTACTTAAAAAATAAGGATTTTTTTTTATCGTATCAATTTTAGCTCTAGTAATTTTCAACCAAAGCGTATTTAAAATGTGGTCTAAAAAGTGTATAAAAAACAATAGGTGACTTTTAAATTATTTAATATTCAGTTTTATTTTTAACCGTAATTAATTTTTTGTTTTATTTTATTCATGTTTTTTATACATGCAGTTTTAAAACGGATTTTAACTCTTTAAAAATTACGAGGCCAGTTTTTCAATCATAAAAGTTTTATGAAAAATGATAACATTCTAAGATTTTTGCACAAAAAAACTTTGAATTCAATGGCTTTGTCATAGATTTTGTGATACATTCATCAGGTGTCTCTCCCATCGCAACGGACTTAGAAATTCTAAGAAATTTTATTAAAAAAAATCAAAATTTTCACCATCTCACCGGCGGTTAAAAAATCAGCTTCCAGTTTTTTAATGACTTTCTTCTATTTGTTCTATTGTTCTGTTATGTCGTGAAAAAAAGTCAAGACTTTGTTGAAATTTGTAAAAAAATTATTATTACAAAGAATAGTTTAAAATTAAACGCGGATTGTTTTTTTGCTCCAAAGAAAAAAAATCACAGTTTTAAAGTAATATTTAGTTTTCGTTTGACAATTTGTTTGTAAACATTAAATAAATGCCTCAACTTTGTTGAAATTTGTAAAAAAACAGTTAAAATTGAACGTGGATTGTTACCATTTTTTACGACATAAAAATGAAAGAGATTTTGTTGCGGTACTTTGTTTAAGAGATTTGTCCACTTATTTTTTGTTCCCCAAATTTACAAATATAAAGAAACTGACATAGAAAATGAAGTTTTTAGTATTCCTTTTATGTGAAGAGAGAGAAATAAACTAAATTTACAAAATTTCCATGACCGTATTCTCTTATTTTTGATATTAACCATAATCCAACAAAGTAATAGAGAGGTGAGGAGAAGGAAGGGAGAGAGAGTGAGCTTTATGCCAAGGGTCCAGCTCATCTAAGAAGATGCTGCTGCCAGGACGGTGAGTCTTTAAGGCGAAGGGCTGCATTCTTATAAAGGGTGCTGATTGTAGAAGGAACTTTTGTTAGGAATTCTCCGGAGGTGGAGTTGTGATCATTGCTTGCTAAGCATGTTGTTGCACAGTTGTCTATTTGATCGTTGATGAATAAAATGGATTTTGATGTTGGTTGAGAATGTAATGACGAATCCTCCCTTACTTAATTACAGCTATAATTTATTTAGTTTTCAGTTTTTCTTTTTAATTATTACTTATTTCTAAGAAGCTTTGATTAATTTAATCTTTTTCTGGATGCTTTCATTTTATTTTTTGCCTCTCTTTTTTCTAAAGCTTGATCAAGTTATTTTGTTATGTAACAGTTTTTAGTCATTTCAAAAAATTAAATTGCCGAAAATTCAGTTCACTCCTTCCTCTGAATCAATAGAATAATGTATCCTAACTCTGATATTTCTCCGTATATTTTTTGCCGAACAATTGACGAATTTTTGTCATTATTTTTTCTTTGTATGGATTTTTAACCATGGAAAATCCGAAAAAGATGCTTTTGTAAGCATCATCAGAACTGGAACACCTGATTTTATGTATATGACTTATGTTTTTACATCAATGACAATGTTGTAAAATCAATCGAGCGGCGGCTATTTCCTTCAAAATATGAAATATCCTGTTATTTGAAAAAATTTGATGTCAGTTTTACTAACGGTCATATTAAGTTTTTAATACATGAATTTAAAAAAATGATAATCTCAACAGCGACAGTTTTAACTTCATCCTCAAAAAAAGTCTTAATTTTAAATTTTTTAAATATCACAAAGAAAGCAAGATCAGTTTATTAAAAGTAATGGTAATTGTTTGTTCCGGATTCAATGGTATTGCCTTTAAAACATAAAATTTTCCTTTCCGTTCTTGCAGGTAAAAATGCAGATTTCTTTGAGCATTGTTTTTGAAGGCCGTCATATGTTTTGGTTTGTTATGTTTACCACTGTTTTGTTGCTATATCATGAACGTTTTTTCCACTTGCAATTTAGTTATTCCATGAAAAACCCAATTGAAGTTGAATACTGTAATAACAAAAAATTTTCAACAAAAACTGTACCCGCAAAATTATTCAAAAACAAAAAACATTATTTCTCAGTTATTTTAAAACTTGAGGAAAATTTGGGTTAGGTTTTGGGACCTGTTCCGGGAGCCAGTTAGCAAAAAATATCCGTCAAAAATAATACAGTGGATTTTCAGTTGCCACAATATTCATTAAATTTTTAAATAAAATTTTTTCATGATCTTTTTTCACTTAAAGGAAACGGAGTTTTTGGTACTTAAAAAAACCGATTTATCATTGAAGATTCCCGAGTGACAAAATATTTTGACTGCCCGTTTCACTTTGATAATTCTCAATCATAAAATCTTCAGGTTAAAAAAATTTAAATAAAAACATAGAAAATGACTTTCTGTTAATGCAACTGTTTAATATTCAACTTCTTGAAGTTTAAGACCCAAAAAATGGGTTTTTGTCAGTTGTTATTATGGACAAAAATTTGGCAAATTTTGAGAGAAGCGATTAACCTATAAAAAATATCACAAAGAAAGCAAGATCAGTTTATAAAAATTAATCGTAATAGTTTGTTCCTAAACCAATGATACGGCTTTAAAATTTAAATTTTTCCTTTCCCTTCTTGCAGTTAAGAAACAGATTTTTAACTCTTATTGTTACCTTCCTAAGACCACATTTATTAATAATTTATTTTAATTTTGTAAAATTACGTAGGCATTTATTTAATTCTTCTCATTTTAATAAAACAAAATATTTTTAGTAATGAAAAAAATACTCAAAAGCATTCATATTTCAGTTTATAAAATTAAATAACTATTTTTATGACAAGAACAATCAAACAATAACACCAAAAACAAAGATTCATCTCTTTTATTAACCTATTTGAAAGAGAAAAAATTAACGTAAATCAAGGAATCCTCGGAATTAAAGCTTATATAAGTATATCCCATTTTCCCGTTATCAGCTATCAATTAAGTGGCTCTAAATGCAATCAATTTTCTTTCCTTCTCTTCTCTTCCGTTATTATATCCCTTTTTTCGTGCTTGATTTTTTAATCAAATTTTATGATTAATATTTTTTAGCAATCATTATTTTAGTGTAGGCAAATAAATCTACTTCTTTCATTCAAAACCCTTTTAATTGGCGACACTCATAAATTGGTTAAGAGAAATAACACAAAAAGCTCGATATTAATCCGATTGAGTGATTCGTTAAGTAAAAATTTATCAGTTTTCTAAATTTACTTTATTTGAAGATAGTCAGTTTTAAAAGCAAAATGCTTTTTTTGATCAATGAATTTCTTTAAAGTTAAAGTTTTTGCAAATGATTTTAATGGTTCAGTTCAAAAAAATAAATTTAAAAATCAACAATTTTCAACAATTGGAAAAAAATGTAAGACTAAATTTTGTCTTTTTCGTTTATAAATTTAAAAATAATAACACAGTTTTTTGTAACTTTGATTTTCTTTTTAATTGTATTGAATCAGTTCACTCTCTTTTTGTACCAAATGTTCTTTCCTTTTTTCTCTCTATTATTTTATCTATTACCTCTATAATAATAATAAAATCAAAGAAAGCCTCCAAGGCAGTTTTTTTTATTAAAAGTTGATTCTTTCACTGAATGACTTGCATACAACACCTACAAGTATGGGAGAAGAATTAGATTCATGCAGTTTTTTAATAATGATGGTGAAAAAATCCATCATTTTTAATCATAAACAATAGTTTTTTTGAACTTGAAATGACATTTTATGTATACTGTTTAGCGAAAAAAGTTAGTAAAACTATCTAAAATTCAACTACCTAGTTGTTACCGGCCCCATCTTCTTCTCTGTGAGCTACAGTAATACGCCAAAGTTGGCCAAAAATGAAAAATTTTGCGCAAGGGGTCAGAAAAAAATTCGCCATAGTTCAACCATAAGAGTTATATCATCAAACTAAAGCCTATGGACGACTAGGTCCATTTGCCCACAAAATATGCCTAACAGCTTCATTTTATGCCCTCTGGAAATATTCTGATGCTCGCTCGCGCAAGACCACTAAAAACTAAAAAAAACATCCTTTTGTTCAGTTTTTCATCGAATGAATCTTTTTTAATATTGAAAAAGATTCATTCTAATTCATTGAAAAATCCACTTTATCAGTTTTAATATTTTTAGCAACTTGTGACAAATATCTAGTTTAATCTATTACTGTAATTTTTACGACTTTTCCAGTTCTTTCTGCAGTTTTGTTAATCAACTAGTAAGCGTGATAAAAGAAATTCAGCTTAAATTTTCGGTGTTTAAAATTTTTTTTCAAACAAATAACTTTATATATCCTGATTGTAACTGTAAATACTTTTTTGAACGCAGTTTATAAACAAAAGTGATAATTAAAACACAGCGTAAATCTTAAATTTACTTTTTTGTATTTTACAACAGAAATTAATTATTTGAATTTGCAAAGTTAGATAATTTATATTAATTTTCACTTATTACCTTTCATTTCTCGATAAAAAGTACGATTTAAATTCCACGAAAGTAACCAAATCAATAAAAATGACAAAAGAAGAAACTCCGCAGTTATTATCATTCTTGTACTCATGTGTTACCGTCTGAAAACCACACAAAACATTAATTTATTTTGTGTTTGAAAAGTTGAAATGAAATTTAAATCCATCAGTTTATATTATTTGTAATTATTAGATTTTTTGAACCAACATTCCTTTTTGACAGTTGATAATAGATTTAGAGATTCAGAGATGATAGAAAACAAATACAATCAAATTTTCTGGAGAACTTCCTACTTTACCTTAATATCCCAGTTTCTTTTCTATTTAGAACAATAATATCGCAGTATTAAAATAAGTGTACAAAAAACAATGCCTGATTTTAAAACTAGTTAATCCTTTTTGATAAAAAAATTGCTTCACAGATTCACACGGAAATATTAAAGGGAGCGTAAAAGAAGGAAGAAGATTATATTTTTGTTAACGGGTGTACTTAACACGACATCTCTCTACTTATTGAAAAAAAAATTTGCTTGGAAAAAGACGAAGATGCGATTAATTTTAATCCAATGGAGAGCACTGTTGCATCAGTTTTAAAACAAAATGTAAGGCCGAAAAACCGATATAAGTTCATCCAAGTTCTGATGCAGTTTCTATGGCACAATCTTATACTGCATGGAAAAAAATTAATATAGAAGTTCTAGAAATCATTAATTTTGCAATTTTTTACCGCTTGTTTTTGACGTCGCAGTTTTATACATCAATAATTAAAAAATTTGATAAGAATCTCTAAAATTCACCCCTTCAAATCACATTCTGATATTAGGATTAGCATTTTCTTTCTTTTTTAATTATCTTTTTTTAAACTTTGCAGTTTTCCATTTCCTATTAAATGATCCAGTTTATTATCTCAATTACATGAATTTAATGTCCAACTAATAATTTTTTGTTCATCTGTCAATAAAAAGAAATTTGAAAATATATTAAAAAAAATCTTTAAAAACGGATCACAGTTTTTAGGAAGATAATTATACATATAATTAAATTAATAAAGAAATTACAGTTTTAAAAAATTAATTTAAAAAACCCTTCGAAGTACAAATAGGGGCTACAGTTTAGGTATTATTTCTGAACACTGATTATTACCGCTATTTAATATTCAGATTTTAGTTTTTAAAAAACACAAAAGTTTTTGCATAACTTATGCAAAAACTCCACAGCTGACACCTGGAAATAATAAAAAATTACTAAAACACAATACCACAAAATCACAATGACCATAGAAATTTTTAATTGTTATTATTTTTTAAACATAAAAATGCTCCAATATTTTTTAAATATATTTTTTAATGTTTTTTATTGCAATTTAAAGCTAATGCAACTAAAAGAATTTTTTTGTCGCAGAGCGCAGTCGATCCGCGCATGTCTGTTTTGAGCGCGACCGCCGCATCACATTCGGCCAAAGAGACGCAGCAGCTGGCGGCCCTTTTCTTTTGATTTTTTTCGTGGACAAAAAAAACGACTTTTTTTTGCAAAAAAAATTGCTTGCTCGTCCCTATGCATAAGGTATAATGACGCACTTTATCCAACAAAAGGCTTCATTTTTATTAGTTATGAAGCATAAACAATTTAAAAATTTTGATGCTTCTGTAGTTTTATTAAATTAAAAAAGTATCATTCAAAAACAGTTTTTTCAATTTTTTGCCAAAATTTGAAACCTTTCTGTAATGGGGACTACATTCCTCATTGATATCATCACTCGGATAGTGATCAAGTATCACGCTTGATCCGTTTCACGTGCAACAACATCAACCGATTGACACGCCTCCAACCGCAAGCTCCACCTCCGATGACAGTCTCAAACCAATACTTAAGCTTAGCCAACTCCAGCTAAACAACTCAGTTCCTGCTAGTTCCAAGGCAGTATCCAGCCACAACCAGCTCAGCTCTTCAGCCCCCTCCAGTACCAGTCCATAGCCAGTCGAGCAGCAGAAGGATATCTCCCAAGGCTCTGCCTTGTGGAGATGTCGAGATCATCCATGGCCACTTCCATCTCTCTTATTCTTTTCATTCATTATGCATGTTGAACTGATAATAAAGATGTAACTCTATTTGCTATCAAAAAAGAACCGTGGGTATCAATACACCAACACATCCTGCAACCCCAAAATCCAATAATTTCCTTTACATTTCAAATACTTGTTTCAGTTTAGACTTTACTCTTACTTTAAACAAAATCCAACAATTTCCTTTACATTTCAAATACTTGTTTCAGTTTAGACTTTACTCTTACTTTAAAGAATCCAAAGAATTTCTTGCTCGAAAGTTTTTTATATAGCTATAACTTAAATATCTTTACATATGTTTTCCTCATTCGATTTAGTTTTAAAAATTTTACAAATACCTAAATAATTTTGTTAGTTTTAAATCTTACTCCTAATTTATAGGATCAGTTTTTGTTAATTTTTCCATAGTTGAAATCATAATTTATGTTTTGGTCACCAGTTTAAAGTTACTCCTACTTTTTAGGATCATAAAATTATTGTCTCCACAGTTTTTCTAAAGAAAATAAAAAAAATTAAAAATTACTTAGTAATTACCAAAACAACACAATTTTTTTTTGGTAATTACTAAGTAAAAAAAAGTCTGCTCAACAGAATTATATAATGCCTTCTGGGAATATTGTGATGTGGAAACTACGAAAAGGCCAAAAAACGGTACTTTTATAATTTTGAAATGCTGTATCTCCCGAAGCGAAAATTTTGAAGAGGTGAGATTACTGTAACAAATTACTCTTTGGAGGGTCATTTTAGTCCACCACACATTAAGTTTTGTCGATGTCTCGTTTTGATATAAAAAGCCTTCTGCCACTTTTTTTGAACACCCTGTATTACTTCTTTTAAACTTTTGTTGGCAACTTCAGTTTTATTAATGAAAAATAGATTTCTTACTTTTTTAATAATTATGTTTATAAAAATATTTATTGTAATACAGTTTTAAAAATATTAATTACGAAAGAATAATTCGAAGTGAAAGAAAAAAAATCGAAAATAAAATAGAAATTACAATTTTTTAAATTATTTTCTTAATTTAATGGGCAAAAAGCAAACCAACCTGGAAAAAATTAAATGCATCATCTTAATCAATTTCCCCACCTTTTTAGTAGCTAAAGCAGCCGCTTTTTCTTTATATAAAAATTTATAGCTAATGGGAATTGCAGTTTTACAACATTACACCCAAAAATTAACCTATGTTTCAGTTTTTATAAAAAATTTTTGGTTGTGGCAGCGTTCACCAAAACAAACTAGATTAAACTTGTTGAAGAAAAAATATTAAATTCACAATTGAAAT
Organism: Panagrolaimus sp. LJ2414; assembly: GCA_024447195.1. Classification (NCBI taxonomy): domain Eukaryota; kingdom Metazoa; phylum Nematoda; class Chromadorea; order Rhabditida; family Panagrolaimidae; genus Panagrolaimus; species Panagrolaimus sp. LJ2414. The sequence goes on along the minus strand of JAMRXY010000069.1, from coordinate 7,825 downwards.
TGAGCTTGTCAGTTTTTTGATCAAAAAGCTATAAAAATTAGAATTGCCTAAATTTTTAAAAGCACAGCACTGTTTCTTCTTCTGTTGGTGCAAAACAAACGTCGAAATCAGTTTTATAAAAATAAAAAGTGATCGGCATTTTTAAATTAATTAATCAACTTTTAACAAAACCCAATAAAGATTGAATTTTGTTAATTTTTATTACAGTTCAATATTACAAAGAATTTTGGGGGGATAAATAGAAAAGAGTTTTAGATACATTTACATCCTAGGGTACAGTTTTTAAATTGTTACTAAATAATTAAATAAAAAGTTTTAAATTTATTACTCGTTTTTTGACAAAATGGACGGGAACAGTTTTTTTTAAAAAGTTAAGAAAAAATGTCTCAGTTGAGCTAGCCAGAGAAAAAATTCTTAGTTAAAGCGAATGAGTCTAAACATAAGCGATTGAGTTGGGGTTTAAGCGGTGGAGCCTAAGCTTAAATTGATAGTAACAAAAACAAAGAAAATCGTTTTTTAAACTTACTCTCAAAAAATGATAGTAACCAAAACAAAGAAAATCGTTTTTTAAAGTTACTTTCAAAAAATGATAGTAACCAAAACAAAGAAAATCGTTTTTTAAAGTTACTATCAAAAAATGATAGCAACCAAAACAATTAATTTCGTTTTTTAAAATTACTATCAAAAAATGATAGTAACCAAACCAATTAATTTCGTTTTTTAAAGTTACTATCAAAAAATGATAGCAACCAAAACAATTAATTTCGTTTTTTAAAATTACTATCAAAAAATGATAGTAAACAAAACCAAGAAAATCGTTTTTTAAAGTTACTATCAAAAAGTAATAGTAACCAAAACACAGTCTTCATTCGCACGCGTGTTTGGGACGGTCGTCTCTCGACTGCCGCTCTCTAAACATAATTCGAATGGAAAGAAGGATGCTCAATGTAAGACTGATGGATCATCATTCCCGTGTTTGGCTCCGTGAAAGAACCCAACTGAAAGATATAGTCCAAGCTACTCGTGAACGAAAATGGAATTATCTCAAAAAGCTGATGACACTTCCTGATGAACGCTGGAACCGAAAGCTGACTGAATGGATCCCAAACAAAAAACGTCCAATTGGAAGACCGCCTACTCGATGGATAGATGACTTCACCAAATTCACAAATAAAAAATGTATTGAATTGTTATCACTTTGTTTAACTAATTTTTGGTGTCATAATATGTCCCCTTTCGTCCTGCGTGACAGATAAAAGGTTATAAATAAATAAAATAAAATTAATAAATAAAAACCAAAACAAAGAAAATCGTTTTTAAAGTTACTATCAAAAAGTGAGAGTAATCTGAACATTTCAAATTCGTTTGTTTTTTTTACTATCAAAAAATGAGAGTAATTTGAACATTTCAAATTCGTTTGTTTTTTTACTATCAAAAAATGAGAGTAATCAGAACATTGCAAATTCGTTTGTTTTTTTACTATCAAAAAATGAGAGTAATTTGAACATTGCAAATTCGTTTGTTTTTTTACTATCAAAAAGTGAGAGTAATCAGAACATTTCAAATTCGTTTGTTTTTTTACTATCAAAAAGTGAGAGTAATCAGAACATTTCAAATTCGTTTAATTTTTTACTATCAAAAAGTGAGAGTAATCAGAACATTTCAAATTCGTTTGTTTTTTTACTATCAAAAAGTGAGAGTAATCAGAACATTTCAAATTCGTTTAATTTTTTACTATCAAAAAGTGAGAGTAATCAGAACATTTCAAATTAGTTTAATTTTTTACTATCAAAAAGTGAGAGTAATCAGAACATTTCAAATTAGTTTAATTTTTTACTATCAAAAGGTGAGAGTAATCAGAACATTGCAAATTCGTTTAATTTTTTACTATCAAAAAGTGAGAGTAATCAGAACATTTCAAATTCGTTTGTTTTTTTACTATCAAAAAATGAGAGTAATCAGAACATTGCAAATTCGTTTGTTTTTTTACTATCAAAAAATGAGAGTAATTTGAACACTGCAAATTCGTTTGTTTTTTTACTATCAAAAAGTGAGAGTAATCAGAACATTTCAAATTAGTTTAATTTTTTACTATCAAAAAGTGAGAGTAATCAGAACATTTCAAATTAGTTTAATTTTTTACTATCAAAAAGTGAGAGTAATCAGAACATTGCAAATTCGTTTAATTTTTTACTATCAAAAAGTGAGAGTAATCAGAACATTTCAAATTCGTTTGTTTTTTTACTATCAAAAAGTGAGAGTAATCAGAACATTTCAAAAAATTGGGCATTTCTTGTTCGATTAGTTGAAACCGTCTTTTTTACCGATTTTTATGCCATCAAATTCCTTCACCATTTTCAATGCATTGAAGTTTTTCTCGCTATTTTTTGGACGGGAACAGTTTTTTTTAAAAAGTTAAGAAAAAATGTCTCAGTTGAGCTAGCCAGAAAAATTAAACTATCTTCAATAGATCAAATATTCAAATTTAGTTTTATAAAAAAGCAAATTAGAGAAATGAAAAAAATTGAAAAAGAAAAAACTCAAGACAGTTTTTAAATTTTATATTTAACCAGGAATTGTGGAAAACAGCCTCAGTTTTTATTGTTCGCGGCTGGTTTTGCACAAAAAAAAGAATGACACCGATCTACCTATCTCGGACATCCTTCATTCTCTACGAGCACCTTTTACCAGAACATAAGCAAGCCTTCGACCCGACCGTATACAGTTTTTACTATTTGTATTCAAAATCATCGCAAAAGAAGCTTAATGGCCCCCCGTAATGAGCTTGATCGCTATCATCAATATCATACTCTGCAGCACACAGCTTTGTTACAGTGATTCTTTTCATTTGCTTTCTTAATCTTTCTCTTTTACTTTCTGCTAGAATTTGTTTGTCATCAAAATTCTTCTTACATGTGCTTCGTTTACTTCAATCATTTCAGTTTCTGAAAGTTCTTGTTGTTTATTTGACATGCCTCTTTTTGCTTTTTGCTCTGTTGATTATTCTAATCAAGGATGGGCGGTGTACGGTTACCGTAAATACAGTACTTTTATATGAAACTTATAAAACTGCAAGATGCTGAACAAATTGTTCGAGACGTCTATGATTCTGTTGCTTGGATTTCAGCCCTGTCCATCCTTAGTTAAAACTTAAAAAATACTTAGAAAAATGCCGGTATCGAAAGCGTAATTACAACTCTGAATACCACACAACTTTGGTTCTAATTCCCTTTTTAGTTCATATTCAGCTTTTTGTCTTTTTATTTATTTTTAATGAAAAAAAGATTTATTTATTTTTACTGAAAAAAAGATTCGGGCGATTTTCCAGCAATTTTTAACACAAAAAGACTAAATTTTAAGTGAGTTCTTAATAAATGTGCGATGACCAAAAACAGTTTTTTGACCAATATATCCTTCCTTATAAATAATGACAGTAAGAAATTACGTAAGACTGATGAGATAAAACATTGAATATCTGAAAGCAGTTAACTTCAAAAAGAAGACGCCTATAGAGCGTTGCAAAATTTATATTTAAGCAAAAGCTAAAAGTTTAAGGAAAAAATTAAAAAAGAATAACACAAATATATTTGCTTTGCTTTATATTTGCTTTTCTTTTTAACCCATAAAAAATAACATGGTAAAATTTTATTATCTATTTTTTCGAATACTGAAGAAATAGAAATTTTAATTAGAAACTATTCTGCAAAAAACGATGGTTATAGTGAATGAGTATCAGTTTAAGAAGATAAACTGGTTGATTCCTTTAAGGATATTGACTTTTTTCTAATTGTTAAAGTTTCATCTTTTTATTAAACAGTTTAATAGTAATTAAAGAATAATAATTTTTTATAAATGGAATTGTTTGACATTCAAATTTGTCATGCTAAGATCTCTATTGATCTTTTTATTATCTTTATATTTTTATATTTTATTTTATCAAACTTTAGCTGTAGTTGAAAAATAAAATATTCAAAACAGAATCAAACAAATTTTTTTGATAAAAAAAGAACAGCAAAAAGGTTGTCTTCTTTTCAAAAAATGTGAGCAATAGAAAATGCGGGTTCGTTTTTCACTGCCTGCAAAAAATAACGCTTTTTGTGTACCTGATGTTTATGTCTAGACAATCAAAGTATTTCGTAAAACAGTCTTTCAATCTAAAATAGCGCAAAAAGCTCTCTTTTGTGTTTCATTTTTTTTGATTTCAAAGAACAAGCGAAAAAAAGGCAGGCGTCTGACGAGTGTGAGTAATCGTAAATGTGTTGTTTTCAGTGAGAAAGAATAATTTGGTGTTGCAAAATAAGGATCATTTTTAGTTTTGTGACCACTATTTTATATTAAACAAATGATTTATTTTAGCTTAAACTTATCATTTTTTTTTATCACAGCAGATTTGCTCGAATCGGTAAAGATCGAAATTATTTCTAACAAAACTGTCACTTTGCAGTTGAGTAAAAAAGGCAAAAGAATAATGAATTAGCATAAAAATGGATTCCACCAAACATTGAATTTATATTTGTTTGTTTACGTAATTACGAAATTTACCAATTTGGAAGATCGATTGCTTTGATACAGTATTTACTTTTCGTCTACTATTTAGAAGCAAAAAAATTACTTTCTCGACAGTTTTACAAAAAATAAATTTGAACTAAGATTTAAGCAAAAATGCTTAAAGTCAATTAAAAACTAAAATCTTAATTTTAAATTTAAATTTTTTTTGAAATCCGAATTTGCAACTTTTTTGTCTTCAAATCAGTTTTTTATTTATATTTTTATTTATTAAAAGTTTAGAGAAAGCTTTTTTTTAAAGTTCGTTTTACAGTGTTCCTTTAACAAAAGTACTAGTTTTTTAAAAAAAAGAATTTTTCTCATCAAACTTTTCTTCAAAATACAGTAATTAAAATTTAAAAACTTAAAAAAATTATAATTTTTTAAACAATTAAACAGAACAGTTAAAACTTTTTTTACTTTTTGGAAATGGAAAATGCAATTCAAAAGAAAATTCAGTTTTTATTTAATTTTATAAAATTAATTTACTTCAGAAAAAAACTAAAACGGCAATAAAATTAGAAAAACAAATAAATAAATGTTTGATCGAAAACTGTGAAACTGTTAAATAACAAAAATACTTTCTTCTTACTTTTTAGAATAGAGCGTTTGAGAATAAAAAACAATGGTTTTTAAGAAAAAATTTTATTATGTCAGTTAGTTTGTAAAAATAAACGAAAATAGTAAAAAATAAGAGATTAAGAAATTAATAGGTGCTTCCTGTCATTAAAAGCGTAAAGATTTATCATTTTTATAATTACAAATCAAATTGCATCGACAGTTTTATTAATAATAACCGTTAATAGTTTTCCCACCTGTAATTCAGAAGTTCAATAATTCAGTTTCGTTCTTTGACCTTTTCTTACAACTTGTTAGTTAGCTTGTCTTACTTATACATTCAATGATCAAAAAATTAAAATAGTTTTAAGTAGAAATTAATTAGAAAGCTATCCCTTCCAAGGCACTGCATGTTAAAAAATCTCCACAAATCAATGTTTTTTTTAGTTTGAAAAACCTTGTCGTCATTGATGAAAAGTAATTTGATACGGCAGTTTCAATATTTTGATCAAATTAAAACTTTTAGAAAGTATTTCCATAAAATTTGTAGTTTAATTTACTAGAGCATAAGCATAGTGAAAAATTTGTATTTTTGCTACAGAAGAAGATTTCGAAAATTGAATCATCCCATAATTGTACTTTTATGACACCTTATTAATATTAGTTTCTTTTATTTGTTAATTTTCATACAAAAACACATCTGTAAATTGGGAAATAAAATTGCCTGAACAAATCAAACAATGATATGATCCTAAGAATAACGTTTGCTTTTGCTTGCCGTTGTTGCATGGCTTTTAACAAAAATTTCATAAAACATTTAACTTAGAAGAAACTTCTGCTGCAGTTTTCTTTTATTTCATTTTTAATCAATAGATGAATTTGTGGGGGGGGTATTCAATTTCTCTGTGCTTATGTTATGTTATGTATTTAAGCAAGGTGAACCCTAAGGGCACAAACAGAAAGGTCGCAAAGGTCATCTCAACCGACAGGTTTTGGGTGAAGTTGCAGGACTTCAGTTTTCATTCAGTTTTAAGTTATATAACAACTTCAATCGCAACCTGGATGTAGCAGCAAAGGGATATTACACAGTTAAAATTATAACAGATAGATTAGATGAGAGATCAACTCAAGTTTCATTACATGCTTCTTGACATTGCATTGGTTCTGTTTTGAAATTCTTTTTTAAAAAAAGTTAAATGACAATATCTTTTGTAAACTACTTTTTTAAAATAGATAAAATAAAAATACGAAATGGATTTGCAGTTTTATGAAAATTAGAATAATTGTAATAACTTAAAATTGAAAAAAAGTGGGCAATTAATTAATCATTAATTAAAAATTAGGGCATGTGGAATTTTACGCTTGTGTATATTGTTTTATTTAAAATGCTAAAAACACTTTCAAGAAGACTTCCTTGATTCAGTTTTAATATCATAAAAAATTAAATTAATTGTTTTACTAAATATCTTAAAAAACGGTTTTCTTCTTTAAAAATAGAATCTCATTTTTAAAAACTAACAAATAGTATACATAAGAGCTCTTCAACTCTTTATTCATTTTGTAACATTTTCAGTTTAAATTTTATTCCTTTTTACAGTTGCAAAAAATAAAATAAAATACTTTTTTAAACTCATCAAAAATTTCTTTTTATTCAGTTTTATGGAAGTAAATTATTGGCTCAAATTTTATGTCACAAGTATGAACACAATGCTTTTTGAAGGATAAAATAGAATGGTACGCCGCATTACCCAGTTTTTATTTTTTAGAGCCAGAGCGGTTTTTATATATTCAAAGTTTAAGTTTTAAGGGTCAGTGCCGTTTTCTAGAAAAAGTGCTTAAAGAAAAAATAATGAAAAAAGTTTAAATAGTAAATTAACTTCTAATTGAAAGTAATTGAATGTAATTTTAATATTTATGAACTATCGATGTAAATAGGGATTGATATTTTTAAAAAAAACATGTTCGAATAAAATTGTTAATGAGCTAATATTGTTTTTTAGAAATTTCACTCGAGAAATTTTCTTTTCAAAAACAGTTAAGTAATAATGATGATTTTTCCATAGTTTTACGTTTTGTATGGGTATATCAGTTTAATTTATTGTTTTATAAAACAAATCACAGTTTTTTTTCCATTTTTTGAAGCTTTTTCTACCTTGAATAAAAAGGACTTTATTTGTCCTTATTATTCAAGGTTTTTCAAATAATCAAATATTGAAGAATATGATGACCCATCTTGCTATAACAATAATCAGTTAATCTAATAAATCATCCTTGTGCTACAGTTTCACTTTTTTATGATACTTAGCCTTTTGAGTTTCACGAAAATTGTTTGGTTGAACATTTCATGAAGTTTTAAATCAAACTTAACTTGTTGCTTTGTTCCACTTTTGGACATTTTCACACCTTTCAGCTTCTGATTCAAACAATTGTAGAGCATTGGGTATAATTTTTTCTTCCACTTTGATGACGCGTTTGACTTTCACTTATCAGCTGAGGTTCCCGACATTTAATTTGAACCATCTCTTCATTTAGTTGTGTTGTTTCAGCACTTTTCTTTTTTATTTGAAAACTTTTTCACAGTAATTATTAATGTTTTTGAAGAATAATCAATGTCTTCTTTAATATCAATTTGATTTTGCTTAATCAGTTTGAATTAAAAAATAAATACTCAGCCCTTTGCTCATGCAGTTTTTAAATAAAATATAAATTTTTATAACAAAAA